>CP137674.1:7611668-7878371 GCA_037976565.1 Mesocentrotus franciscanus
TCTTGCAGCCGTATTTTTAAACTGTTACTGTCAATGGATGACGTCATCTTCCTTCATGCGCAGTAACAGTTTAAAATACGGCTGCAAGAATTTCAACACGGAGCTCATTTTCGGCGATGAAAATCCGGGGAAAAGACCCTTAAATGCATCATACAGTCAATCTGGTAAGTGGAACCGATGTAGTTTAGCCTAAGCCTAATTAACAATAATAAATGCATCGGATATGCATCGGGTAAAATGTAGTATTTTGGGCAAAGAGTTTTGGCCATATATGGCCAAAACGTTTTCACAGGAACGCCTATGGTCCGTTTCTGTCTCTAAAGAGAGGAGCCGACCCTACCCAAAGCAGAGGCTAACGAACGAAAGAGACAGAAATCTTCGGTCTAGACTAGGCCTAGACCTAGACTCTATTTGTAAATTGTAGAATGACCCAAAACTCTACTAGAGAGTAGAGTTCCGGCTTAATACGCTCGTTGGCTCTTAATTCATCCATGATTGCCTTATAAATATAGATCTAGCTCTACATGAATTTACTCTTAACTCTAATCCAACCTTACAATTTTATTTTAACTCGCATTTGTTTACATCGTTGGGACGCAATTCGAAAATGTGCATTGCATTCACAGCTACGAGAACATAACGTCAAACTAAAGGTATGGGGCTACTATATTTGTTTTCCTCTGCAACAAATGATACGTGTCGATTTACTTTGGCAAATTTTTCGTTTTAAGAATTGTCGTACTATACAAATCACACAAACTTATATAAAATATAAAATCTTAAGATTTCGAAAATATTAGGAATAAAGATTCAATAAGCAAATAAAGTATCCAAATTAATGTTCAAACTTGCCGAAGGCATAAAATCGCAAGGCGCACTTTCATCCGCACGCGATGTGTGTGTGTCTCTCCAGTGTTGGAGTCGGCTAGCTAGCAAGTAGCTGGTCTGCAAATCGCTGTTTATTTGGTAAAACGACAGCGATGCAAAAAATCATCGTCGCCAAAATGTGAAAGGGATTTTCTTTCCACAAGAGGTCTATCCGGTCTCATTATTTGCAATAATTCGTCGTAATGGTGTCTTCTTCTCTGACTTAAGCCAGACTTAAACTAGGTGTACCCCAGGTTTAAATATGTGTACAATTTCTACAAAGTTAGACCAGGCTTAAACCTAGGTTTAAGTTAAACCTGACTTCAGAAACGCAAAGTTAAACCTAGGTTTAAATCTGAGAGTTAGGCGAGGCTTAGACTAGACTTAAACCTAGGTTTAAAGTTAAACCTGACTTCAGAATACGGGCCATTGTGTTTTCTCAATATGCCTATACATATGTGTGCCAAAGTTCAAGGTATTTGATTTAACCATTTTCAAGTTATCTTGCTAACAAAAAAGTGGGTCGAAATAAGAAAAATAAATAAAGGCGATTTCAAATACCTTGAACTTTGGCACACATATGTATAGGCATATTGAGAAAACACAATAAGGTTTTCAACCTTGATCTTGACTGATGACGTCATCTAGGCGCCATTTTGTGAAATTTTCTGAAAATATACTCATGATCCTATCTTCATAACGAAAAGTCGTTTTTCATTCATATTTATCATGATCAAGGTCAATATCCGTCCGGCCAATTTAAGGTAAAAACGCGCGCGCATGCGTACGTCCGTGCGTCAGCGCGCGCAAAATTTCAAAATGTTCCAAATCGTCTCAAATTCATTTTGATACGTTTCAGGCCATTTTAAGCATTTTATAAAAAATCGCGCACACGCACATGCGCGCGCGTTCGCGCGTAACACGATTATACAACATAAAATCGCCATTTTTTTCTTTCATGATATTTCCCATATTTTTCAAACAATTTGATACCATGTTTATCTCTTATTGACCATTAATAACAAGATGAGCGTCCATTCAATATAAATGTCCGTGCGCGCGAGCTCTTGTAATACATAGCATATATGGGCAAAAACATGCCTATACAAAATTCATTGTAACTCTTCAGAATGGATGGGAACTCCCAATTTTTTTCATATTTGGATAGATTATGAGTCGGAGATATGATTTCATGTCTCATTTGACCCTCAATTAACTCATGACGTCATCATAATGGCCTCCGAACTCAAAATTTCAATTTGCATATTATGACGTCAGCATATTTTTGGAAAATTGATTGTATCTCTGTAAATATTGATCGATTTTCTTCCAAATTTTGATATGTTCTAGCTGAGACAATTCTCTACAAATGCAGTATCACGATTTTTCATTTTGACAAAGGCATCATGGCGTATTTTTGCGATTAAAGGAGGCATGTCAATTTTTCACATTTTGCGTGTATTCTCTATGGGACATGACTTTTTTCAAAACTGGATTCTACATTCCCGTCTTTCGCGAGCAATATCTCCGTCGTTTTAGTTTCGTTTTCGCTGAGCTTCGAGTATGTTGTAGCTGAGACAATAAGCTATCACTAATGTGCCCTTTATTTTTCGATCAGATGCCGGGATCATGCTCATATTTCACTTGCAAAGTGGGATTTGAGAATTCCATTTTCCGTTCACGTGTAATGTCTATGTGGATTATTTTGGTATAGTGGTCGCAATTGACTTGAAACGTTGCATGTTGATAGGTAAATACAAAATGGTTCATATAAAAACACAAAATCGAGAATATGCATAATTATTTCATTATATTATTTAGATTTGAGGGTCAAAGGTCAAATATACTGTACATGGTTTCTCTAAAACAATGCTTTGTATAGACATAAAAATTTGGCACACTAATAGACCTGAATAACAGGATTATTTCAAAAATTGAGGTCAAATCATGCCAATGGTATCTTAACTACTTAGTATGTAAATTAGGATCAAAGATCAAACATTTCCCTGATCACTATCTCACTAACCATGTGTGGTATGCATTAATTGGAACAGCCCACCTATACTTGTTCGAAACAAGTATTATATGTCTAGTTATTTATTTATTTTTCTTATTTCGACCCACTTTTTTGTTAGCAAGATAACTTGAAAATGGTTAAATCAAATACCTTGAAATTTGGCACACATATGTATTGGCATATAAACAAAGCACAATAAGGTTTTCAACCTTGACCTTGACTGATGACGTCATCTAGGCGCCATTTTGTAAAATTTTCTGAAAATCTACTCATGATCATATCTTCATAACGAAAAGTCGTTTTTCATTCATATTTATCATGATCAAGGTCAATATCCGTCCGGTCAATTTCAGGTAAAAAGACGCGCGCATGCGTACGTCCGTGCGTTAGCGCGCGCAAAATTTCAAAATGTTCCAAATCGTCTCAAATTCATTTTGGATACGTTTCAGGCCATTTTAAGCATTTTATAAAAATCGCGCACACGCACATGCGCGCGTTTTCGCGCGTAACACGATTATACAACATAAAATCGCCATTTTTTTCTTCATGATATTTCCCATATTTTTCGAACAATTTGATACCATGTTTATCTCTTAATGACCATTAATAACAAGATGAGCGTCCATTCAATATAAATGTCCGTGCGCGCGAGCTCTTGTAATACATAGCATATATGGGCAAAAACATGCCTATACAAAATTCATTGTAACTCTTCAGAATGGATGGGAACTCCCAATTTTTTTCATATTTGGATAGATTATGAGTCGGAGATATGATTTCATGTCTCATTTGACCCTCAATTAACTCATGACGTCATCATAATGGCCTCCGAACTCAAAATTTCAATTTGCATATTATGACGTCAGCATATTTTGGAAAATTGATTGTATCTCTGTAAATATTGATCGATTTTCTTCCAAATTTTGATATGTTCTAGCTGAGACAATTTTCTACAAATGCAGTCCACGATTTTTCATTTTGACGAAGGTATCATGGCGTATTTTTGCGATTAAAGGAGGCATGTCAATTTTTCACATTTTGCGTGTATTCTCTATGGGACATGACTTTTTTCAAAACTGGATTCTACATTCCCGTCTTTCGCGAGCAATATCTCCGTCGTTTTAGTTTTGTTTTCGCTGAGCTTCGAGTATGTTGTAGCTGAGACAATAAGCTATCACAATGTGCCCTTTATTTTTCGATCAGATGCCGGGATCATGCTCATATTTCACTTGCAAAGTGGATTTGAGAATTCCATTTTCCGTTCACGTGTAATGTCTATGTGGATTATTTTGGTATATTGGTCGCAATTGACTTGAAATGTTGCATGTTGATAGGTAAGACAAAATATTTCATATAAAAACACAAAATCGAGAATATGCATATTTCATTATGTTATTTAGATTTTAAGGTTAAAGGTCAAATATACTGTACATGGTTTCTCTAAAACAATGCTTTGTATAGACATGAAATTTGGCACACTAATAGATCTGAATAAGAGGATTATTTCAAAAATTTAGGTCAAATCATGCCAATGATATCTTAACTACTTAATATGTAAATTAGGATCAAAGGTCAAACATTTCACTGACCACTATCTCACTAACCATGTGTGGTATGCACTAATTGGAACAGCCCACCTATACTTGTTCCGAAACAAGTATTACATGTCTAGTTATTTATTAGGTGGGCTGTATATAATACAGACCACCTTATGTTTTCGTTAAAATTGCCTTTATTATTATTATTAGGTGGGCTGTATATAATACAGACCACCTCATGTTTTCGTTAAAATTGCCTTTATTATTATTATTCTTTATTTTTCTTATTTCCAGCACTTTTTTGTTAGCAAGATAATTTGAAAATGGCTCAATCAAATGTCTTGAAATTTGGCACACATATGTATAGGCATATGGAGAAAACACAATAAGGTTTTCAACCTTGACCTTGACTGATGACGTCATCTAGGCGCCATTTTGTGAAATTTTCTGAAAATCAACTCATGATCATATCTTCATAACGGAAAATCATTTCTCATTCATATTTATCATGATCAAGGTCAATATCCGTCCGGTCAATTTCAGGTCAAAAAACGCGCGCGTACGTACGTCCGCGCGTCAATGCGCGCAAAATTTCAAAATGCTCCAAATCGTCTCAAATTCATTTTGCATACGTTTCAGGCCATTTTAAGCATTTTATAAAAATCGCGCACACGCACATGCGCGCGCGTTTTCGCGCGTAACACCATTACACAACATAGAATCGCCATTTTTTTCTTTCATGATATTTCCCATATTTTTCGAACAATTTGATACCATGTTTATCTCTTTATGACCATTAATAACAAGATGAGCGTCCATTCAAGATAAATGTCCGTGCGCGCGAGCTCTTGTAATACATAGCATATATGGGCAAAAACATGCCTATACAAAATTCATTGTAACTCTTCAGAATGGATGGGAACTCCCAATTTTTTTTCATATTTGGATAGATTATGAGTCGGAGATATGATTTCATGTCTCATTTGACCCTCAATTAACTCATGACGTCATCATAATGGCCTCCGAACTCAAAATTTCAATTTGCATATTATGACGTCAGCATATTTTTGGAAAATTGATTGTATCTCTGTAAATATTGATCGATTTTCTTCCAAATTTTGATATGTTCTAGCTGAGACAATTCTCTACAAATGCAGTTACACGATTTTTCATTTTGACAAAGGCATCATGGCGTATTTTTGCGATTAAAGGAGGCATGTCAATTTTTCACATTTTGCGTGTATTCTCTATGGGACATGACTTTTTCAAAACTGGATTCTACATTCCCGTCTTTCGCGAGCAATATCTCCGTCGTTTTAGTTTTGTTTTCGCTGAGCTTTGAGTATGTTGTAGCTGAGACAATAAGCTATCACAAGTGTGCCCTTTTTTTCGATCAGATGCCGGGATCATGCTCATATTTCACTTGCAAAGTGGGATTTGAGAATTCCATTTTCCGTTCACGTGTAATGTCTATGGGAAATGTTTTGGTATATCCGTAACACTTGTCAAAACCATGCTTATACAAAATCCTTTATAGTTCTTTGGGATGCACCTGGACCCCAATTTTTTCATATTTTGATAGAGTATGTGTCGGAGATATGATTTCATGTCTCATTTGGCTATTACAAATATTCTGACTTCATCATAATGGCCTTGGTACTCAAAATACGAATTTGCATATTATGACGTCAGCATATTAAAGAATTGAGTGTATCTCTGTAAATACTGATCAATTTTCTTCCAAATTTCGATATGTTGTAGCTAAGGCAATTCTCTACAAGCTCAATTTGCCAACAATTTTCATTTTGATGACGTCATCAAAATGAAAAATGTTGGCAATTAACTTTATTGCATATCGAAAGGAAGAAAATGATCAGTATTTACAGATACTCAATTTTTCAATATGCTGACGTCATAATTTCGATTAAAAGCCACATGTCAGAAATTTCTTAATTTGCATGTTATGCCTCAGGAAGGTAAATTTCGTTCACATCATGATTCTACATGACATTGTTTTTTTAGCAGTATCTCGCTTATTTTTGCTCTATTTTGTCTCAAATTTTAGTTGGAACAGCCCACCTATACTTGTTCCAAACAAGTATTACATGTCTAGTTATTCTTTATTTTTCTTATTTCCAAGCACTTTTTTGTTAGCAAGATAACTTGAAAATGGCTAAATCAAATGCCTTGAAATTTGGCATACATATGTATAGGCATATAGACAAAGCAAAATAAGGTTTTTAACCTTGACCTTGACTGTTGACGTCATCTAGGCGCCATTTTGTAAAATTTTCTGAAAATCAACTCATGATTATATCTTCATAACGAAAAGTCGTTTCTCATTCATATTTATCATGATCAAGGTCAATATCCGTCCGGTCAATTTCAGGTCAAAAAGCGCGCGCATGCGTACGTCCGCGCGTGAGCGCGCGCGCAAAATTTAAAAATGTTCAAAATCGTCTCAAATTCATTTTGCATACGTTTCAGGCCATTTTAAGCATTTTATAAAAATCGCGCACACGCACATGCGCGCGCGCTTTTGCGCGTAACACCATTACACAACATAGAATCGCCATTTTTTTCCTTCATGATATTTCCCATATTTTTTCGAACAATTTGATACCATGTTTATCTCTTTATGACCATTAATAACAAGATGAGCGTCCATTCAAGATAAATGTCCGTGCGCGCGAGCTCTTGTAATACATAGCATATATGGGCAAAAACATGCCTATACAAAATTCATTGTAACTCTTCAGAATGGATGGGAACTCCCAATTTTTTCATATTTGGATAGATTATGAGTCGGAGATATGATTTCATGTCTCATTTGACCCTCAATTAACTCATGACGTCATCATAATGGCCTCCGAACTCAAAATTTCAATTTGCATATTATGACGTCAGCATATTTTTGGAAAATTGATTGTATCTCTGTAAATATTGATCGATTTTCTTCCAAATTTGATATGTTCTAGCTGAGACAATTTTCTACAAATGCAGTTTTCACGATTTTCATTTTGACAAAGGCATCATGGCGTATTTTTGCGATTAAAGGAGGCATGTCAATTTTCAATTTTGCGTGTATTCTCTATGGGACATGACTTTTTCTGAAATCTTCATTCTACATTCCAGTCTTGTTTGAGCAATATCTCCGTCGTTTTACTTTTTTTTTGCTGAGCTTCGAGTATGTTGTAGCTGAGACAATAAGCTATCACAAGTGTGCCCTTTATTTTTCGATCAGATGCCGGGATCATGCTCATATTTCACTTGCAAAGTGGGATTTGAGAATTCCATTTTCCGTTCACGTGTAATGTCTATGGGGATTATTTTGGTATAGTTGTCATAGCACTTGCCTCCCATTCCGGCGACCCAAGTTCGATTCCTGGTGGGTCAATTTTAACAATTATAACATATTATCATATACTATCACAAACAATGTAATAAAATACCTAATTTTGCGTTTTATATCTATGGGAGAAATATGTCAATCGTTTGAGTACAACCTTATGGGAAATCTGAGTCCTTGTCGTGTATTAATTTTTATTCATAGTTGGATAGAGTATGAGTCGGAGATATGATTTCTTATAAAAAACGAAATCTAGAAAATGCATATTTCATTTTGATATTTAGATTTGAGGGTCAAAGGTCAAATATACTGTACATGGTTTCTCTAAAACCATGCATCGTATAGACTAGAAATTTGGCACACTAATAGACCTGAATAAGAGGATTATTTCAAAAAAAGAAGGTCAAATCATGCCAATGTTATCTTTACTACTTAGTATGTCACTAAACATGTGTGGCATGTACTTGGAACAGCCCACCTATACTTGTTATTAACAAGTATTATATGTCTTGTTTCTGTATATTTTAACTCGTCTATGTTTGGCATACTGCATCAGATATTATCTCGCAGGCCGTAATTGGTCTACGAGCCGGTCTTTAATGGGGTCCTAAAGGGATATAAAGTGGAGAATCAGACATGTCAATCTTTTGATAGTGATGTTTAAAATGACTATAATGACTAAAATGACATTTTCCCCCGAAAACGTAATACTCATGATTCCAATGTGTCAGATCCACATATCCATCTAAAAGAAATGTTCAAAATTGTATTTAGCGACCTTTGGAATCAAGCTCTTCAACTATGGGCCAATACAATACACAATTCAAGATCTGTTTTTGAAAGGTAACGAACCAGGTACATTGTCACGTTTTCCATTTTCTTTCATGAGAAGAGACTTTGCAGACTGAAACAAGGTCAGAAGATTGTATTTTTATACAAGTCTGAAATTCCTCAGTTCATCGTTGAAAGAGAACGAAGCAAAGAAAGACATTTTCAAAGTTCCACTCTCATACAAGAGAATCAATTTCCCCCATGTAATTATTTTATCTTCACTTCAAACAGAAATGAGTGTGTCCCTCAACTATATTAACACAGGAAAATGCAGAATGCACCGCACCTGCACCTCGTTTCTTAAAAACAAAATTTAACTCCATCCCCCCCCCATCAATAAACATGTTTTTTTTTCTTTTGCATACTCCTCGAAAGAACGTTGAATGTGAAAGTGCTCTATTGTGTATTTTTGATGACCGGACAACTGAAGTTGAAAGGAGTCAAATTATACATTTCTGTTATCTTTTATTTTTCTTATTTCCAATCACTTTTTTGTTAGCGAGATAACTTGGAAATGGCTAAATCAAATGCCTTGAAATTTGGCATCGTATGTATAGGCATATAGACAAAGCAAAATAAGGTTTTTAACCTTGACCTTGACTGATGACGTCATCTAGGCGCCATTTTGTAAAATTTTCTGAAAATCTACTCATGATCATATCTTCATAACGAAAAGTCGTTTCTCATTCATATTTATCATGATCAAGGTCAATATCTGTCCAGTTAATTTTAGGTCCAAAAAAGCGCGCGCATGCGTACGTCCGCGCGTGAGCGCGCGCGCAAAATTTAAAAATGTTCAAAATCGTCTCAAATTTATTTTGCATACGTTTCAGGCCATTTTAAGCATTTTATAAAAAATCGCGCACACGCACATGCGCGCGCGTTCTCGCGCGTAACAACATTACACAACATTGAATCGCCATTTTTTTTCCCCTCATGATATTTCCCATATTTTTTCGAACAATTTGATACCATGTTTATCTCTTTTTGACCATTAATAACAAGAAGAGGGTCCATTCAAGATAAATATCCGTGCGCGCGAGCTCTTGTAATACATAGCATATATGGGCAAAAACATGCCTATACAAAATTCATTGTAACTCTTCAGAATGGATGGGAACTCCCACATTTTTTTTCATATTTGGATAGATTATGAATCGGAGATATGATTTCATGTCTCATTTGACCCTCAATTAACTCATGACGTCATCATAATGGCCTCCGAACTCAAAATTTCAATTTGCATATTATGACGTCAGCATATTTTTGGAAAATTGATTGTATCTCTGTAAATATTGTTCAATTTTCTTCCAAATTTGGATATGTTCTAGCTGAGACAATGTTCTACAAATGCAGTAATCACGATTTTTCATTTTGACAAAGGCATCATGGCGTATTTTTTCGATTAAAGGAGGCATGTCAATTTTTCACATTTTGCGTGTATTCTCTATAGGAGGTGGCTTTTTCTGAAATCTTCATTCTACATTCCAGTCTTGTTTGAGCAATATCTCCGTCGTTTTACTTTTGTTTTTGCTGAGCTTTGATTATGTTGTAGCTGAGACAATAAGCTATCATAAGTGTGCCCTTTATTTTTCGATCAGATGCCGGGATCATGCTCATATTTCACTTGCAAAGTGGGATTTGAGAATTCCATTTTCCGTTCACGTGTAATGTCTATGGGGATTATTTTGGTATAGTGGTCATAGCACTTGCCTCCCATTCCGGCGACCCAAGTTCGATTCCTGGTGGGTCAATTTAAAAAAATTTTTGCGCTCGTTTTGAATTTGATTTTATGATCTTCTTCGACTATTATAACATATTATCATATACTATCACAAACAATGTAATAAAATGCCTAATTTGGCGTGTTATATATCTATGGTAGAAATATGTCAATCGTCAATCGCATGTGCGCGCTTTTTTGGACCTAAAATTAACTGGACAGATATTGACCTTGATCATGATAAATATGAATGAGAAACGAATTTTCGTTATGAAGATATAATCATGAGTAGATTTTCAACCTTATGGGAAATCTGAGTCCTTGTCGTGTATTAATTTTTTATTCATAGTTGGATAGAGTATGAGTCGGAGATATGATTTCTTATAAAAAACAAAATCTAGAAAATGGATATTTCATTTTGATATTTAGATTTGAGGGTCAAAGGTCAAATATACTGTACATGGTTTCTCTAAAACCATGCATCGTATAGACTAGAAATTAGGCACACTAATAGACCTGAATAAGAGGATTATTTAAAAAAAAATAAGGTCAAATCATGCCAATGTTTTCTTAACTACTTAGTATGTCACTAAACATGTGTGGCATGTACTTGGAACAGCCCACCTATACTTGTTATTAACAAGTATTATATGTCTAGTTAGGTGGGCTGTATATAATACAGACCACCTTATGTTTTCGTTAAAATTGCCTTTATTATTATTATTATTATTCTTTATTTTTCTTATTTCCAAGCACTTTTTGTTAGCAAGATAATTTGAAAATGGCTCAATCATATGTCTTGAAATTTGGCACACATATGTATAGGCATATGGAGAAAACACAGTAAGGTTTTCAACCTTGACCTTGACTGATGACGTCATCTAGGCGCCATTTTGTGAAATTTTCTGAAAATCTACTCATGATCATATCTTCATAACAGAAAATCATTTCTCATTCATATTTATCATGATCAAGGTCAATATCCGTCCAGTCAATTTCAGGTCAAAAACACGCGCGTACGCGTACGTCCGCGCGTCAATGCGCGCGCAAAATTTCAAAATGCTCCAAATCGTCTCAAATTCATTTTGCATACGTTTCAGGCCATTTTAAGCATTTTATAAAAAATCGCGCACACGCACATGCGCGCGCTTTTGCGCGTAACACCATTACACAACATAGAATCGCCATTTTTTTCTTTCATGATATTTCACATATTTTTCGAACAATTTGATACCATGTTTATCTCTTTATGACCATTAATAACAAGATGAGCGTCCATTCAAGATAAATGTCCGTGCGCGCGAGCTCTTGTAATACATAGCATATATGGGCAAAAACATGCCTATACAAAATTCATTGTAACTCTTCAGAATGGATGGGAACTCCAAATTTTTTTCATATTTGGATAGATTATGAGTCGGAGATATGATTTCATGTCTCATTTGACCCTCAATTAACTCATGACGTCATCATAATGGCCTCCGAACTCAAAATTTCAATTTGCATATTATGACGTCAGCATATTTTTGGAAAATTGATTGTATCTCTGTAAATATTGATCGATTTTCTTCCAAATTTTGATATGTTCTAGCTGAGACAATTTTCTACAAATGCAGTTGTCACGATTTTCATTTTGACAAAGGCATCATGGCGTATTTTTGCGATTAAAGGAGGCATGTCAATTTTTCACATTTTGCGTGTATTCTCTATGGGACATGACTTTTTCAAAACTGGATTCTACATTCCAGTCTTTTTGAGCAATATCTCCGTCGTTTTACTTTTGTTTTTGCTGAGCTTCGAGTATGTTGTAGCTGAGACAATAAGCTATCACAAATGTGCCCTTTATTTTTCGATCAGATGCCGGGATCATGCTCATATTTCACTTGCAAAGTGGGATTTGAGAATTCCATTTTCCGTTCACGTGTAATGTCTATGTGGATTATTTTGGTATAGTGGTCATAGCACTTGCCTCCCATTCCGGCGACCCAAGTTCGATTCCTGGTGGGTCAATTTTTAAATTTTTTTTGCCGTCGTTTTGAATTTGATTTTATGATCTTCTTCGACTATTATAACATATTATCATATACTATCACAAACAATGTAATAAAATGCCTAATTTTGCGTGTTATATCTATAGAAAATGTCAATCGTTTGAGTACAACATGGGAAATCTGAGTCCTTGTCGTGTATTAAACCTATAGGGTTAATCTCCTAAATCTGTTGGAATATATCAAATCATCCCATTTTTATGATGTTAGTCTCCTTCCCAGACGTTTATACTTTCCAGTTATTCAGCCCAGGTATATGCAATGTTTACGTCTCTCCCACGGACATAGAATTGTTTACATGTCTATAACTTCTCTCTTTCTCTATAATATAGTAAATATTAAATTCTAACCTTAACCCACTCTTTTGATTAAACGAGGCATGTCAATTGTCCTAATTTTACGTGTATTCTCTATGGGAGGTGACTTTTTCTGGAATCTTCATTCTTCATTCCAGTCTTGTTTGAGCAATATCTCGATTATTTTTGCTCGATTTTCTGCCAGCTTCGGATATGTTGTAGCTGAGACGATTCTCTACACAGAGGATGACATTTATTTTTTAATCAGATAATGAGATCATGGTGATATTTTAACTACAAAATGTGATTTGAAAATCCCATATTCCGTATACGTGTAATGTCTATGTGGAGTATTTTGGTATATTGGTCGCAATTGACTTGAAACGTTGCATGTTGATATAAAAAAGGTAAGAAAAAATATTTCATATAAAAACACAAAATCGAGAATATGCAAATTTCATTATGTTATTAAGATTTTAAGGTTAAAGGTCAAATATACTGTACATGGTTTCTCTTAAACAATGCTTTGTATAGACATGAAATTTAGCACACTAATAGACCTGAATAAGAGGATTATTTCAAAAAATAAGGTCAAATCATGCCAATGTAATCTGTACTACTTAGTATGTAAATTAGGGTCAAAGGTCAAACATTTCACTGATCACTATCTCACTAACCATGTGTGGTATGCACTAATTGGAACAGCCCACCTATACTTGTTCCGAAACAAGTATTACATGTCTAGTTTATTTTTCTTATTTCGACCCACTTTTTGTTAGCAAGATAACTTGAAAATGGTTAAATCAAATACCTTGAAATTTGGCACACATATGTATTGGCATATAAACAAAGCACAATAAGGTTTTCAACATTGACCTTGACTGATGACGTCATCTAGGCGCCATTTTGTAAAATTTTCTGAAAATATACTCATGATCATATCTTCATAACGAAAAGTCGTTTTTCATTCATATTTATCATGATCAAGGTCAATATCCGTCCGGTCAATTTCAGGTAAAAAAACGCGCGCGCATGCGTACGTCCGCGCGTTAGCGCGCGCGCAAAATTTCAAAATGTTCTAAATCGTCTCAAATTCATTTTGGATACGTTTCAGGCCATTTTAAGCATTTTATAAAAATCGCGCACACACACATGCGCGCGCGTTCTCGCGCGTAACACGATTATACAACATAAAATCGCCATTTTTTTTTCTTTCATGATATTTCCCATATTTTTTCAAACAATTTGATACCATATTTATCTCTTATTGACCATTAATAACAAGATGAGCGTCCATTCAATATAAATGTCCGTGCGCGCGAGCTCTTGTAATACATAGCATATATGGGCAAAAACATGCCTATACAAAATTCATTGTAACTCTTCAGAATGGATGGGAACTCCCAATTTTTTTCATATTTGGATAGATTATGAGTCGGAGATATGATTTCATGTCTCATTTGACCCTCAATTAACTCATGACGTCATCATAATGGCCTCCAAACTCAAAATTCAATTTGCATATTATGACGTCAGCATATTTTTGGAAAATTGATTGTATCTCTGTAAATATTGATCGATTTTCTTCCAAATTTTGAAATGTTCTAGCTGAGACAATTTTCTACAAATGCAGTTGCCACAATTTTTCATTTTGACAAAAGCATCATAGCGTATTTTGGTGATTAAAGGAGGCATGTTAATTTTACACATTTTGCTTGTATTCTCTAAGGGACATGATTTTTCTCAAAACTGGATTCTACATTCCGTCTTTCGCGAGCAATATCTCCGTCGTTTTAGCTTCGTTTACGCTGAATTTCGAGTATGTTGTAGCTGAGACAATAAGCTATCTCAAATGTGCCCTTGATTTTGTCTTAAATTTTAGTTGGACCAGCCCACCTATACTTGTTCTAAACAAGTATTACAAATCTAGGTATTTTTCTTATTTCGACCCACTTTTTTGTTAGCAAGATAACTTGAAAATGGTTAAATCAAATACCTTGAAATTTGGCACACATATGTATTGGCATATAAACAAAGCACAATAAGGTTTTCAACCTTGACCTTGACTGATGACGTCATCTAGGCGCCATTTTGTAAAATTTTCTGAAAATCTACTCATGATCATATCTTCATAACGAAAAGTCGTTTTCATTCATATTTATCATGATCAAGGTCAATATCCGTCCGGTCAATTTCAGGTAAAAAACGCGCGCATGCGTCCGTGCGTCAGCGCGCGCGCAAAATTTCAAAATGTTCCAAATCGTCTCAAATTCATTTTGTATACGTTTCAGGCCATTTTAAGCATTTTATAAAAAATCGCGCACACGCACATGCGCGCGTTTTCGCGCGTAACACCATTAAACAACATAGAATCGCCATTTTTTTTCTTTCATGATATTTCCCATATTTTTTCGAACAATTTGATACCATGTTTATATCTTAATGACCATTAATAACAAGATGAGCGTCCATTCAATATAAATGTCCGTGCGCGCGAGCTCTTGTAATACATAGCATATATGGGCAAAAACATGCCTATACAAAATTCACTGTAACTCTTCAGAATGGATGGGAACTCCCAATTTTTTTCATATTTGGATAGATTATGAGTCGGAGATATGATTTCATGTCTCATTTGACCCTCAATTAACTCATGACGTCATCATAATGGCCTCCAAACTCAAAATTTCAATTTGCATATTATGACGTCAGCATATTTTTGGAAAATTGATTGTATCTCTGTAAATATTGATCGATTTTCTTCCAAATTTTGATATGTTCTAGCTGAGACAATTCTCTACAAATGCAGTTACCACAATTTTTCATTTTGACAAAGGCATCATGGCGTATTTTTGCGATTAAAGGAGGCATGTCAATTTTCACATTTTGCGTGTATTCTCTATGGGACATGACTTTTTCAAAACTGGATTCTACATTCCCGTCTTTTGCGAGCAATATCTCCTTCGTTTTAGTTTGGTTTCGCTGAGCTTTGAGTATGTTGTAGCTGAGACAATAAGCTATCACAAGTGTGCACTTTTTCGATCAGATGCCGGGATCATGCTCATATTTCACTTGCAAAGTGGGATTTGAGAATTCCATTTTCCGTTCACGTGTAATCGCTAAGGGAAATGTTTTGGTATATCCGTAACGCACTTGTCAAAACCATGCCTATACAAAATCCATTATAGCTCTTTGGGATGCACCTGGGCCGGTATTCAATTAAATACTTAGAATAAGTAAGAAAATTACTATGTAAATGGCTTAGCTAAGAAGTTTACTTATCTCGTATTCAAATCGCATTTTAGACTATTACTTACCTGAGACAAAATCTAGGTAAAATAATTACTGAATAGCATTTTGACATCACACCGTCAATCAAAAGTAATGCGTAATTATCGCGTCGCAATAAATGCGCGCAAGATAATTGTTGGCAGGTTATGATACTGCGTAATAAAACCATATGTTGACAAGCGCCAATCAAGGCCTCCAAATGATTGGCTAAAGTCTGGTAGGGAGCCGTCTAAAATTTAGGGTAAAATACTTAACCAAAAGTTTGAATTGAATACCAAAATTGGCTAAGTATTTTATCGACGACAAATACTAAGTAAACAGCTAAAATTTTGTAAGTATTGAATTGAATACGGGCCCTGGACTCCCAATTTTTTTCATATTTTGATAGAGTATATGAGTCGGAGATATGATTTCATGTCTCATTTGGCCATTAAAAATTTTCTGACGTCATCATAATTGCATTGGAACTCAAAATACGAATTTGAATATTATGTCAGCATATTTATTGAAAATTGATTGTATCTCTGTAAATATTGATCGGTTTTCTTCCAAATTTCGATATGTTATAGCTAAGACAACTCTCTACAAGCTCAGTGGCCACCGTTTTTCATTTTGATGACGTCATCATAATAAAAATTTCGCTTAAAGGCCACATGTCAAAAATTTCTTAAATTGCGTTTTATGCCTATGAAAGGTGAATTTCGTTCACATCATCCTGAATCTACATGTCATTGTTTTTATAGCAGTATCTCGCTTATTTTTGCTTTATTTTGTCTCAGATTTTAGTTGGAACAGCCCACCTATACTTGTTCCAAACAAGTATTACATGTCTAGTTATTTATTCAGGTGGGCTGTATATAATACAGACCACCTTATGTTTTCGTTAGAATTGCCTTTATTTATTATTCTTTATTTATTTTTCTTATTTCCACCCACTTTATTGTTAGCAAGATAATTTGAAAATGGCTCAATCAAATGCCTTGAAATTTGGCACACATATGTATAGGCATATGGACAAAGCAAAATAACGTTTTCAACCTTGACCTTGACTGATGACGTCATCTAGGCGCCATTTTGTAAATTTTCTGAAAATCTACTCATGATCATATCTTCATAACGGAAATTCGTTTCTCATTCATATTTATCATGATCAAGGTCAATATCCGTCCGGTCAATTTCAGGTCAAAAAACGCGCATGCGTACGTCCGCGCGTTAGCGCGCGCAAAATTTCAAAATGCTCAAAATCGTCTCAAATTCATTTTGCATACGTTTCAGGCCATTTTAAGCATTTTATAAAAATCGCGCACACGCACATGCGCGTGCGTTTTCGCGCGTAACACCATTACACAACATAGAATCGCCTTTTTTTTCTTCCATGATATTTCCCATTTTTTTTGGAACAATTTGATACCATGTTTATCTCTTTATGACCATTAATAACAAGATGAGCGTCCGTTCAAGAAACATGTCCGTGCGCGCGAGCTCTTGTAATACATAGCATATATGGGCAAAAACATGCCTATACAAAATTCATTGTAACTCTTCAGAACGGATGGGAACTCCCAATTTTTTTCATATTTGGATAGATTATGAGTCGGAGATATGATTTCATGTCTCATTTGACCCTCAATTAACTCATGACGTCATCATAATGGCCTCCAAACTCAAAATTTCAATTTGCATATTATGACGTCAGCATATTTTTGGAAAATTGATTGTATCTCTGTAAATATTGATCGATTTTCTTCCAAATTTTGATATGTTCTAGCTGAGACAATTTCTACAAATGCATTTTCACGATTTTTCATTTTGACAAAGGCATCATGGCGTTTTTTGCGATTAAAGGAGGCATGTCAATTTTTCACATTTTGCGTGTATTCTCTATGGGACATGACTTTTTCTGAAAACTGGATTCTACATTCCCGTCTTTCGCGAGCAATATCTCCGTCGTTTTAGCTTCGTTTACGCTGAACTTCGAGTATGTTGTAGCTGAGACAATAAGCTATCTCAAATGTGCCCTTGATTTTGTCTTAAATTTTAGTTGGACCAGCCCACCTATACTTGTTCTAAACAAGTATTACAAATCTAGTTTATTTATTTATTAGGTGGGCTGTATATGATACAGACCACCTTATAATTTTGTTAAAATTGCCTTTATTATTTATTATTTATTTATTTTTCTTATTTCGACCCACTTTTTTGTTAGCAAGATAACTTGAAAATGGTTAAATCAAATACCTTGAAATTTGGCACACATATGTATTGGCATATAAACAAAGCACAATAAGGTTTTCAACCTTGACCTTGACTGATGACGTCATCTAGGCGCCATTTTGTAAAATTTTCTGAAAATCTACTCATGATCATATCTTCATAACGAAAAGTCGTTTTCATTCATATTTATCATGATCAAGGTCAATATCCGTCCGGTCAATTTCAGGTAAAAACGCGCGCGCATGCGTACGTCCGCGCGCGCGCGCAAAATTTCAAAATGTTCCAAATCGTCTCAAATTCATTTTGGATACGTTTCAGGCCATTTTAAGCATTTTATAAAAATCGCGCACACGCACATGCGCGCGTTTTCGCGCGTAACACGATTATACAACATAAAATCGCCATTTTTTTCTTTCATGATATTTCCCATATTTTTTCAAACAATTTGATACCATGTTTATCTCTTATTGACCATTAATAACAAGATGAGCGTCCATTCAAGATAAATGTCCGTGCGCGCGAGCTCTTGTAATACATAGCATATATGGGCAAAAACATGCCTATACAAAATTCATTGTAACTCTTCAGAATGGATGGGAACTCCCAATTTTTTTCATATTTGGATAGATTATGAGTCGGAGATATGATTTCATGTCTCATTTGACCCTCAATTAACTCATGACGTCATCATAATGGCCTCCAAACTCAAAATTCAAATTTGCATATTATGACGTCAGCATATTTTTGGAAAATTGATTGTATCTCTGTAAATATTGATCGATTTTCTTCCAAATTTTGATATGTTCTAGCTGAGACAATTTTCTACAAATGCAGTTCCCACAATTTTTCATTTTGACAAAGGCATCATGGCGTATTTTTGCGATTAAAGGAGGCATGTCAATTTTCACATTTTGCGTGTATTCTCTATGGGACATGACTTTTTCTCAAAACTGGATTCTACATTCCCGTCTTTCGCGAGCAATATCTCCGTCGTTTTAGCTTCGTTTACGCTGAACTTCGAGTATGTTGTAGCTGAGACAATAAGCTATCTCAAATGTGCCCTTGATTTTGTCTTAAATTTTGGTTGGACCAGCCCACCTATACTTGTTCTAAACAAGTATTACAAATCTAGTTTCTTTATTTTTCTTATTTCCACCCACTTTTTTGTTAGCAAGATAACTTGAAAATGGCTCAATCAAATGCCTTGAAATTTGGCACACATATGTATAGGCATATGGACAAAGCAAAATAACGTTTTCAACCTTGACCTTGACTGATGACGTCATCTAGGCGCCATTTTGTAAAATTTTCTGAAAATCTACTCATGATCATATCTTCATAACGAAAAGTCGTTTCTCATTCATATTTATCATGATCAAGGTCAATATCCGTCCGGTCAATTTCAGGTCAAAAACGCGCGCGCATGCGTACGTCCGCGCGTAAGCGCGCGCAAAATTAAAAATGCTCAAAATCGTCTCAAATTCATTTTGGATACGTTTCAGGCCATTTTAAGCATTTTATAAAAATCGCGCACACGCACATGCGCGCGCGTTTTCGCGCGTAACACCATTACACAACATAGAATCGCCATTTTTTTCATGATATTTCCCATATTTTTCGAACAATTTGATACCATGTTTATCTCTTTATGACCATTAATAACAAGATGAGCGTCCATTCAAGATAAATGTCCGTGCGCGCGAGCTCTTGTAATACATAGCATATATGGGCAAAAACATGCCTATACAAAATTCATTGTAACTCTTCAGAATGGATGAGAACTCCCAATTTTTTTCATATTTGGATAGATTATGAGTCGGAGATATGATTTCATGTCTCATTTGACCCTCAATTAACTCATGACGTCATCATAATGGCCTCCGAACTCAAAATTTCAATTTGCATATTATGACGTCAGCATATTTTTGGAAAATTGATTGTATCTCTGTAAATATTGATCGATTTTCTTCCAAATTTTGATATGTTCTAGCTGAGACAATTTTCTACAAATGCAGTCACCACGATTTTTCATTTTGACAAAGGCATCATGGCGTATTTTTGCGATTAAAGGAGGCATGTCAATTTTTCACATTTTGCGTGTATTCTCTATGGGACATGACTTTTTCAAAACTGGATTCTACATTCCCGTCTTTCGCGAGCAATATCTCCGTCGTTTTAGTTTTGTTTTCGCTGAGCTTCGAGTATGTTGTAGCTGAGACAATAAGCTATCACAAATGTGCCCTTTATTTTTCGATCAGATGCCGGGATCATGCTCATATTTCACTTGCAAAGTGGGATTTGAGAATTCCATTTTCCGTTCACGTGTAATGTCTATGTGGATTATTTTGGTATAGTGGTCATAGCACTTGCCTCCCATTTCGGCGACCCACGTTCGATTCCTGGTGGGTCAATGACCCTGGTTGGTCAAAATTTTTTTTATCAATAATTTATAGGAATATGTAATGTGTATGTGTATGCCTCAATCATTGACAATATAATCACTAATATCGCTGAAATGATTCTTTTCCTACCCCTTCTTCTTCATTTACTTCTTCATAGTAGTAGTGGAAGTAGTAGTAGAAGTAGTAGTAGTAGTAATATCAGCAGTATCATAATAATCATTATGATTATAATTTTTATATTTATTATTATAGTAAATATCGTAATTATAATCATTATTATAGTGATTATTTGTTATTGTTATTATTCTTATAGTTATTTGTATGCTTCTTCTTCTTATCATAATTATCGTATACACAATACGTCATGTGCCAAGAATTTATTGCTATGATACATCCAAGATGTCTACCAAAACTGTCAATTCATTGCTGAAATATAATCAAGCCAAAAGAAGAAACATTAGAATTTCTATTTTAAATTGAAATAAATTATATAGGAGAAATAAGTAGAGAATACAATCATGATTTTGGTACTAGGGGACTAACATGGACATAATGCACTTGTTTACATGACCACATTATCTCTTATTCATTCTACCTCCAATGTTTTCTGACTGTTTTCAAAACAATATCATGTTTGTCGATCATAGTTCTATGTAGCGTGATGTCTCATGGTAATTTAAGCAATTTAAGCAACAACTTCTGAATTTTAGCGACAATTGTTCGCTATTGCTGCTCTTTATTACTACTGTGACGTGCAGTAACGAATTGAAAATTCAGGACTCATGATAAATTCGTTTAACAGTTGATTAAACTTGGTTGGTTCTATTGTTCGGATTTTTTAGCAGAGCGAGATAGAAATTGACATTGTCATGGCTTACGACTTTGCATTAGAGTTCATCGTCTCTACAATGCTATATTTGAACAATATTTGGTGACAAAAGACGGCATTTCTATGTATCGTCAAAAGCCGTCAAATAACAAAAACATGGCAGATAAAAAGATCCTCAGTACTGGGTCTAATAATTTAAAGAAAACTTAATTTGAACCCGGCCATATTCTGTCGCTCTCTCTCTCGTTTGTCATTGCCTTCATTTTCCTCGCTTACTTCATTCTTACCACGGAATATGCAATGCCTGTATACCTCATGTCAATTAGAGTCAAAGGTATAACTGGTTGTTGTCCAGGGTCAATGGTCAAATTGTCTCAATCTATCTTCCATACATCCATAATGATCAAGGCTAAACAGTAGAAACTTGACATATGGATAGATCATAATGGTAGAAGCATTTTATATAACAATATGAAATCGTGAAAATGCATTCTTCATTATGTAAATCATTAGCATACGTATCACCTAATTCGTCAAAGTGACAAATTCAAGTCTAGTTCATAGTTGGATAGAGTATGAGTGGGAGATATGATTTCTTATAAAAACAAAATCTAGAAAATGCATACCGGTATTTCATTTTGATATTTAGATTTGAGGGTCAAAGGTCAAATATACTGTACATGGTTTCTCTAAAACCATGCATTGTATAGACTTGAAATTTGGCACAGTAATAGACCTGAATAAGAGGATTATTTCAAAAAATAAGGTCAAATCAGGCCAATGTTATATTAACTACTTAGTATGTCACTAAACATTTGTGGCATGCACTTGGAACAGCCCACCTATACTTGTTTTTAACAAGTATTACATGTCTAGTTATTTTTCTTATTTCGACCCACTTTTTTGTTAGCAAGATAACTTGAAAATGGTTAAATCAAATACCTTGAAATTTGGCACACATATGTATTGGCATATAAACAAAGCACAATAAGGTTTTCAACCTTGACCTTGACTGATGACGTCATCTAGGCGCCATTTTGTAAAATTTTCTGAAAATCTACTCATGATCATATCTTCATAACGAAAAGTCGTTTTTCATTCATATTTATCATGATCAAGGTCAATATCCGTCCGGTCAATTTCAGGTAAAAACGCGCGCGCATGCGTACGTCCGTGCGTCAGCGCGCGCAAAATTTAAAATGTTCCAAATCGTCTCAAATTCATTTTGGATACGTTTCAGGCCATTTTAAGCATTTTATAAAAATCGCGCACACGCACATGCGCGCGTTTTCGCGCGTAACACGATTATACAACATAAAATCGCCATTTTTTTCCTTCATGATATTTCCCATATTTTTTCAAACAATTTGATACCATGTTTATCTCTTATTGACCATTAATAACAAGATGAGCGTCCATTCAATATAAATGTCCGTGCGCGCGAGCTCTTGTAATACATAGCATATATGGGCAAAAACATGCCTATACAAAATTCATTGTAACTCTTCAGAATGGATGGGAACTCCCAATTTTTTTCATATTTGGATAGATTATGAGTCGGAGATATGATTTCATGTCTCATTTGACCCTCAATTAACTCATGACGTCATCATAATGGCCTCCAAACTCAAAATTTCAATTTGCATATTATGACGTCAGCATATTTTTGGAAAATTGATTGTATCTCTGTAAATATTGATCGATTTTCTTCCAAATTTTGATATGTTCTAGCTGAGACAATTTTCTACAAATGTAGTGCCACAATTTTTTATTTTGACAAAGGCATCATGGCGTATTTTGGCGATTAAAGGCATGTCAATTTTACACATTTTGCGTGTATTCTCTATGGGACATGATTTTTTCTCAAAAAATGGATTCTACATTCCCGTCTTTCGCGAGCAATATCTCCGTCGTTTTAGCTTCGTTTACTCTGAACTTCGAGTATGTTGTAGCTGAGACAATAAGCTATCTCAAATGTGCCCTTGATTTTGTCTTAAATTTTAGTTGGACCAGCCCACCTATACTTGTTCTAAACAAGTATTACAAATCTAGTTATTTATTTATTTTTCTTATTTCGACCAACTTTTTTGTTAGCAAGATAACTTGAAAATGGTTAAATCAAATACCTTGAAATTTAGCACACATATGTATTGGCATGTAAACAAAGCACAATAAGGTTTTCAACCTTGACCTTGACTGATGACGTCATCTAGGCGCCATTTTGTAACATTTTCTGAAAATCTACTCATGATCATATCTTCATAACGAAAAGTCGTTTTTCATTCATATTTATCATGATCAAGGTCAATATCCGTCCGGTCAATTTCAGGTAAAATAACGCGCGCGCATGCGTACGTCCGTGCGTCAGCGCGCGCGCAAAATTTCAAAATGTTCTAAATCGTCTCAAATTCATTTTGTATACGTTTCAGGCCATTTTAAGCATTTTATAAAAAATCGCGCACACGCACATGCGCGCGTGTTTTCGCGCGTAACACGATTAAACAACATAAAATCGCCATTTTTTTTTCTTTCATTATATTTCCAATATTTTTTCGAACAATTTGATACCATGTTTATCTCTTAATGACCATTAATAACAAGATGAGCGTCCATTCAATATAAATGTCCGTGCGCGCGAGCTCTTGTAATACATAGCATATATGGGCAAAAACTTGCCTATACAAAATTCATTGTAACTCTTCAGAATGGATGGGAACTCCCAATTTTTTTCATATTTGGATAGATTATGAGTCGGAGATATGATTTCATGTCTCATTTGACCCTCAATTAACTCATGACGTCATCATAATGGCCTCCAAACTCAAAATTCAATTTGCATATTATGACGTCAGCATATTTTTGGAAAATTGATTGTATCTCTGTAAATATTGATCGATTTTCTTCCAAATTTTGATATGTTCTAGCTGAGACAATTTTCTACAAATGTAGTTGCCACAATTTTTAATCTTGACAAAGGCATCATGGCGTATTTTGGCGATTAAAGGCATGTCAATTTTACACATTTTGCGTGTATTCTCTATGGGACATGATTTTTTCTCAAAAAATGGATTCTACATATCCGTCTTTCGCGAGCAATATCTCCGTCGTTTTAGCTTCGTTTACTCTGAACTTCGAGTATGTTGTAGCTGAGACAATAAGCTATCTCAAATGTGCCCTTGATTTTGTCTTAAATTTTAGTTGGACCAGCCCACCTATACTTGTTCTAAACAAGTATTACAAATCTAGTTATTTATTTATTTTTCTTATTTCGACCCACTTTTTTGTTAGCAAGATAACTTGAAAATGGTTAAATCAAATACCTTGAAATTTGGCACACATATGTATTGGCATATAAACAAAGCACAATAAGGTTTTCAACCTTGACCTTGACTGATGACGTCATCTAGGCGCCATTTTGTAACATTTTCTGAAAATCTACTCATGATCATATCTTCATAACGAAAAGTCGTTTTTCATTCATATTTATCATGATCAAGGTCAATATCCGTCCGGTCAATTTCAGGTTAAAAAAAAAACGCGCGCGCATGCGTACGTCCGTGCGTCAGCGCGCGCGCAAAATTTCAAAATGTTCTAAATCGTCTCAAATTCATTTTGTATACGTTTCAGGCCATTTTAAGCATTTTATAAAAAATCGCGCACACGCACATGCGCGCGTGTTTTCGCGCGTAACACGATTAAACAACATAAAATCGCCATTTTTTTTTCTTTCATTATATTTCCAATATTTTTTCGAACAATTTGATACCATGTTTATCTCTTAATGACCATTAATAACAAGATGAGCGTCCATTCAATATAAATGTCCGTGCGCGCGAGCTCTTGTAATACATAGCATATATGGGCAAAAACTTGCCTATACAAAATTCATTGTAACTCTTCAGAATGGATGGGAACTCCCAATTTTTTTCATATTTGGATAGATTATGAGTCGGAGATATGATTTCATGTCTCATTTGACCCTCAATTAACTCATGACGTCATCATAATGGCCTCCGAACTCAAAATTTCAATTTGCATATTATGACGTCAGCATATTTTTGGAAAATTGATTGTATCTCTGTAAATATTGATCGATTTTCTTCCAAATTTTGATATGTTCTAGCTGAGACAATTTTCTACAAATGCAGTTATCACGATTTTTCATTTTGACAAAGGCATCATGGCGTATTTTTGCGATTAAAGGAGGCATGTCAATTTTTTCATTTTGCGTGTATTCTCTATGGGACATGACTTTTTTCAAAACTGGATTCTACATTCCCGTCTTTCGCGAGCAATATCTTCGTTTAATTTTGTTTTCGCTGAGCTTCGAGTATGTTGTAGCTGAGACAATAAGCTATCACAAGTGTGCCCTTTATTTTTCGATCAGATGCCGGGATCATGCTCATATTTCACTTGCAAAGTGGGATTTGAGAATTCCATTTTCCGTTCACGTGTAATGTCTATGTGGATTATTTTGGTATAGTGGTCATAGCACTTGCCTCCCATTCCGGCGACCCAAGTTCGATTCCTGGTGGGTCAATTTTTTTGCCGTCGTTTTAAATTTGATTTTATGATCTTCTTCGACTATTATAACATATTATCATATACAATCACAAACAATGTAATAAAATGCCTAATTTTGCGTGTTATATCTATGGGAGAAGAATGTCAATCGTTTGAGTACAACCCTATGGGAAATCTGAGTCCTTGTCGTGTATTAATTTTTTATTCATAGTTGGACAGAGTATGAGTCGGAGATATGATTTCTTATAAAAACAAAATCTAGAAAATGCATATTTCATTTTGATATTTAGATTTGAGGGTCAAAGGTCAAATATATTGTACATGGTTTCTCTAAAACCATGCATTGTATAGACTTGAAATTTGGCACACTAATAGACCTGAATAAGAGGATTATTTCAAAAAATAATGTCAAATCATGCCAATGTTATCTTAAATACTTAGTATGTCACTAAACATGTGTGGCATGCACTTGGAACAGTCCACCTATACTTGTTATTAACAAGTATTACATGTCTAGTTTATTATTTATTCTTTATTTTTCTTATTTCCAATCACTTTTTTGTTAGCGCGATAACTTGAAAATGGCTCAATCAAATGCCTTGAAATTTGGCACACATATGTATAGGCATATGGACAAAGCAAAATAAGGTTTTCAACCTTGGCCTTGACTGATGACGTCATCTAGGCGCCATTTTGTGAAATTTTCTGAAAATCTACTCATGATCATATCTTCATAACAAAAAGTCGTTTCTCATTCATATTTAACATGATCAAGGTCAATATCCGTCCGGTCAATTTCAGGTCGAAAAACGTGCGCGCACGCGTACGTCCGCGCGTTAGCGCGCGTGCAAAATTTCAAAATGCTCTAAATCGTCTCAAATTCATTTTGGATACGTTTTAGGCCATTTTAAGCATTTCGCAAAAAAAACGCGCACACGCGCATGCGCGCGCGTTTTCACGTGTATTGGCATTTTACAACGTAGAATCGCCGAATTTTCTGTCATCATATTTGGCACTTTTTTCCAAGCATTTTGATACCTTGTTTACCTTTTTCTGACCAGTAATAACGCAATGAGCGTCCGTTCAAGAAACATGTCCGTGCGCGCGAGCTCTTGTATTGAATAGCATAAATGGGCAAAAACATGCCTATACAAAATTCATTGTAACCCTTCAGAATAGATGAGAACTCCCAATTTTCCTTTCATATTTGGATAGCTTATGAGTCGGAGATATGATTTCATGTCTCATTTGACCCTCAATTAACTCATTACGTCACCATAATGGCCTCTAAACTCAAAATTTCAATTTGCATATTATGACGTCAGCATATTTTTGGTAAATTGATTGTATCTCTGTAAATATAAATTGATTTTCTTCCAAATTTTGATATGTTCTAACTTAGACAATTCTCTACAAATGCACTCAACACGATTTTTTATTTTGACAAAGGCATCATGGCGTATTTTTGCGATTAAAGGAGGCATGTCAATTTTCCTAATTTTACGTATTCTCTATGGGAGCTGACTTTTTCTGAAATCTTCATTCTACATTCCAGTCTTGTTTGAGCAATATCTCAATTATTTTTGCTCGATTTTCTGCCAGCTTCGGATATGTTGTAGCTGAGACAATTCTCTACACAGTACGTGACATTTATTTTGTAATCAGATAATGAGATCATGGTGATATTTTAACTACAAAATGTGATTTGAAAATCCCATATTCCGTATACGTGTAATGTCTATGTGGAGTATTTTGGTATAGTGGTCGCAATTGACTTGAAACGTTGCATGTTAATATAAAAAAGGTAAGAAAAAATATTTCATATAAAAACACAAAATCGAGAATATGCATATTTCATTATGTTATTTAGATTTTAAGGTTAGAGGTCAAATATACTGTACATGGTTTCTCTTAAACAATGCTTTACATAGCTATCATCAGTGTGCCCTTTATTTTTTAATCAGATTTGAAACCCATTAAGTGATGTTTTCCTGGCATCTACTAACACAATTGAGACAATAAAAAGCAGTGCATGATAACGTCTTTTAATTCAAGTAACAGTTTAATACAAAGTTATATCCAGAGTTATCATGTGTTTTGTTAAGTTACCAGATGAATTGAATATCTTCTCACAATATGCACATTACATTTTCACTCGGCAGCCCAAGGGGGCGTTTAAACCCCTACCCCCGTAGATCCGCCACTGATATTTACAAACGTTACTGCGTGTGAAAATTTACAAACTGAAATTAACACGGCGAGTGATGTTAATGTCGTTACCTGATGTAATGTAATGAGAGGGAATTTGAGGTGTTTTGTATCAACCACGTAACGAGTCAATATGTTTTGAATGATGAAAACAAATTATGGGCATAGAGATAGCTGTGTGTAAATGTTTTACCCTATTTCATAGCTGCTATGCGGGCCGCATTACATTTATGAGCTATTTTTCTATTATTTTTGTCAATGCTCCGCGGGCCGCACCAGAAGAGCTCGCGGCCGCGGGCCGCAGGTTGGCCACCTATGATATAGTGAGTGGTTTTGCAATGATATCTGCAGATAATTTGAGTAATTTGGGATGTAGACCGTCCATTCCTATAGCCTTTTTACAATCAATATTGCGTAGTTCATTTCTTACAAATTCTGAATTGATTTCTTGAAATTCGAAAGAACAATCGGTTTGAAATAACGTTTGTAGAGAATTAAAATTACCATCTACAATGCTAGGACATGTACGAGTTTGTAGATTTGAACTCACATTATTAAAAGTTTCATTCAATAAACTTGCCACCTTTACTTTGTCAGTTATTATTTCATCATCAATTAAGATAATGTTGTTTACCTCCTTTTGCCTTGAAGGCAAGAGTCTTTTCAAAACCTTCCAATTTTTGCTCAAATCATTTCCGCATTATGAGAATTCGTTTTGGTAATACTCTTTTCTAAGATTTTTGTTTAGGTTATTTGCTTTGTTTCTATAATACTTGAACTTTTTCCAGCAACAATCACACTTCGTCTTTTTATACCTTTTCTTATAGTAATCACGGTCACGTGCCAAAGTAATATATTCATCTGTACTCCAGGGCACCCCATTTCGTTTTCTTCTGACAGAAATAAAAGGTGCATGTTTATCACTTAATATTGTAAACACAGATTTGATATGAGACCACATTTTATCAACTTCCACATTTACTTCCTTAGAGTCAGCCCAATTTTGATTTCTCAAGTCCTCTTGAAATTCGCTTTCGTTAGAGTTTTGAAAAGATCTAAATTTACATATTTTCGAATGAAGCATTGGATTTTTGCCTTTTACGACTAGAAATATTAAACAGTGGTCACTAAAACCAAAGGACATTACACCGGACTTCAAGTTAGCAATAGAATTCGAGGTAAGTATTAAATCAATGAGTGCACTACTATGAGGTGTAACGCGTGTAGGCTCATTGATTAACTGAGTAAGCTGACACATACGACAAATATCCTTAATATTTTAGACAATGTATTATCATTTCTCATATTACAGTTGAAATCACCCAGCAAAACGATATTATTTGACAATGACATTATTTTCTCAATATTCCCGTCAAGGATGGTAAAAAATGTACCTGGACAAGAAGGTTTCCTGTATAAAATACCAACAAAAATCGAACTACTACTTGTTCTTTTGATTTCTAGCCACATGAGTTCAAGCTCCTTTGTTTCAAGATCTGTTCTTCTTAAGTAGTTAAATTTCTCATTAATGTAACATCCTACACCACCACCAGTGGCATCCCTGTCATTTCTTTCAATTTTGTAACCATCGATAGAAATCATATGATTTGAAAAATCCTCATTCAACCATGTTTCGGATAGTCATGTCGAAAGGGTTTGACATAAGAAATTGTTTTACATTCTTTCAAATTTGACACTCAGTTTTTCATTTATCTCACAATTTTTTTGTGTAGCGCCCTCTGCAACAAAACTCAACTATCCCTTTAAATAAAGAGTACACAATCGTACTCTTCCTAGACTTAGAGAAAGGAATTATATATAAAATGTACGAAGCAGGTTTGAGAGGAAACATTTAAAAATTGGTCGAAGCGTTTTTTTAGACGGAGAACTGCTTAAGTTAGAGTAGACGGGACACTGTCAAACAGTAAGGCATTACTACATGGAATCCCTCAATGAAGTGTAATCAGTCCACTGATATTTACATTTATGTTGAGTGATCTTGATTTTTTAAAACAAAATAGCCAACGTTTCAGTTTATGCAGATGATATTTGTATCTGGTTTTCTAGCCGAAACTTAAAATTCGCATTAAATAAAGTTCAATCGGCGTTGAAAGAGATAGAAAACTGGTGTAAAAGATGGGGAGTGTATGTTTCCTCTTCGAAGTCAACAACGGTCCTATTTGGTAGACGGGAAATAAAAGAAGTCAAACTAAAGATTAATGATTGTATTATTCCCCATCATAATTTACACGAATTCCTAGGAATCTGGTTTGACTACAGATTAACCTGGGCTACTCATATCGATGGTATTGTTGAAAAATGCAAAAAAAAAAAAATGTCTGCATTTATTACGTTGTATAGCTGGTACACAATGGGGATGCAACTCCCGAGTATTGCTAATGGTATATAAAGGTCTTATCAGGCCTATTATAGATTACGGATTATCACTGGTGGATTACCCACTACATCCTTAGCAGCGCTTCAGGTCGAGTGCGGGAGCCCCTCAGAGTTCCGTAGACAGGTTTTTGTTGACAAATACTAATTTTATTTACAATCAAGAAAGGATAATCATCCAACAAAGAATATATTACACCGTTGTTAGCAATACGAATGCAATAAATGGAAAGATCATGAGGGTCCCCTCATGAATCGAGCCTTCACTTTAGAAACACCAAACCTAGAAAAACAGGCGGATTGTTCTAATTGTGAAACCAAATGTTTCTTTTAGTTTACATGATCAAGAGAAAAAGAAAGAGTCGCTTCCAATACAGCAGTTAAATTGTGCATTAGAAAACATTTCAATAAAATGGAACAACTATTTGAAAATATATACAGATGGATCCAAACTTGATGATGGTCTAACAGGTGCAGCTTTTTATATTCTAAAATTTAAGAAAAGTAGAGGTAATAGAAGTTATAGAACCACCCCAGTTAATATTATGACTGCCGAACTGTCAGCGATCATCCTAGCCTTACAATGGATAGAGGACTGTCTTCCAGTATCTATAGTAATATTATCAGATTCGATGTCAGCCCTGCAGGCTATTAAAAACATGGACAAATCTAGTATAATTATAGAAATATCGGAGAAATTGACACAATAATTAAGTGCTTTTGGTATAGACATACAGTTCGAGTGGATACCTGCGCATTGTGAACTACAGGGAAACGAAAGACCTTACAGTTTATATAAACAAGCGACTCAAAAAGAACATATATATCTTACTATAACACGGAGTAGATCTGAATTAGCTAATCACATGCGTCATATTTATAAGCAATTATGGCAAAATATGTGGGAAACAATAGATAAAGGACGATTCCTATTTCAGATCCATCCATATAATTATATCGAGACTTATTAACTTATCTGAATTTTGTAGAAAAGATGAAAGATTATTACATCAAATTAGAATTGGAAAATGCAAATTAAACATTTACAAATTCAGTATTAATTAAACAAAAAATGGCCTTTGTGATTTTTGTCATGAAACTGAAACAATTGAACATTATAATCTGTAAGAAATATATACGAGAGAGGAAAAAGTTGTTTTCAAGGTTGAAAATAAAAAGGCAGTTATGATGATTTATTGGGGAAACAAAATCATCTGCACGCTCGGATGGCTGCCACAGATAGATATCACTCATTAAAGCTGGCGAGTTTTAACTAACTTTGCCAAGGTGATGTAAAGAGCAAATTGTATTAATTTTTTAAAAATATTATTATTATGTATAGGCCAATGTGTATTTTGTATTCATATTATTTCATGTTCGCCTCTCTCTCTCGGAGGAGAAGGAAGGGAAAAGTATAGTTCATCATGCACAGTTAACATTTATTAATACTCGCACCCTCTTCACGGTCGACACCTAAATTATTGGCCACACCATCGATTGAACGGAAGCTGTGAAACTCAGTGGCGACCATTCGAGGAGCAATATTGAAGAAAAATGAAACACTGAAATGACTGAATCAATATTTGTGCCAGAAGAAAAGAAACAGCGCCATCTAGTCATCATTGATGAATAACTCGAAAAACAGTATAGCCAGTATGTGTGTGTTTCGGAGCTCAACCCCCCCTCAGTTTTTTTTAGTGAAAAAAAGTTTTTTTCGTGCTAAAGGATGAACAAAAAGTGACCTTACCCCCCTCCCCACCACTTAACAAAATATCGGTCGGTATAATTTTCCAATTTCCGGGACAAAAAGTGCTCTCCCCGCCCCTCGCTTATTCAGCGGCTGGCTCAGTCGTTGCGAAATTTTCGGCGCGATTTTCAAATTTAACCCCCCGTTGAAAAAATCCAGCGTACGCTACTGGCTAAGTCGAAGTATAAACTTTAAATCTACGGAATTATAGTATTTGATCCATACTCTTATAACCTCAGAGAAGACAAATATTAATTTAAACTTCATATCATGATTTTATTACACGATATTGAAGTCTAGTATTGAATGCCTGTATTCTATGCAGTTACTGATTATGTTGTAAACGACACTGATATGACGTGTCCTATTTGAGTTACATTAAATTGAATACTAACATATATTATACTAGACAAGAAAATGAAAACAAAGTTCCTTATCTCTTTGTTGCAAATAAGGTAAAACATGTTACTGATATGAGTAGGATTTAAAAAAAAAATAAACTCATTCCTTCAAGAACTGTACTACTAACACATGTTGCCTATATTGGGGAAAAAAGCTTAATGTAGATATTGAATGGTCTACGGTATTCAAGCGTAATCTTGCACACATTACAGAAAACATATTGCGAGAGTTTAACTTGAAATTACCGTATATTCTATTGCCAGTAAAAAGTAATCTTTTCACATGGGGAATATCTAATGACGGTGTATGCCCAAAATGTAATATAAAAGAGGACATAAATCACGCATTTATCGAATGCAAACTATATGAGCCCTTCATTAAACACCTGAAAGAAATATTACGAGATATATACCAAGTAAAGATATTGACGTGCAGTATCCAAAACTTGCTCAAAATAAATTGTTAAAATCATTGTAATTTATTCCTAACTATAGCTTTTTGGACCATTTACAAATTGATCGTCGATCGGAATATCACAGGAATAGACAAAAGAAACGTTGCTTCCAAAAGAAACAAATTTTCCAAAGAGAAGTTTTAAAAAGATTGGAAAGTCAGTCAAATATTGATACGACCGGAAAGCACATGGTATTATCTTTCAGGGTTGTTAAGTAACCTATACTAGATTAATGAGTTAATTCACTCGAGCAATCGCACGTTACAACGACCTTAGCATTTTCTGTTAAGTGCTTAAACCACTCGACTACGACACCTCTAATTTCTAGTTTCTCGCACCTCCTTCTTCCCATTTATCGGCCCGCATAATTTTTCTTTTGCTTTTTCTTTGATTTAATTTTTTTGTTTTAAAATGAAATAAGGATCTAAGGGACATCAAGGCTGAAAGATAGCACAACTCATCACTCTAATGCGATTTCATCTTGTTTTGAGCCCCTGAATTGAATGAACAATTTAAATGCAATTATCAAAAAAAAAAATGTACAAGAAAAATATCCAAAATCAAGTAATATGGAACCCACACCTCCTCCTTTTCGTAAAAGTCCAGACGAAAACTAGGAATCCATTGTTTGAGGGCTCTTTTGTGCTCTTTAAAAGGGATCAATCCTAAACTGAATAGGGACTCTGGCTATTCATTCATTATGTATGGTATTGTGGTGTGTACATGAATGTGAGTGTGCATGTGTATGTGTGTATAGTGGGATGATATAAGGATGGGGGGGGTATAATTTTTTAATAACTCATTTCAATAATTTCTTGATCGCATTTTATAAATTGTATGTGTATGAAGGTAATTGAATTATGTTATTATGATGAAAAAGGATTTTCTGTTCAAGAATTAGTTGTATTATTTATGTATTGAATGAAATCAAAATAAAAATATTGCGGGAAAAAAGATGAGTGAAAGAGAAAGCATCTCCAAAAATTTGCCCTTAGATCAGATATAGACCTAAAACATGAGTAATTTTCTACAGTATAGAAGTGTCATTGCTGTAAATTGTAGGAGTGCGAAACAAAATTAAGTGATGTTTGAGTCGTGTCCAGCTTTTCAGCAATTCATTGTACATTATTGTACATTATTGTACTAATTAAGTTGAAGTATACTATTAACCGTAAATTTTTTCGGGCGAATGGCATCCCATGTTCCCGACCTTTTAGCTTTCGTGGAATTCACCTGTGGACCGTCAAGAAAGAAAGTTTGAGAATCCCTGGTCTATGTGCTACGAAATAACAGGATATTGTTATTGTTATTCATTAAAATGTTTTCAAAATCATCCAGCTAGAAATTCCCAAACAACGTTGCTGACGGGATGAAGAATTCTTGATAAAAATCATGTCCTTTTACCGGAAATAGTTCAATTAAAAAAATATACAGGAACATTTTTGTGACACTTTCATGTGTTTAATATTTCTACTATTTTTCGTGATCTAGCTAGCCAAGAGATACTAGCAAATGAGGTTATTTGAGAACATCGGTTCGAGCTCGTTTAATTTTGTATGCTCTTTAATGTGTATTTAAAGAACAGCAACATATTGCCATAAAATTACAATCCAATCCAGGTCAATTACGGGCCAAGCAAGTATGACTGAACTGCGTTAATACTGTATGTTACACGATATTAAATGGCAACAATTTTGTATTGTTACCAAATGTTTCGATAACATGTACAATTTTATACCATTCCCGCTAAAATACACTAACACCTTTCAAATAAAAATCCCCAAATAATTCTGAATACAACAAACCAAGAACTAAACACTGTTATAAACTGGAACAAGTTGTCACTTTATATAAACAAGACAAACTTCATTTTATTCAGAAATACTATTGAATATTTACCGGAACCAATATTACTAAATAACTCGATTCTCGCTCAAGTCGAAATAACTAATCCCCAGGTATATACATCGACAAAAACTAACACACATAAATCAATTCAGAAAACTTATATAAAAGATACAGGTGTCATCGGCAAACTTAAAATCTTTTGTCCTACCCATGTCTTGCTTACTTTGTACTCTACACTCATCTTACCTTATTTGAACTACGGAATACTTGCGCGGGGGAACAGTTCAAAATTCCTCATCAATCAATTTTTTTTCTTATACAAAAACGAGCTATCAGAGAATAATTAACAATACAAACTATCGAACCCATTCATCCCCACTCTTTGACTCATGTAAGCTCCTGAAGATACACGAACTCTATTCATTCATCTTGGGAATATTTATGTTTCAACTCACAAAACGTGAGCTACCGGTCCGACCCCATGTCTTTTTTGTTTGTTATGAATAATTCAGTCCACTCCTATCCAACATCGTAAAACCATTCGTATCACCTTCATCGTACTCCAACAGCTTCCACACACAATACAATTATAGTCACCGGACCACTATTGTGGAATGAGCTCCCGTCAGATGTAATAAATACCGGCTCGCTGTATACCTGTAAACGCAAATTCAAAATGTTCCTTTTAAACACGCAAGTCATTCATCCCATTACTCTCTAATATATAATGCTCTTTTGTTGTGGGTTTTTAGTCCGTTGTCTTATTTTCACCTCTCCCTTTTTTTCCTTTTAATTTTTTATTGAACATAATCTACATGCTCAATAGACAGCTCATATTTATAAAAGGGAATCTACAATTTACAAGCGTAGCTTTTTACTAGATTCCCCCATATTTCACTACAAATATATTTGTGTAATTTCATTTAAAATACCATGCAATTGTATGTATTATATATGTTAATTCGATTATATCATTACTTTCATGGCCTGATGTTATTGTATGTATTTTTACACCTATTGAAAGAACAATTATTTTCATTCTTATTGTTTATGGCTAATGATTTATGTAATGAATGTGAATGTGAAATAAGAAATAAAACTGAATTGAAAACTTATAACTGAAACTGGACCATGACATGGAATATCAATTAACTCTTTAGGAAATCGTGATAGTTCATTTTACAGTTGATTTCACTTGGTTGATTCCACTATTCGCAGGAATTAGCAGAGAGAGAGATAGAAGTGAACATTCTCACCATTAACGACGATGTATTATTATTATTCTTATTTGTTCATCGTCTCTACATTGCTATTTTAATAAACAAAGGGTTTAAATTTTAGGCTTCGACCTGGGAGAAATTTCAATTGTTGTTAAGAAATTTCTGGCTTGCACTCAGTAGATCCTGCTGGTTCCAATATTTGTTTCTGACTTGTTTTCAATTACAAGATCGAGCACGCGATCTTAATCTACTGGGTGCAAGCCAAAAATTCATTTAGAACATTAAACAACATTGTTGTACTACTTTATGTAGCGTCACATGGTAATCACTAGTAGTAGTATTAATAATAATAATAATAATAATTATTATTATTATTATCATTATTATTATTATTATTATTATTGTTATCATTATTATAAATGTTAATTTGATGAATATGATGGTGATTCTTCTTCTTATTACTATTATAATATTACCATGATTACTATATCATTATTATCATCAGCATCATTAGCATAATCATCAATGGTAGAAGTGTAGTAGTACATAGGCCATAGATAGTCCAAGAGATGTTCTTTCACCTGCAAAGCATAACCTGACTTTCAAAATGCCATCTACAAAATACAAATGCGAAATTCAAATCCGAAATCGACTCTGTGAAAAAATTGCTAAAATTCCTTTAAAAAATTGCCCCCGAAAACCGTAAATTGCCATTACTTTCTCACACCAATTTCTTTTTGTTTCAAATTTTCACAGTATCTTAATCTTATCATTGCCCACACCCCAGCCGAATTTCGAGCCGAGTTTTGAGGCCTTCCTTTCGACCTACCTATCTCTAGTGTCGTAGATACTACAGACTTCTAATAAATTGCTCTAGCTAGTCCAGAAGATGCTCTTTTGTCTGCCATGTAAAAACACGAGTGTCAATGCATGCATATCGTTCTAATACGATTGCAATTCTAGTTTCTTCCTGTACTTTTTCGGAAGTGCCATATTAAAGCTACCTTGAAGACAGCTTCAGAAAACATTGGCTATTGAGACTCATATTCTCCCCTCCACCTGTAATATGCTGGACCTAGTTTGTACTGCCACTCTGTCCTTTTCCTTCAGTTCTTTGTCCTCTCTCAAAAAATTCAGTTCACGTCTCTGGCTTTCTTCAATTTTTTCCAACTTTCTAAGCCTGACCTGCATGTTACACATGAGGAGCATATGGTCAATGTAGCAGTCTTACCTATTTAAAATCATCTTCAATTACAATAAATTCATGAGGGCAATAAATGAACACACGTCGAAATGTAATGTAGGGAGTGGGTGAGGCATGTTATTGAATTTAACATTGTTTGTATGTTGCAGTTACATGTTACTGATCTTTTGGTGAAAGGTTATTTTCTATCGTTTGTTTTATCACTAGAATCTTTCGGTGGAACAGCTGTGCTGTAATGGCACAGCCTATCTATGCTATGATAATTATGATACTCTTCCACATTACACTTTACATGTGCGGTTCTAGCAGAACAATTTTTCGTTGGCTTTGGGGATCTCTGAGGGTGCTTGGAGTTCTTGCATTAATTTTGACGTGTGCCTCGTTTAAATTTATTATTAAAAAAACAGCTAATGCAAATTTACTAGAACTCAGCCACCAAGAAATATTTTGTCATCTTTCTCATAGGGGTGGTTGCAAATGTTCTGCTTGGACGTTTTTCGCCTCGTTTGTTATGCATGGTTGGTGGGTTGACCGGTTCGGTCTGCTTGATGATGTGTTCTGCCGTCGAAACCAACATCGCTCTCGCGTTTTTTCTTTTCAGCTCAGGTAAGGTTTTATTATGTCTTCTGTTGGAGGGGCGGATCCGGTGTTCAGTGTTTCGTAAAGGGGGAGGGGGGGGGGTACATTTTACCAAATGTCTGACAAGCAAAACAAAAAAGAGGAACATTTTAAGCTGCGTTTTAGTTGTTGGTCGCAAATTTGACAGGGGCACAGGAAAACAAGAGCATTTTTTTCTTCTTCTGTTTATTTAACGTTTGAAATACATAAAAAAAAAGAATGTATGCATACCATAATGTCCTAGTCTACGTCACCGAGTAAATGTACTAAAATACTGAAGTACTAAACTGGACATTTATCTTAATACTTCGATCTAGGGCTCGGATTCGCGATGACCGTCCTCCCGTCTCAAGTGTCGGTTATATCTGCTTTTAAAGGCAATTACACGCTGCCGTTCTGTGTTAGCGCGATGGGTGGCGGTGTAGGAATGATGGTGCTACCGCTCTGTACCCAGAAACTCTTAGAGATCTACGACTGGCGCGGAGTAATGCTCCTTCTTGGGGGACTCAATCTCCACATTGTGGTTTCAGGGCGTTTTTACAAGGAAAGGTGATGCAGAGAGTATCCCCAATAGACATATCGACTACAAATGATGAATCGACGTCGTCGGTGTCGGAGGACATTCTCAATGATAAGGAGGGAGATGGCACAGCGCAACCATGGTATGCTGCACTAGCTGCGCTACAACTCCTATGTTGGGGCAATGTTCGGGCACTTATTATGACCACCTACCGCAAGTCAGGTGTTAGCGTCTTTGGAAAATATCCACAATTGACCTATATGATAACAGTAGCGTACCTCCATGGAATTACGTACGCCGGTTGGACTATCTTCGTTATATCTAATGCAGAAGCAAAGGGTCTTGGTGAAGAAACTGCCGTTTTTCTGTCTGTTGTGGGCGGGATTGGAAACACAATTGGTCGTCTTCTACCAGGTGCCTTGAACTTTTTAAACAAAGACTTATTTTCTTCCAGAGTTTCGTTTCTAGCGCTTGGTGTCATCGGATCAGTGCCTCTTTGTTTGAACTCGGTAGCGACAAGCTTTCCAACGTTGGGCGTCTTTGCCAGCCTCAATGGCCTGGCGTTAGGAACCAAAGCTATCACTAAGAGCGCAGCATCGGTGGACGTCGTTCCAGAATCGTTTTCGTCAACGGCCCTAGCGTTCGCATTGGTGTGTTCGGGGATGGGTGAACTTACTGGTGGATGGGCGACAGGTAAGCTTATAATTATAATGGTTGAATAGATGCCTGGGAAGAGGGGATAGCAAGAAGAGAGAAACGGCAAAATGAAATGAGAATCTACTATGTTGACTATCGGCTTGAGAGCAGAATTGGAATTACACATTTACAAATCCTCATAACACCAACCCATACAAAAAGGTGGTCTGATGACAAAGGACACGTGTGGTGCACGTGCTTGTTTATGGGTGTAGATGCGTAGAGAAACGTAGTGGGAGGGGGTAAAACACAGGACCAATTGCGACTTTGCACTATTACCTAAATAGTGTACTAGTATGATAGTAGGAGTATTGGCCGAATGTAGGGGGGGGGGGTGGTGGGCATATTTACGAGTCATCATAACTCATGTTGTGGCAACCCAAGACGAAAATCCAATTGAAACCAATTGAACACCAATTGAATTTTCAATTGGTTTCAATTGGTTTCAATTGGTTCCAATTGGTCCCAGTTGGTTTTAATTGGTCTCAATGGGACTTTAATAGGACTTCAGTTGGTTTCAATTGGTCCAATTGGCCCTTTTTTGGACTTCAATTGGTCAAATTGAAACCAATTGAAATCCTGTTTAAAGTCTAATGGGGCCAATTGGTCCAATTGAAATCCCATTAAAGTCTAATGGGGCCAATTGAAACCAATTGAAATCCCATTAAAGTCTAATGGGGCCAATTGAAACCAATTGAAATCCTTTTTTAAAGTCTAATGGGGCCAATTGGACCAATTGAAACCAATTGAAATCCCATTAAAGTCTAATGGGGCCAATTTGACCAATTGAAAACAATTGAAATCCCATTAAAGTCTAATGGGGCCAATTGAAACCGATTGAAATCCTTTTTTAAAGTCTAATGGGGCCAATTGGACCAATTGAAACCAATGAAATCCCATTAAAGTCTAATGGGGCCAATTGGTCCAATTGAAACTAATTGAAATCCCATTAAAGTCTAATGGGGCCAATTGGTCCAATTGAAACTAATTGAAATCCCATTAAAGTCTAATGGGGCCAATTGGTCCAATTAAACAAATTGAAAATTCAATTGGTGTTCAATTGGTTTCAACCAATAGGACCCATAGAAACCAATAGGACCAATGCTCAATAGAAACCAATAGGATCAATATAAACCAATTAGACCAATAGAAACCAATAGGACCGATATGATCAATAAGACCAATAGAACCCAATGGGACCAATAGAAACCAATAGGACCAATAGAACCAATAGGACCAATAGAAACAGTCCAATAGAAACCAATAGAAACCAACAGATCTTTGTATCTCATGAATATTCATTAGTATACTCTACACGTGTCACAGAAAAATACATTCATCATGATTTGTTAGGCAAATTATGACAATGCACATCAAATTTGTGATTTTTTATTTTCCTTCAGCAATTATTGACCAATAGATTATCTGTCTGATCATGTTACAATTACATGTACGTTTTAGCAATAGATATATTGATTATATGATTACTAACCAAGAAATAACATGTATGTTTATTATATATCTTTGTACGAGCCTCAATCTTTTTTAAGTTCAATCTTAAATTCACTTCAAATGATCTTTTTGATGGAGTAAATGCATTTGAGATTAGAATATACCTATTGATGGACAGTTGCCAACATTGATTATGAAGTATCGATTTATCAATATTTCTCGATTTACCAATTGCCAGTTGGTTTCAATGGGGACCAATAATTGCCAGTTGGTTTCAATGGGGACCAATTGCCTTTCGGTTTCAATGGTGACCAATTGCCAATTGGTTTCAATAGGTACCCATTGTTTCACTTTCCATGTACTCCAAATTGCTAATTGGTATTCAATTGGGATTCAATTGGGACATTCAATGGGGACCAATTGCCTTTCGGTTTCAATGGGGACCAATTGCATTTAGGTTGCAATGGGGACCAATTGCCAATTGGTTTCAATAGGTACCCATTGTTTCACTTTCCATGTACTCCAAATTGCCAATTGGTATTCAATTGGGATTCAATGGGGACATTCAATGGGGATTCAATTGGATTTTCGTCTTGGGAATAGGGAAATTATATGTCATCAACAAAAAATGCCTTGTAGGCACTGTTCTGTCTAAATCATTACCGGAAGTTTCACATTGCATTTGCAATCATTTATCCTCTGATGTGCAAACTAGTACGAACATCTAACCAGAAAATTGGCTGAATAAGATTTAAAAAAAATTATGATATGTAATTTTCTCTATTGCTACAGCACGTGATGACACGTTATGAGTACGTACCCCCCCCCATCGGCTAATAGTGCAAACGCGCCTTTTTCGGTGATAGTGCAAAGTAGATATTGGTTCTGACTGTTCTAAACAGGGGATATGCCCCGGTACGTATCCACAAACATACAACCTTTTTGAGTAGAGTGTATTAGTCAGATTAGCCATCCGTTTTAAAATTCAAGTATTGCTATTCTGAGGATAATCACGGATACATATTGTATAATTCATCTTTCACGATTTTTTTCAAAAATCCTCTTTAATTAGACAAAAGAATGTTTAACAAGGTACATGTAGTTTTTTTTGACACACTTGCAATAGTTCAATTAGTATCCAATGTCTAATAATATTCATAAGATTTATTGGGTAGAAGGGGGACATATATGTATAATACCTACCCAGCAAACATGCTAGCTTCCTTTTTTTAAATAGCTCATACTGTTTTTGTTTGTTCCGTTTTGAATTAATTTCTTCCTTTTTCTTGAAACGTCCAGGTAAAATCTGGGATGTAACAGGCTCTATGGACACAGCTTTTCTTTTTCTTGGATGTGTAGATATCGTGGGTGTCGTCATTCTGTTGCTGGGCATAACCCAAGAGAAAATCATTCAATTGAAAAACAAGACCAATGGTGCATCAGGAAATTAATTTTGAGGTGTATTTAAAATTTTCTGTAGAATCTTATTTTATGTGCTATTTCCCCTATTTTAGGGTGCTGAACATGAATCTACCTGTACTTTAGCCATTCTTTTAAATGATGTTTTCAGCCATTTCCACGGTAATGAATTATTTTCTTTAAAATTATGTTTATTTCTCATCAAACAAAATAAAAATGTAATGTTAGTGGCTAAATAAATCTATTTCCAGCTGCTCATTTCATTTTTATAAAAATCTCAGTCTGCCCAGGTCATGGTTATGCTCAAATTTGGTGGTTGCCATGGTAACAGAAAATTTCAGAAAATAACATATTTCTAATGAGAAACTTCTGTCTATCTATATCCATTATGCTAAAAGTTTGATTACCAGCGACAGGGGCTGACGTCAGACAGACAAGTCGTCGTCAAGAAACTCCAGAAGGAGACACACAAACTAAAGACATAGCTAATGATCTGCATTAAGCAGTGAATTGTATTAATCTTCTGTTTCTTCTGTTTAGTTGAGTCTCTAGCCCTCATTCGGAGGGCATACGTGTATGATCGAATCTCTTTGAATAATTATGCAATGGCAGCAAGTTCATCAGTTCAGTATCGCTTTAAGAGTTGTTCTTACTATCCGCTTAGAAGTTAAGTATTGACTATTGTAGAGACTGGGTTTCCGTATAATAATAAAAATAATAATAATCATCATCAAATTTATTGATGTCTACATGCACTCTAAATATACAGTGCGTATACAATAAAAGTATACAAAATGTTAGTAGCTTATAATGAAAAAGTCATAATCAATGTTTCCACTCCACCATAAAACACAGAGCTACGTGCACATCCACCATTCGCTACACACCCAAACCCGCAAACAAGCACACACACACACACACACACACATACAGCACACACGCACACACACATACACACCCACCATACACTCACACAATACACTAACAAACTCGTACACAAAAATCGTATGACCTCATTCTAAATTTCACCTTAGGATTTTTCTTTGTCGCCATCCTAATCAAGTATCGCTTATGATTGCGGTCTCCTGAACTTTTTCCACAGATAGTTCGGATAATACTTTAAATTTATGATAATTTGTTAAAGAAATATTAAGTTCTGTAAAATATGATTATATGTAAATATCATTTTCACACGAAATTATTGTTTGTATATGTTGTATTATACCTTACGTATATAATTTCTTTGTTATTCAGTTATTTCATTTGGAAAAATGCAGAAATAAAATAAAATAAAACAAAATAAATGTGACCTTGAAATAATCTAGTTCAGGGTATAGAATAATTTTTTTCTTCCTTCTAGTGACACAATATTCAAATTTTTCTGCCACGGATGACTGTAATAAGTCCGCTATGTGTGACCGGCCAACTCGCTAATAATATCAATGAACAATAGAGATGACGTCACTTCCACCCCACGATTATTGGGTGAACCAGAAATCGATACATCTTTAAAGTAGGAATAATCTCGCATGTACAGATAATTATGCTGATTATTCAGAATCAAAGTGTTAAAACCCCACTGTACTGGAATTGACAGCAGCTGATTAAAAGAGAATAACAGCGATCGTTCCTTTAATAGGGCAACAGGTGCGAACGATTTGGTACTGTGTCCTCGTCCACCCAAAATCCCTCGCCAGATTGCTTTTTCCCATCACCTCAATATCAACAAATTCGTATCAAATATATCTTAATCCTTCCATCACTGAGCATACATCGTTCCTGTGTTATAGGATTTGTATTCTTTCACAACTTTAAGTTGATCTATTCCTGGCGTCTTCAAAGCACCAGGTGGTTGACAAGATGAGGAGAGTTCTAAGCCTCCTCCTACTCGGAGGGCTGCTGGTTGCAGTTCACGCTCAACAACAGGCTAATATCCGAGCCAAACGAGGCTTTGGGTTCAGTCTGAAAGCTCTATTCAAGCAAAAACAAGCAGAGATCCAAAATAATGCAGGCGGTGTTCAAGAACTACCACCAGCCCAGGAAACCAACTCTAACCTCAACCTCTTCAAGCTAGCTCCACCTGCTCCTCCTCCAGCGCCACCAGCTCCCCCTATCCAAGATGTTGAGGAGTCGTGGTGCGCTCCTGAGTGGAATCCAGTTGCATCCGTGTGCATCAAGATCTTTGAGGACGAACAAGTCTCTCTTGAGGAGGCTATAGGGAAGTGCAAGCAATTGCCGGAATACAAGGGCGAATCTGCTTCGCTCCTAGAAGTATCGGCCGGGAAACCGGTAAGTACAGTTATCTCGATAAACATGTACCTTTATTTAATTAATAAATGATGGAAACAAATGTACCTTCAATTCCGATATGGCGTCGTCGAAGAGAATTTGGTCCTCTTGATATGATTCTTTAGCCTAAATAAGGTTGATTTTATAAGTAAAAGACAAATCTGGACGATTTGCAAGTTAAATTGAATAGATTAAAAAACTAAACGGTTAAAGTTTCATCAATATCGGACGAAAAACGTTATGGAATTTTTAAAGTTTCGCATTATTTCACGAAACAGTGAAATGTTTCACACAGGCTGTATGCGAATTAGCGAGTTGATGATGTCATCCCCTCACTATTCTTTGTATATATTTTCTTTAATGGAATTTCAAGTTTCCTTCATTTTTTGACATACCTCTATACAAGTTTCCTTTATATTACAATCAGTTACAGTAATTGTGATTTTGCACATATTTCATGAGGAAGCAATTAACCCATGTTTTTTTCCATTCCCACAGCAGAAAAGTGATGCTTTGTTCAATTTATGTACAAAACGGATAGATAAGAGCTAAAACCCTGAACTTTCATATATATGGATTATAGACCTCTGTGACCCTTGGCCTTTGACCTTCCGGTCCCAAAATCTAATAATTTTATCTATCAGTGGTGAGGCATGCTAAAAACCAAATTTGAACAGGGCTTAACCCCGAAATTAGATGGAAATTGACTTAATTATAAAATGAACGTTGACCTTTGACCTACCTACAACAACATCTAATCAGACCGCCTTCCTATGGTGATACATACTATCACCAAGTGTGAAATTCATACCCCTATGATTCTTGAGATATCGTGATAACGATCGAGGCTAATACCTGTAATTTCGGTAATCGACCTCTATGACCTTTGACCTTTGGTTGTTGACCTACTTAATCCAAAATCTAATCAGATCATGAATCATTAGGGTAATAGTCATGAAATCTCTATTAAAATTTCTTTTAAAGGCATCGTTTAACAATGTTAAATCTGAGATGCACGGCCCTACGTGTTATCAGTGTCTGTGGTATGGTGTAATATTGAAGCCCTAAAAAAAATTGCGCTTCAAAATGACCAAAAAGTGCCTCAAAAAAGCAAAAATCTTTTGACCGGTTTTACCATACTCGTTTTCTCCAATAGACTGTAGTGTTATGAAAACCGTTAGGAAAACGCAATAATTGATTTCGATTTCCAATCATAATTATCATGATGATCAGACAGGCGATCGGCTTGTAAAAGTCATGGGGTTCCTGACTGACCTAAAGGTTTATAATTATCATTGCAGCATGAGCTAAATCCAGGATTTTATTTCAGAATCTGAGACAAAGTTACCCAATCCCTTTAAATCCCTTTTCTCCAAATCTTAATATTTTCAAAGTGCTCCGACTTGTGTATGAACTGCCATAAGTCGTAGTGAATGGTTTGCCTTGGCTGAATATGCTTATGGTTATGATGCGATGCGGCATGTTAAACAAGATCTTTGTTTCTGCATTGCTTTTCCTCACCCAGGTGTATAAATGAACATCCAGTAAGATGCGAACGTCTTGTGATGTGTAGCATGTGCAAGAGTGTGAAATGGCACATTGCAATGCTCTCAAGTGTTTAAGTCTTGTATCATTTGGGCACTGTAATAAACCGATTAACAACATAGAACGAAGCCAATATTTTGTATTCATTCAATAAAATATATTTCTGTCTCTTTGTTTTCCCCATAGAATGCTCGTGAAAACCAATATATCAAGAACCACAGCAACGGTGTAGGAAATTTGTGGATTTCGACACAATATGACTCAGGTAGGTGTTCCCACCACCGTCTCTCTTGCCTTTGCTGTCTATGGCTCAGAGGACCTATCTAATTCAAGTGTCAATGTATGGGGAACTCTTGATAACCTCATGGAATGTGCAAATAATCATGACAATGACATATGACTTAATCCAAACTTCATTTCTACTTTGCAATCGCTTTATTGATTGTACTACACTTCTTCCTGCGATAATTGCTCCCCGGTAATTTCCTACGCTAACCGAATTCCTAACTTCAGCTCTAGACACAACACTGCACATCCAACCCTAATAACGTAAATCTAACCTAAAACCCAATTGCAACCCTACCCTAATACTTTTGACGAAAAAGATCACAGAGCATTGTCGCAGGAGCAAAATTAATGTCGGATTACTTGTTTGACCGTCATCGTTATTATTATCACTATTACTAATATTATTATTATATATTATATAAAATACCCCCTTTCAGCTCTGATAAGTGCCCCGTTTACTTTGACAGGTGGCCCTTTTCCTTTTTAATAAGTGCCTGTCCCATTTTGACAAGTGCCCATGTTCCCTTTCTAATAAGTGCCCCTTTCCTTCTTATAAATGTCCCTGTTTTCCTCTGATAAGTACCCCTTTCAAAAACGACAAGTTCCCCTTGTTACTTTTGATGTAATTGCCCTTTGATAAGTGCCCCTTTTACATATATTTTCCACTGTCGCTTACAAATTGTGCCTTTTTGCGGTCACCTAAAGAGCCATATTTAGAAATAATCGAAGAAGCTTTGTATAGTAACAGGAACCTTTTTTCTTCCACCACAAAGAAAGGCAGTGGAGCCGAGAGGGGGCAGGGGGGCATAATGCCCCATATTTCATAGGAACGAACTGTGCCCCGTTTAGAAATATAATCGTGCTCGTTTTCAAACTTCAAGTATAAGGAGTGTTCCCTTTTTACACTAAAATGTTTGTCTCTTTAAACTACCACGACATATTCTATTAAACTGCTGAAAAATAAATTTTCTAACCGATAATCCTTAAACCTCATGCCATTTTGAACTTCGTAGCATGCCAAAGTAATCAATCGCCCTTTTTTCCCATAGTTAAAACGGCTGAGAGTTTTTCTCAAACATCCCCCAAACTTGCTCGCTACACTCGCGTGCATTTATATTTTCTCTCACAAAGTAATTAATTGAAGGTCATATTTATTCTTTCACTATGAGATTGTGCTTAAAATCTCATCAGGATCGGTTTCTGCATTTAGTCAATGTGACCTATAAAAAATACTCACCGTATCACATACAACAGGGAAGTATGGTGCCGAAGCAGTATCTTGAACCACTCCTTGTCTAGACCAGGTAAATAGAAAATCTTGAAGGTCATCCCTGACAATGTAATAATTTCGATGTAGGGGTATATATAATATCTAAAGATTGTAATTTGTTGCTTTGAGTTTACTCGGTGTAGGTGCTCCATTTTCCCAGAAAGTGTCCTTTTTGCTGGTGCACCCCCATTTTGAAAGACGCTCCGCCGCCCCTAACGACTACTACTACTACTCCTCCTCCTACTTCTCCTACTTCTCCTACTACTACTACTATACTACTGATACCATACTATTACCATAATACTACTTGTAGTACTACTACTACTTCTAATAATTCTACTACTACTCCTACATACTAGTATAGTAAAACTCATATTTTGGCTGATCATTTTCTAGTTGACTACGTGATCAACAAATCAACCGGACAAGTAGTCATGGAGATCTCTAGTAATAAGCACGGCTACGTTTGCGGAGCAGCACCCGGCAAAGGCAGGAGGATCCGCAAGAAGTAAAGATGCCTTCCCAAAGAACGTTTCCTCAGAGAGCTGTCATTGTCGATTCATCTTCTACTTTACTAGCTTGGGCAAGTCCACGATAGGTGTTCATCAATTGACCCATACCCTACTGGGGTAAGAGTTTAATATTTAGCGAGACAACACGATTATTAGGTCCAGTACATGTTATTCCAACCAAATCATGCTCTCATTAGAATTAATCAGGAAAAACTATATTAGGCACAAGTGCATGTTACTAGATAAGATAGGATGACAAAGTCAACTAGAAAACCATTTAATAAAAATCGATTGGATTCATTGATATAAAAGGCACGGTTTTGAATTTTAATGAAATATAAAAATGATATTCGTTTCAGAAACAGGGGGGGGGGGTGGACAATGAAAGAACCAGGCATTGATAGATCACAGAGAATCTGCTCTCCGTGCAAACTTGCCAATAAAATATAATAAATAATAATGAAAGTAATCGAATCAAAATAATTTTTTGAAAATGTTAATATCAGTCATCGTTATTTATGCGTCTAGTGTCGGTATGGAACAAACAATGTATATAAACTCCACGCAAAACTCGTTTTCTAGTGTTATGCCTAGCATGTCTTTTTATACTGCACTAATCAATAACAGCATTGTTCTGTGAGAAAGGAAGGTCATGCACCAATTAAAATTCATAAAAATATTAAATAGAATGGTAGTCAGGTGTAAATATATTCAACAATACTTTCATAATAATTGTTGTAGGTCTGACAGATTGTCAATCACATTCGTGTACAATCATAACCTTCGTAATCCCGTAGTATCAGTTGATTTCGGTTTCACAATTAAAAACATAATTCATGTTTAAGTACGAATCGGGGGCAAAAAGAGAACTATATGAAGATACATGTAAATGCCAAAACAAAATGATATTTATTTTGGTAGTTACAAAATTAATACAAGAGCTTAGAAAAATCATTTCTTAAATTGAGAAAAATAACAGCAAAATAATAATTAGTGTAGTGACTACGATTGTTATACAGACGGAAAGGAAAACAATTAAGATTATTTGAGCCTTATCTGGTTATTTCAAATTAAAATTTGAGATTGAACAACATACAACATGATTACTAACAATTTTTTATTTGGTATTCTGCGGGGGTTCTCGTTGCCAACAGTCATATTATCGTTCATGTTTATTCTAATGTATATATCAATACATTTTTCTTCTTCAAATGTTCAACCATCATGCAGCTTTTTAAAATGCATTGTTATTCAACTTTTAACAGTACCAATAGTTTTTTTCCCAGCTGAATTAGGTAAACTTTTCGGGGTATTGTATAAAAAAGGACGAAATTGGTGAAAAATGGAAAAATACTTACGATAGTTTTCAATTTCCGTTTCAAATAACTTTGTGTTTAACAAATTTTGTGTAGCATAAGATGTGTTAAGTGAAACAAGCTTGTTTTACTATATCCGTTTCATACAACTACCTGTTTAACGAAGTATAACTATCAATAGTATGTTAAAAAGTGTGGGTGGGTGTTTCTCAAGTTCACAAAGATTTTAACAATCATCAGCTCCGATAATTGCTTTGATCTATTTTTAGGCATAATTACCGGAACATTCAATAAAAAGATACTTTTATTCGGCTATTACCACTTATTAGACTGCAACTGTTCTCATTCAATTAATGTGTCAGATATTGTTAGTCTTCAGATGATTTTCGTTCTTTTTCAGTTCTCAATAACATGGCTCCCTGGCTAGCCCACTGAGCCGGGAAAATGACGTGCGTTTTCTCGCTTCGTTTCGGCAGGGCGATCCACGCCAGATGTTGTTCTTCCACACATAACACATGCGTGCGTTCTCACTCCATTTTGCATGTTTGGTATATTTTCTGTTTTCTGTTGTGGTTCTAAAATGGACTTGCTCGCACAGATGAAGACAATTTGTGCCTAACATCCATGCCCGATGGTGACTAAACATCACTGGAAAATAGAGAAATTATGAGAACATTTCTTTGCACAGGTATATAAAAAAGGACAGAAAAGTTATGTACAATGATATTTTTAAAATCAACGAAAAGTTCCAATAGAACACCAACACGTTAAAAAAATAAACTAAAAACATAAAAGCAAGTTAACAGCAACAATCTTGGGATAGCAATTTCTACTTTAAACATGACAAATGTAATTTACGCAAACATGAAAAATGTAATTTACGCAAATATGAAATATTTCTTTTTGTCAATTAAGCAGAGAAAATCTTGGGCAAATACAGGTCTTGATTATCGTTAAACTGAGGTAGGAACGCGCCCGGAATTCATTTCTCTATCAAAATTCACACATTTCAATGCTTTTGCGTTGCAAATTCTCGCAGATGGATTGCCGAACTACTTGTATACACTTTAATAATATAATCATATCCCCAGTCATAAACATGAGTGAAATCAAAGGGATGAAAGAGAGAGAGAGAGAGAGAGAAGGGGGCGGCGGGATGGGAATACAAGATGGGAATACAAGAAGAAGATGAAGATAAATACAGAGATGGTTATCATAATTACTTAGTTAATTATATCAAAGATTAGAAAAATTGAATTAACAAATCTTTTTGTTAAGTGCCTCTTCTTTACATATTACGAATAATTGTGTTTTAATAGTCAGAATGCGAATTGCATACATAACGTTTTGTTCATGTGTGCAATTCGCATTCTGACTATTGAAATGCAATTATTCATAACAGGTTAATGAAATAATGTGTAACTTGGCACTTCTAACAAAGATTTATACTTTAAATTTGATTACATTAAGAAAGTGGTCTATTGATTATACACACATTCAGTGACTAATAAACAAGGGTGGTAGTGGTGAGAGTACCATCGTTATTGTGACGGTGATCATGACGTGTGTGGTGAGGCATAGTCTTACTTGTTAGAAAAAAAGGGGGGGCACAGATGGGAGTTTTAGATGTAAAATGACAGTCAATTAGTTACACAATCAAAATTAAATAAACACTCGGTAATATGGAAAAGAATTGCCGGTTGTTGATTGTCAAAACTTATTTATCATGAATATAGATTAACATTTTTACAGAATGTCTTTTACGTACAGGCATGTCTATTTTTTGTCGAATCTCTCCTATACGAGATGTGAACATTTGTACAAACGTTTGTTTAAAGCAAAGACATGACGCAAGGTTCTAAGACAAAGACACATGCTAAGGTGACACTTAATCTGCGGTAAATTTTCTACACCAGCCGAATTATACTAACTTCAACTCTTTACCGAACGCAAGACTTTAACCTTAACCCAACATAAAACATACTACCGTCGACATTTCAAGTCACCTTTTCTAACAATTCAACGAAATAAAGTGCACACTGGGGTTCAATTAATTAGGTTTTATTTGCCAAGGGTAGCTACATCAGTATTAAAACTGCTATTCCCACAGTGAGTGTAATTATTATTACCCCAGTTACCTATTCAAACCTGGATAGAGAATGGAAAAATATGTGAGCAAAACGCTTTCTCCAAGGTTGCAAGCACCAAGCGAAGATCGAACCCCGAAACTCTCGTATGAGAGTCAAGAGCCTTCAGCAATGTACCACAGTGCTCCAACTGTCCTACGCTGCGGTGATTTACATCGTCAGTGATTAATATGAATGAAATCGTGTCATACGAAAAGACACGTATTGATACGGGGGCTCCACAAGCGTTATAAACAAGGCAAATAGGGTCGATCAATAACAAGGCGTCAGAAGGATTTTAGCGTTATTTTTTACGTGCATCAAGGCTGAGTCGAAAAGCTTTTTTCTACATCACCAACGTCAACATTTGTTGGCAGTGGCGTAATAATAAAAGGGGGCACGTGCCCTCAACGCCTTAAAATGAATAAATGAATAAATAAATGAACAAACAAATAAGTTCAATTGAATTGAATTGAATTTATTTTATCCAATTGAATCTTTATATAAAAACATTTGTAAAATACATTAATGAAAAAACATGCGATTTCGTACATAAATACATTTGAATGACATAGTTTGAATTACATAGTTTGCAAGAATCTTCAATCAATTGAAGGAGGCAGACTTAATCAGAAGAAGAAGAAGAAGAAGAAGAAGAAGAAGAAGAAGAAGAAGAAGAAACATAACATATATATAAATGATGAGTAAACTAAATTGGGCACAGCTGTAAAAAACAAACACAATGTTTTCTCAAGACAGCTTCCTTGATATAATAGGATAAATATTTTAATAATGAATAAATTATTGAATGAACTAATAAATAAATAAATAAATGATGATATAAATAAATAGAGGAGGCAGCAATATAAACTCCTTTTCTCTCGCATTTTATCCTCACCGGGGAGGGGGCCCCAGTGCCCCCCTAAATGACTGGACCCAAATACGCCACGGTTTGTTGGCCATAACTTTTGCCATATAATGAAACCTATATGGTTATTCACATTATTCTATCCAGTATTGATTTGCACATATGCTTTCACCTCCCATACTTAAACGCTGTGACAGATCAAGGTTATTGATTTTTCTTCTCTGTTTTTATCTCATTCTCTAAAAGTAGGCCTTTGTTTGTTTTCTACAGCTGAATGCCAGACAAAATGGGGAATATTTTACCATGAAATATCGCTTATAACGATGTCAGGAATACTAAAATATGATATTGTTTATTCAACGAGTGACCAACAGACACGATACGACTAAGAGAGATGGGTGATAGCGTAAATTTTTTATAGTTTTTGTTTAACCTGATTACTAAGGAGCATTGGTTTGTTTGTAAGTAAGCAAAAAGTGGTCCGACAGCTTATCCGAGGGACTTGATAATGAGGATTAATGCCTAACCGAAGGGCACTAGCGCATCCACTAGGTTCGAGCCCGGACCTCCCGGTTACGAGTCCAATTGTCTACCACAGAGCCACCTCGCCTCTCGACGCTCCTATAATTCATTGTACCTTGTTTTTATGTATAATAACAAAATAATATGGGATCTACTAGATACAGACTCTAGAGTGGCAAATAAACACACACACACACACACACACACACACACACAAAAACACACACGCGCGCGCGCAAACACACACCCCACACACAGAACACAAATTAAAGTCAATCGAAACAAAACAAAACAAAATGTTTAATTCCTAAACAACTTAGCGCACGAGCTTCATGAACAAAACAAAAAAAGAGAAGGGGGACAAAAAGAAAAACTTTTGCCGGATAAGAGATATTAAAGTATATCTCAACATTTAATGAAAACATGCTGTTATTGGGCTATTTTTACCATTCTCATTGCCAACCTTGTCAAGGAGACCAACGTCAGCGAATCGTAATTAATTACATCTCAATGTCGCCACTCCTGTTTCTTCTCTCTCCGTCTCCCTTTCTTTCTGTCGTTCTCTCACTCTCACTCACCACACTTTCGCTCTCTCTTGCTCTCTCTTCTTCTCTACGGCCCCCTCTTTTTGCTCACGCTCTTTCTCTTCCCTTTTTCTTTATCATTGTATGATGCACAATAAGATTAAATGAATTTTGGGAAAATGACGACTGCTGAGAATTGAAAGTATTAATTACAACACTTTTCCACAAACGAGTGCCCGCGCCAAAATACCGCCAAAATCCCTCTTCCTCTCTCTCCTCTCTCTTTACCTATATCTGTGTCTCCCTTTTTTCTTCTTCTTTCCCTCATCTCTCTCTCTCTCGTTTTCCCCTCCCCTCCACTCCGTCTCTCTCCATCTCTCTACCATGGCAACCCAGACGAGACCAGTCTCCTAATTGGAGATCAGGCGTCCTCCAGGGCGTGACGGCTATGAAGGAGATATATAACCTCGGGGATGCCGAATCGTCCTCTCAGAAACTAAACCTCATCGGCACCTGACGTTTTGAATCCATCCCCGACATACCAAATAAAGGTAAGAAACTTCGCTGTTCGAATTTACACGCGAATAAGGCCAATTCAAATGTATGTTTATAGGTTCTCATCTGGATTTTTCGGAAATGAGTAGAAGGAGGATTCCATGTTATTTGATTTGTTTCTTCTTCTGTATATAGAAACGCTAATGAATGGTTTAATTTGAACACACTAGAATTTTGTTAGTTTAATTTGTGCTTGCACTATAGACGCTCAAAGCAACGAGAAATCGCATTGTGTTAATAATTGTTGTTGACCCCATGGTCTGGACGTCCTCAGATTTACTTATTTAATTTCAAAGCATTAATATAAAATAATTTAAAAAAACTGTGAGGGGAGCCGAAATAAGAAGGGGGAGGGAACAAGACTAAGAATTAAGAATGTATTTTATTTTTTGTAACTTTTAAGTTATACGCTAATACCGTCTGCAAAAAGCGCCAACTGCACATGAGGCGTCTTTTCGATTGCGTCATTACACGCTAACAAATCTCTGAAGGGAATGAGCCCATTCTCCTGTAAGTTGAAGGCGATGCTTACACTGTTCATTTTCTGTACGCCATCACTCTCCCCATGGCGCATCAAAGACCACGCCCAGTCACTGACGTAGCCCTGCGTCAGGCATGTAAGGTCTCGTGCACAACAGGCATGTCACTTCAAACCTGCTAAATATTTAATGAGAAGGTTGAGTTCTGGGAAGACGTGAAAAATTATTTGTGAGCGTTATCATTGTATAAGGCAAGTGTGAAAGAACATCAGATCAAAAAATGTTCCCTGAAAAGCATGGCTCTTCAAATGCCTTAATATTCTAAATATGACATATAACATCATAAAAATCGGGACGGATTTTTATGCCACATGTTCGTGTAGTCCCATATATATCTTTATGTGTACAGTGCTTGTAACTTTACCAAGACTGGGCCATTTTTGTTTTAATTTAGATGATTCCAGAAACTTGCAGTACATACCTAAACATATGCTAGATGATCAACCTTTTCTGATCGATTCCACAACGTTTCTTTCACAATGCAATCGCATGACCAGAACTCAACTTTGCATAGTGGTATACTGATGATTTTAGCAAAGCGACTTTTTATGCTATTAGGTGATGATCTTATATACTTCGCTAAATTTTCTTTCCATTTGCATTAGCAATCTTCTAACATAGTCAAATTTTTGTAACATATTTCTGTATAAAGGTTTACGGCTCTAAAATCGTTTAAAGGTGTAGAAAATCAATATCACAATTGTTGATATTGAATGTTCCTTCTTGGTAAACAAATAGACCGAGAGGGGATTCTTGCATTTTCCACATTTTCACTTCCAAATGAGACAGATTGATATCATTAAAAGGATCCCCATCAAACACAGCGTTACCATCAAAATGTTCACCTCGTCGACGTCACAATAATTTGTGCCCGAATTTGTGTTGAATCTTGGTGGCCAATTATCTATAAAGGTCACCTGTCTATAGTGGTCACCTGTATTGTATGCCTCTTCGAGGAAATTTACGGTATAAGAACTGTTTAGAAAGGCAACCTGCCTGCAGAGGATTTTTTCCGTATCCCCAGAGTGGCCTTGATAATATGGTTTGACTGCAGAAGCATCCTCGATCAATTGTTCAATAATTGTAATCCTATATATTGTCAAATCAAAAATATATTTTTTCTTAAATCACATCGGCTTCTCTAGAAACAGTACCATGGCCAAGTCTCTATTCTTCGTTCTCGCTGCCCTCCTCGTCGTCGCCGTCATTGCTGACTTCGACTTTGACGACGAAGAGGCAGCCGATGTCGAGTTCCTGAAGCGCGACCCCGAAATGCAAGATTTCTGGCTGGCCCAAAAGAGAGGCTCCAAGATCAACAAGTACTTCGGTAAGCTAACAATAGTAATACTACTAATACTACTACTAAACTACTGCTAATAATAATAAATGTGGATTCAGTGTGCACCATCTCCACTCCCAGGGCAGTATTCCTATTGTACCGTAATTATGGTTGCCGTGAGGACATACGGCAATAAGTATTACAAAAGCTTTCGTCATCCCACCAGGTCCCGAGATTCTCTCATGGGTATGGAGTGGCAAGTATAGATTAATGCCGTGACATTTGTAGACATTAGTGCTGTGACGGGGATCGAACCCATGACCTTTGCATTTCCAATCAAGTGCTCAAACCACTCCACGCTGCTGCCTTTGAAAATTCCAATATCAATTTACCTTTTGGCAATAACAAAGGCTTATAAATCCACACAATGATTCCAAAAAATTAATTAAACCTATGTGAATAGATTTCGTCTTTCTTTCTTTCTTTGTGTGTGTGTGTGTTTGCATTAATTGTCACTATACTACGTAAGATCATATGAATACAAATGCTTCCGATGAATCTTAAAACTTCAGAGGAACCTAAACGTGTAAGGCTAAGAAGTAATTTTGGGTTCTGATAGAGACGGAAATAGTATCTCACATAATCTAACGAATATCACAGTGCATGTTGATGACTCCATAAAGTGATATCACTCAACTCAGAAGATAGGCATTCCCAGATTTTCTCATATTTGAATCGTGATAAAGATACATCTGTAATACCGCGAGAGACCGACGCGTTCGACGTTGCAACGTCCTGCGAAATCCCGCGAGATCATAGCCATGATAGCTGACGTTTTGTCCTTATAATACACCTTCCAGTTTTGTAATTCTGCGAGCAAGCGAAGCGGTTTCTTACTAGCTTTTCTAGATGAATGTTTACTTTGTTTTTTAATGTTTACATTTTTTTAAGCACCATAAAATTATGTTACATCTTGACATTATGTGGCATTAGATAAATGTTTTATAAAAACAAATTAACTCCAATTGACTCCCTCTAAAAGGAAAAATGCCCGGAAATGTGTGTTGAAGAATCTGTCTGAGAAGGCCACCGGTCTACAGTGGTCACCTTTTTCCCCCTTGGGTGGCCGTAATAGACAGGTTTGACATTTCACTGTCACCTGTTAAACTAAGAATACAGGGCGGAGCAGTTAATTCGTACGTGCCTTCCTTAATTATTATGCTAATCAATGGCCAAATCATTCACAAAATCGAAGCAAGTTGTAACAAAGTAAAGGTGCATTGATTTTAAATATTGACTTAATTTATATCATTGCATATTAAGCGAAGGTTAGATCGAATAATTAAAAAAAAAAAATTCCCGCTTGGAGACATTCAAATTTACGATTTGTATACATTTTGAAACGGTAAAATACCCCCCACACACACACTTTCTCACTTGGAGAGCTCTCCGAACACTGCCGAGATTTGTGACGTCACGATATGGACAAAAATAGTATTATTAAAGCAGACGATGTCCCATAACAATGTACACATTTTCAGTGCCTGTTTCGTCGTCTCCAAAGTTCTACACCTAAAAATGGAAAGTTAAAAAAAAAAAAAAGGAAGAAAGTAAGGAGAAAGGGAGATAAAGAAAAAAAGGGGATGTTTTACTTTCTTTCCAAGGCTCTTCTATTACCATGTTACCCTTTAAAAAAATATTCCATTGATTCCATTTAAAGAGTAGAACGTCAAGCCACTATTTCGGTACATTCAAGAGGACTTTACAAACCAATACGGGGTGCGTGTTTTGTTTTCCTTCAATCTCTTTTGACATGTGTAATAAAATAATTTGGCTTTTAAATGCTCTATAAAATAACGTTTCGCTGTCTAAAGAATATAAAAATCTTCTCGCTCGGTCGCTACGCTCCCGCACAAAATTATTTAATTCTAAAATATTCAAGTTTTTGAAGGGCTGTAAACTAAGGTATTGTTTTCCGCCTGTGGTTAAGAACATATTCAAAGTCTTACTAGCTCATCCCCTAAAATATGTTGGCTCATCACGCTATGTAATTCAGTCCTCGCGGGCTTCGAGGTGGACAACAACAAAAACCTAGATGTATTTCAATTCACTCTCCTCCTACAGCTTGCCCACGTGGTGATACCGAGTGTTGGTGTAACAGAAGGAACAGGAAGACCGTTTTCTGCCAGGGTGGTAAGAACAAAAATCTCTTTACTACTTTCCTCATCGCTCATTAAATAAGAATACGATAATTGATTACTCTTTAGCTTATTACTTTTCGTTAGAAAGAAATGGTTCAAGCTTGAAAAGAAGCAGGAGAATATGTACGGTTAACAACTAAATTATTCATACCCTAACCAAGTTTTGTAAGTTTGTTGAAGTATGTGAAACATTGCATTGACTTGTCCCGGTTTACGTTTCTTGAGAATGTGACATAATATAGCTTACATATAAAAGTATTCAACAAAGGCCTTAATTCAACCAGTCCAACCTTCAATTTTTAGTTACGAAAAACACAAAAAACATAAAATTTACAAGGGGTATGAATAATGTAGTTCTTTACTGTACATATTTTTTTATTGGTGTACCATAAGCCTTACAGACCCTATCACTGATGGTTGTACAACCATCAACATGAAATTTTGTGAATTCATTCAGGCTATAATTTGAATGTTCCTTTAATTAAGCGTTTTATTTAATGAGGAGTATATTTTACCTAGGCGGTATCTCGGCAACATATGCCGTATATATACTCACCGAAATGCTCCTAATCTGTTGTATGTATGGATCTCCAAACTGGAAAGGGTGTGGTAGGGGGGTGATAAATCGGCTCCATCCTTCGCTGGACATGCCAATCGTGTACTTGAAATATGTTGCTGGAATATTTTTACCCATTCTTCTCTGCAGGCAACTCACTATCTCCATCATGTTTTTTTTCTTCATTGATTTCACACAGGTGCCGTCGTCTAAACGCCATCAGCACAAGAAATATCAAGAAGCGTCTCGATTATTTCATCTTCCATATCGTCTCGCTCCTTGGTGTTGTTTATTGCATCGTGTTCTTCTTCAACTCCTTCATTCACTCACTCACCCACTTAACCACAGATTCCCCCATCTCTGGTTTAATGTCATGTTTTCTGTTCGTTTTCTCCCCAACCGTTGTTTTTCGTTGATATTTGGATAAATAAAGATTATTTTTCTCCCCTTACCAAAAAAAGTATAAAAAAACTGTTGTCAGAGAATGCCTCATTTGTTGATTTGTATAACGCCGGAACAAAAAGTAGCAAGTTGAAGAAAAGCACATAAATCTGAAAAACGGATATGTTAAATTTTGAAGGAAAAAAAAAAATCGTTTAAACAATAGAAAATTATGAACTTTTGCATGTTGAGATCAATACCTACATGAAATATGGAATTTTCAAATAGGGAGGGACTGGAGGATTTCAGACTACCTAAATCTGTTACAGATTAGCTTTCTTTTCGCAATAAAGGCATGGCGGGTGAAAACAAGTTCACGTTGATGGGAAGAGACAAGAATAGAAGAGAAGAGAGGAGAAGAGAGAAGAAGAGATGAGAAGAGAGAGAGAGAGGAGAAGAGAGAGAGAGAATATGAGTGATGGTTAGAGAGAGGGAGAGAGAGAGAGAGGGAGAGAGAGAGGGAGAGAGAGAAGGGGTGGGGAAAGACTAAGTCAGAGTCATACTGAGAGAGAAAGAGAAAGTTAGAGCTGGATCAAGGAAAAACGAGTAATCTGCTGTTTTCAACATGCCAATTAATGTACAGTAGTACATTATAAGTTTATTCAAAATTCATTCACAAGACTTAATTCCCCCACATGACCTGGAACACTGCAGGTAGCAAGCGAGACGTATTAGAGTTGGATGAATGGGATCGATCAGGCGAATGATATTAATTTGCAGCGCAGTAATGTATCCGATCACGGGGTGTGACGAATTGCGACTTGATTCGTTCTTCGCGGGCGATCACGTGATGAAAAATAAGGTTGGTGACAACACGTGCCATTGCGATTAAACGTTGGGAAGGCGAAGACGAATATATATGAAGGAATCGTGCTGACAAAGAATGTGTAATTCGATACACCATGCTGGTAGAAAGAGATGAATTACTGGAGACAGGTGAATTAAGGCCATGGCGAAGTTTAGCATGGGAAGGGTTGGGGGGTCGATCATTGTCAGCTCCTGTGGTGGAAAGGTTGATTATAGAAAAATAAGAAAAATAAGAAAAACGGAAGTGTCATTGACAAAGAGGATGTGAAACACCGATGGAAAAATGTAAGTTGATTTTGAAGACGGTAACATCCTTTTGATCAAGAGACATTATGGACTGAAAGAAAGAGAGTGTGTGTGTGTGTGTGTGTGTGTGTTGGGGAGAGAAAGAGAGGGGAGAAAGAGTGTGTGGGGGCGTGTGCGTGTGTCAGAGAAAAAGGAAATAATCCATGTAGATGTGCGTGTGTGTGAGTGTTTGTGCAAGCAAGAGAGAGATTGGGGATAGGCTGGAAAGAGATATAGAGACATAGACATAGCAGGAGGTGGAAAGTTTTAAAAAAAAAGCAATTTTGAAAGAACACCAATTTTAATGGCCATGGAGAAGCAAGATTTATTACACAAACAGAATAACATGTTTATTTCTGTTCTTTGTCTTAAATGAAGATTTTGTCCATTTATTCAATCACTCTATCACACACTCACGAGAATAACCCTTAAAATAGAAAAAAGTACAGTTACACGTCAATTTAGATTTCAAATAAATGTTCAGACATCTTTAATTCATCTACAATCTATACACATATTTACAGATCAACTATCCACACACTCGCATCGGTAGACATGTAAACCAACTATAAACATACACACATATGTACAAATATTTTACATACAGGGGATTGGTTCGGGGGTGGGGTAGACAGACATTTGTCTCCCCAATAATTTCAAAATCTAGTGAGCATATGCTTCTCATTATTGGGTCATCCCATCTCGTAGATGGATCAACTAGATATCTCATCTACACAAGTCAATAGTTTGACAATTTTGGAGGTAGGCCTAAATATTTTATATTGAGATCAAAAGCTTAACTCTCAACACAAGTCAATAATTTATTCAAAGTTTTGTGTTGCAAAAAAAGATAAATGTCCTACACAAGAATTCTAAATATCAAATTACTAGTTCATTCACAACACTTAATTCCCTCACATGCAGTGTCTTGGGACAGTGACCTTTTTTGTGAGAAAGTGTGTTATAAAAATCTATATTATTATTATTATTACTATCATTATAAGCACCACGACAGAGCTTGTTGATTGAGGGCCCACCGTCTTTGTCTCACAGTTAGACGTGGTCAATGTCTTGGGACAGTGACCACAGTAAATTAAACCTCCCACACTATTCCTAGTATTCATGGCATTGCACATGCTCCCTTGGTTCAGAGGTTTGACCTTTAGATGGCTCATCAACTCCTTGATGGCCTCTTTATTCCTCCTATACAATGTGAATTCATAACATCTCCAGATTCCTCTCCAGTTTGCATAATTATGAACATGGGAACATGAATAATACCATCTGTTCAGGGCAAGAGGGACATTATCTGTGTTAAAGTCCCACTGCACTACTTATAGCTACTTGCGCCGTCAATATAGCAAACAATGCCTAATCGTTGACCGCTGGTCCCCCATGATCCCCTTTTTCTTATGTTAATTGAGAGCTGATTTGATGAGATAAACACCTGTCAGTGACCACACTGTGTGGTCTAATCCCTCCAGGCAAAACTAGTGCAGACGGGCTTTAAGTTCTGGCTCCAAACAGACGATGTATAATATGATTTGATGATCTGAAAAAGCATGTGTTTACATCTACATGCTCATATGTTCAGGGGCAGACCTATCATTTTGTAAGCAATGCTGAAAAGGGTCAATATTTTGAAAGGTGGGGGGCACTGTTCAGTGTGTCCCCTCCGTAAACCAACCATTATGTACAATGATAGCTACACATACCACCTGCATCAACTGCTGACTGTTCTGCAACCCTACTGTACATTCTAAGGTTGAACTAACGCTTATCCTTCGCAATTTACAAATTTAAAGCCCCACTGCACTACTTGTAGCTACTTGCTCCCTCTATATAGAAAACAATGCCAAGCGGTGCCCATTGGTTCCCCCATTATCCTCTTTTTCTTATGTTAATTGAGAGCTAAGTTAATGAGATAACCACCTGTCAGTGACCACACTGGGAGGTCTAATCCTCCTCGCCAAACTAGTGCAGACAGGCTTTAAACTAAGCAAGGAAGGCTTCTTTGTGCATAATAAGATGAGAAACATCCAACCTTGATTGTCGTGTTTGTAATAAAACAATACAGATTATAATAACCTACCAGTATCTATTCACTTTGATATGCAACTGTGATCAAAACAAAAACATCCACTGAAAATAAAAAGAATTAGATTCATCTCCAATCAAATGTTGGCCTCCACAGTAAACGTGATGGATTATGGCACGTACACAATGGATTGAATAACAGGAGGCAAAGTGTTCCGTAAAAGGAGAGATAGGGAGAGAGAGTGAGATATATAGAGAGAGAAATTTGAATGGAGGAGGAGAGAGAAAAAGAGGTGAGAGGGAGAGAAGAATTACAGAGCGTGAGAGGGTGAGTGAAGAGGGAGGAATAGCAAATAAATAGCAGAGAGGGAGAGAGAGAGAGGGAGAGAGAGAGACGGAGAGGGAGAGAGAGAGAGAGAGAGGGGAGGGAGAAGAGAGGATCAGAGAGGGAAAGGAGAAAGGAAGAGTAGAGATGGAGGGGGATAGGGGTAGAGGGAGACATAGAGGGACAGTGAGAGGGATAGCTAGTTGAAGGAAAGAGGGGGGAAAGAGGAAAAAGGGAAGGGGGAGTGAGGGGAGGGAAGGGGAGAGTGAGGGGAGGGAGGGAGGTGGAGAGAAAAGAGAGAGAGAGAGAGATCGAGGAGAGAGAGAGAGAGAGAGAGAGAGAGAGAGGGAGAGAGAGAGAGGGAGAGAGAGAGAGAGGAAGAGAGAGAGAGTCCAGTAAGCCTAATCTCCATGAAATGACATGATAATGTAAAAACCAGCTGCTATGTTTAAATTGGATCACATACTATTGATGACATACAATTCTAAATACAATTCATCCTGCAAGCACTGCAAAATGACAAGATAGGTCATAGTTACCAAGCGTATCCCCATCTAAAAATTTAATTTGCAATTAAAGGGGCAGTGTTCCTAAGTTTGTGAATATTCAAATGCTACCCGATGATCTCTTGATCAGAACTATGAAGGTAGCTTTAAACAATTGGCCCTTGCATGCACTCATCTTTAAATTTGATATTCTAGGTGTCATAATCTGTATATGTTCACGATCAATGCGTTTTAAATCATCTCTACTTTGACCAAAGAATTCCATCAAAATAACACTGACCGTAGTTTATTACAGAAACTAATTCTCTTTTGAGAATCAAAGGGAAGGTTCATTTTAACAATATCAGAACAACAAATATATTACATATGAGCAATTAAGTAAATAAGCCACATATATCAAACACAGTAGAAATGAGAATTACCAATCTGTTATGGGTATACATTAAAAACTTATGAAATGCAGTATATAAATGTTGGAATGATAGAAGAGTAATTGAATGACTAGTGATATAATGTACTTGCACGAGTAAATTCACATCTTGCATGGGGTGCAATGGTTCAGAGCATAGAGTAGTAGTCTTACACCTGGGAGAAGGTTCTAGGTTCAAAACCACTATAGTGGAGTGGTGTTTATGCATTAATTCCTCACAGACCAAGTCCTTGAGATAGGATTGAAATAATAGGTGCCTTACTGCTTATGCCCAGCAGCCAAGTAATATTAATATCAAGTTTGACAGGAATTAATAAAATAAGACCCAATATACTGTATGAGATGCTCCTGTAATTTTAAATACAGCTACAAAAACAGAGATTCACAAGCACACTTTCTCAAGCTCCTTCCCCAGTTTCCTATTTGGTGATAGAATACATCTGTTTCATTTTCACAACAGTACTACTACTAGAGTGGCATACAGAAATAGCGGTCTTTATACACAAGCAAAGGCTGGCCTGAATACAACATACACACAAGGGCACAAGGAAAATAGATCTATGAAATAATTGTATAACCAGAAAATTTCACACATATGAAATGTTTGCAAATTTCACAAGTGATTCAGGTTCAAGAAAGCTTTATGTCAGGAACGTTTCTGGTTTTACAGTAATTTTGGAGCTAAAACTCTGGAGGTTTCTGTGGATCTCAGCGCTGCACGCCTTTTATCAGTATATCCTGTAGCATGCGATTGTAATCTCCAACCTGGTCTCGAACTTTGGACACTAGAGGGCGGTAATCACTCTCCATACCTTTGGCTGCAATAACTGATGAAAAAGATAATGTCAAGGAAAGGCAAAATTTGAGTGATAATTGACTGATCCATTGTTGAATTGAGCATGAAAATATCTTCCAAAGGAGAACCTTTTAAGCTTAACTACTTTGTGTCATAAAATGTACAAACATTAATCACCGAGTCAAATTTTGAGTTTCAATAGATTGATTCATTGTTAAATTGGACATAAAATATCTTCCAAGGATGTAAAATTCACAATGCATATTGCCCGTTGACATGTTTGAAAATTAAAACTAGTCATGCTTAGTCCAAACATACTTTGCCACCTATGACAAAGAAGGAGTGTAACATGGCCAAGGTTGACTCTTTCTTTGCCATTAAGCATACAAACAATTATTGGTTAATTTTCAAGAGTAAAGTTCTCAGTTTTGATTTACTGTTTCAATGTTTAGTTTTGGAAGAAAAAAAAATCTTCCATATGGGGTAGACTTCACAATGCACATGCCTGTTTTTCTATTCTATTTCTAGAAATTAAAACTAGTCATGCTTATTCCAAACACATTTTTCCACTTATGAAAATGAAGGAGTGTAACAAGGTCAAGGTCGACCTCTTTCTCTTGCACCAAATTTCAGAACAATTATCATCAATTAAGTTTCACTGGTAAAATTTTGAATGTTAATTGACTGTTATATTATTCAATTGGGGGAGAAAAAAACCTTCCACTGTGCAATTTTCGCGATGCACATGTTTGTTTCTTTTTCTGGAGGTTAAAACTAGCCATGGCATGCTATTAGAGTCAAAACGAATTTGGCCAGATTCGCCGCTCACTGCACCATGGGGCATGTGTGAACAGTATTACTATTAAAATGAACTGTGGATGGGTACACAGAGAGAGCATGAGCCATCATAAACCAGACTGGCTCAGTGAGTAATAATAAAAGGATACATTCTTTCATGACAAAGTTGTTCTGCTCGTAGTGCTGCCACTTGCGTTCCAGGTTACCCAGCTGCGAATGGGTCTCGTTATCGTTGAGCTGTGTCTTCAAGGCTTCGTACTGGCTTGAGAGAAGTTGGACACCTGATCAAAGACAAGGAACAAGTAAAGAATAAGTAAACACAAGGGTATTATTTCATGAACAACAATCACAGAGGCAAATTTCATATCATTAATGAGCTTTGTTCTTTAGGTGTGCAAGGTTACCCAGCTGCGAATGGGTCTCGTTATCTTTGAGCCGAGTCTTCAAGGATTCGTACTTGCTTAATTGAGAGAAGTTGGACACCTGATCAAAGACAAGGACATTTTAGATGTGACAAAACTGTATTCAATAAACACTGAAGCAAACTACAATGTACATTATGAATGGTGAAAACCTTGTCATGATAAAGCAATACATAATACACTACAGTGTAAGTATCAATAATTAATCATGTTAACTTGAGCTATTTATCTATTCTACTTGACATTAACATAATTCCATGGTACATCCTATGATCATAAGAAACTTATAACTTTATAAAATGGCATAATACTTTACCAAGTGTGATAATCATACAACACAGTTTTTGTGACCAGACTTATTTAGATCTTACTATTTGGAAAGACCTGTCAGCTCTCATCGGAGTATATCTTTCTAAAAAACCTTTGATATTATGGTCTAGTGGTTAAGTCAATGAACTGTAGATCACAAGGTTAGGGGTTCAATTTCTTGCCTTGGCACCAATGTCCTTTGGCAAGACATTAATAGTCTACATCTGCAACAACCGACCCAGGAGAAGTAAGTGGGTACCTGGTAGGATTTATTCTTGATTACACTGAGTGCTATGATTGCTGTACCTAAAACCAGGGTAATAATAGTCCTTTGGAAGCGCATGGAGACGCTATATCATAATGTGATATGCACTATACAAGAACGGAATATCACTATTTTTATTCTCTAATGTCAGGATAAAATGTTGAGTACTACTCGGCAGCTTTATGTCAAAAACTGATCGTATACAGCATATACATATAATCAATACCGCGATTATCTTTATGCTTACTCTTCTTGAAGACGTCTCTCCTCCTTGCCAAAGTAATCTTGTCCTCTTGTAGTTTCTAGAAAGAAAAACAAAACACATATCCATTCAATCTACGGAAAATGATAATACTGATACATGTTGAAAGGTGTTTGACAAGTCATGTTTCCGATGACAAAATTTAATTTTTTGAAGAACTTAATGAACTTCCAGGTATGTCATACAACAAGGTCAAATAAGTTTTCTTTTGGGACATGCATGTCGATGACTGTCAAACGTTCCATGATGATAGACATCTTTATGCACATATTACACAGTAAATACTTCATATGGATTCTAATACTACAACTATGGCTACTACTACTACTACTACTACTACTACTACTACTACTACTACTACTACTACCACTACCACTACCACTACCACTACCACTACCACTACCACTACCACTACCACTACTACTACTAATGCTACTTCTACTTCTACCCCTACTACTACTAATATAGTAATTGTGGCTTCATGTCCATTACACCGTGATGCTGGTGGCGCTCCTGCAATATTACCCCAGTCATAGCCAAGTGGCCAAATATGTAGTGCTCTAGCATATTGGATACCCATTTAAAGGTTTGGGGCACAGACAGGAGGCACGATTGCCGTAGTGGGTATGAATGCGAGAACTGGGTGCTGGTAGAAATTTCCAAAATAATAATAATAATAATTTGTTCTTTTATAGCGCATTTCATGTCTGTTGACATTTCAATGCGCTTTACATTTTTACAATATACATATATAAAGTATAACATGATCATAAAAGGAAGATAAAACAGAAACATATATAGAAAACAATGCAGTGCTTACAAATAGAAGAATTACAACATTACTTATCCTTAAATACTATTGATGTGCTAATTTGAAAAGATGAGATATGAATGTTTCAATATTGGATATACCACATAATGAGTTTGGGAGGGAATTCCATAAAAAACGTGCTATATGTGTATTTAAAAAGCCCCATCACCATATGCTTTTGTTCTGCCTCTCTTAGCTACGAGGAGGTTTTGAGATGCAGAACGCAAGGACTTTGATGGAACATAATGTAAGACATGATCAGAGAGATATTCTGGAGACAAATGTTGGTTAAATACTGACCTTCTTCTTTTGATCAGCAGTCTGCTGTAGTGAGTCCAGGTTGGAGTAATTCTTGAGCTCTTCCTCCATCTCCTTGATGCGGACCTTCAGGGTCTCCAGCTCTGCCGTGATCTTACCCTCCAGCTGCTCCACCTTCTGAAGATCCATCTGCAGCCGACCAGACTCTGAGAGAGGAGGAGGAGAACACAGAATTATAAATCAAATCAAATCTCTTCAATGTAATGTAAAAAAAGTTTCATTATTGAACACTGTGAAATTGCCAATTGTTGCTGTTTATTACAAAAAAAGACTGAAAACAAGTAAGAGTAAAACCAATGAAAGCTATTCAGTTCATTTTACCATAGTAACAAGAACGAAGAGCAAACAACAAAGAAACATGTCCTAAGAATCTTTGAAGAACAGTTCACATTTATACCCCCGAAAATAGAAGATTAATCAATGAAAAAATTATGAATGGAAGTTTTAGACTAGTGTTGGTGTACCTCCAGAAAGATGAAGAGATATGGAGAGAGAGAGAGAAAGAGAGAAAGGGGGAGAGAGAGAGAGAGAGGGAGAGAGAGAGAGAGAAAGAAAGATATAAAGAGAGACGAATAGAGACAGAGACAGATATGAAACAGAGAGACAGATATAGAAAGAGACTACAACAGAGATAAAGACAGAGAGAGAGAGGGAGAGAGAGAGATAGACAGAGAAAGAGAGACAGATACAAAGACAAAAATATAGAGACAGAGATAGTGAGAGATCGAGACAGAGATAGTGAGAGACCGAGACAGAGAGAGAGAGAGAGAGAGAGAGCGCATGCAAGAGAATGAGAGGACAGAGAAACATTGAGTGAAAATAGATCAAACAGGTACCTCCAGTGAGTCCCGAAGCCGTTGCTTCTGATTTATGCATCTCAGTCTGTTTGAAGCTCAAGTCATCCTGCATCCTAGCCAGCTCCTGAGGGGTTGGCATGTGCTTCTGACGTCCAAGGTTCTGTGGGAAACAAAAACACAAAGTTGTAGGGTGAGGTGATATTCATAAAATGACAAGAATTACAGGCCATGGTACATAATGGAGTGAAAAGATATACAAGTTATCATGCATTGATTGTGATGGTTCAATGGATGCATATGGCTTCAGAACAGACATGTCTTCAAGCGCTGTTTGAATTGTTCTACTTTTGGTAAGTATTAAAGATAATCTCTGATGAGGATAAAACTAAATGTCATAACAGAATCCAACCAAATTTGATAAATAGCTATGAAAGAGAATGAGTGATTGGTGAATAATAAGCAAATAAAACAAGGCAGTCCATGAAAATATTGGGAAGGCCACGCACCTGGGCTATCTACAAAATGTTCCTATGTGTACATACATGTATTGATTATGGCAAATTTCAGGGTACGTGGTTTTTAGCAAGATTTTGCTTTTTATATTTTACATTTGGCATGCTTAAACTTTACAACATGTAATTGTTACCAGATCAAAATTTTCTCAAAATGAAACTTCATTGCGATTACTTGAAACTGGCTTTAAATTGAAATCCAACCTTGATAGCAAACCACTCTAGAATAAAGCAAAAAAAAAATAGAGAAGTAAACTGGCGAAAGTTTGAATGATAATCAGACCAAAAAAAAAAAAGAGAAAGTTATGAATTTAAAAAAGTTATAATCACTTTGGGTATGGGCTGTTCAAATTGGCTGAATCGGTAACGTCTTTCAATATAGTGGCAGACAACTTCCCCATTTGTTCCAACCCACAAAATGTCTAAAATTTCAATTTTTCAAAAATGTATGACTCAGGAGGGTCTTTAGTGTAGAGAGCTATAATAATTAGCTATCCATAATATATTCTGTGTACCGGAAGGAAGAAAAACTGAAATTAATTATATTTTTGTACACAACAAACGGGAGAGTTATCCGCTACAACGTCAAAATCCACTGAACAAACTGCCAATTTGAGATTCGCATAGCATCTTATTTTTCTGAGCTTATACAAATGAACTTATTACAAAGGTTGGATTGCCCTTTAAAGGCATCATTTAACAATGTTAAATCTGAGATGCATGGCCCTACGTGTAATATTAGTGTCTGTGATATGGTGTAATATTGAAGCCCTAAATAAATTGCACTTCAAAATAATCATGAAGTGCCTCAAAAAAGTAAAAATCTTTGACCGGTTTTACCATATGGTACTCATTTTCCCCAATAGACTGTAGTGTTATAAAAACCATTAGGAAAACGAAAAATGAAATTTCGATTTCCAATCATAAATATCTTGATAATCTGACAGGCAATTGGCTTGTAAAAGTCATGGGATTCCTGACTGACCTAAAGGTTTATAATTATCATGATTGCAGCATGAGCTAAATCCAGGATTTTGTTTCAGAATCTGAGGCAATATTTAATACCGAGTCACTTTAAGCACAAAGAACTTACTCTACTCATGTGGGACAAGAGTGTTACAACAGTCTCTTCACTGGTGCTTCTCCTCTCCTGGAAAACAAAATAAGAAGAACAAAACAGCTAGTGAGATTTGAGACCTTCATTTAACACATTCATGCATTCAAACCCCCATTACAGGACTGCTCATTTCAAAAGACCATATGATTGTCTGTTGAGAGCCAGAAGGCGTTAACTTTGCGTTAAAGTATATGAGAGTCCTTCTGTCTCCTGACGATATCATGTTTCCCTTGAGGAATCTTTTACATAGAGGAATCTTTTACATATAGAGGCTTAACTACTTTAGAAGCCAATATTTTCGCAGATGATTACAGAGGGACAAAGACATTTTGGTGATACAATTAAAGCATAGGCTGCTTTAAAATACTATACAGTACTTGCTCGCATATGCATTACCAGCTTATTGTCATGTGTTGTTAAATGCATGATCCTGTTACAATTCTCAAAATTCATATAACTAAAGGCTTTTATAGTATATCTATACTGCATTATTCTTCCATGGAGCAATTTAAGACTTTAAACAACTTGATTGGGCACATGTGTGATAGTGAAACATGGCAGTCATAGACCTCTATTCAGAATGAAAAAAAGAGAAGAAAAAAAAATAATTGTAGTTATATAAAAAGGATATAGAGATAAAGAAATTTATCACGTGTTGTGAGCCAGAAGGGCGTTAACATTAATACTTCTACACAGGCTCTCAATAGATGTTATGCAATATTATTTTGCAACAAATAAATGTCCCAAGAAACTTACCACTTCTTCTTTCTTTGCACTTTCAAAAGTATCAAGAAATTCTGTTTAAAAAATAAAAAATAAAAGGGAAATAAGTAGAAAAATGAGTAATGGTTATATAATATATATGTACATGTACATGTAAAAAAAAAAGGGGGGGGGGGGCTTATTGCATTTATACGAAGCTAAACATGTATGAATAGGGAAAAAGTACCAAATTTATTTTACAACTCACTTTTACTTTGTTTTTAATATTTTACTGTTGTGTTTCTACATACAAATATAGAGGTTTGTCAAACCTGTTATCTCCACTTTAACCTCTGCCCCCACCCCCTCCAAAAAAAAAATCTACACCTCTCTGAAATTGACATATAAAAAGTATTTAGAATGCAACTCTTTACTTTTAATTTTTGATTCACTTAGTAAAACTGCTGAATATTAAATATTTAGACCTATACTGATTATTACCTATTACGAGAATGGAGTGAGGCACAGTTAAGGTCAACTCCCTCTTTGCCATCAAGTACAAACAATTATCATTGATTCACTTTCAAGAGTAAAATTCTGAGTTTCTAATTACTGTTTCATTGTTTAATTCCGGGACAAATACTGTTGATTGACATTTAGACCTAAACTGATGATTTTGATGAATACAAGATAAAAACATAAACTATGAAATTTGACCAGGAAAGAAGAAAGGAGAAAAAGTATATACCAATCTGCAGTGAAAATAATGCTTACCATTCATACTCTCTTCTCTCTTCTTCAGCTCTTTGTACTTCAAATTTTTCTCTCCTAAAAAAAAATCAATTAAAAAATATGACAGAAAATATGACACATATACAAATGGATTCAAATTTCCACCACATTATACCGAACTATATAAAATGGTTTAAACTCATATTAAGAATTAAAGGTAATGCAAAGTTTTGGGAAATTTTGAAATTGGATGGATAGTAATTCTTTAAACTTTTGGTATATTTAGATGCCCCTGTGGATGTATTATAAGCACTAAAAAATGTAGCCCCTAAAACACTTCTGCTTTTGAGCAAATTGAATAATCAAAATTTACCGGTGCTCCCGGTAAATCTCAAATATTTCAAATAGTGCCTAAGGCCATTTCATGGTAGCTGCGACCATGAAAATCTCAGAATATAATGTTCTGATATATATATTCCAAACGGGAATAGCAAATTGGTCGATTGTAGTCAAGAAACATTGTTTTAAAGCTAAAGTAATATCAGCCTTGAGAGGGCGCTATACAACATAAAGAGTTTATTATTTACAATTTCATCACTTTAGACTCGATTTCAACCGCGACAACGATCATTGAATATTGTAAAATCGCATATTCTTCCAATATGTTCATTTGAACCAAATTCATGACCCCACACCAAAACTTTGTAATACCTTTAATAAGTAAATAATGCTGGAATGAAAATGCCCCTATAAGCAATCTTATTCAACCTATCTGAGAGGTAAGGTTTGGAATCTGATCATAAATATGATATAACATGAGTTTTTAATTCAGCGTTGTTATGATTATGGGCTGATTGATTTTGAGATAGATCATATTGCATCTTTCAACTTACAAGTACCAATCGAAGCACTTAACAGTATATCATTACTGTGATATTGGATTCATTTACAAATCCGCAGCTATGGTGCCCATTCTCTATTCAATAGGGGACTACTAGTCCAGCCCATTGCTTTTTACCAGCCCACAAATGCTAAATCAAAACAATAATGTTTGATATCCTACCAGTTTTCCATGTCACACTTGTGTGGAGAGAAGTAATATAGATAAAAATGCCTTGCTCAAGGACATAAGTGCCATGCTAGAGCTTGAACCCACAATCTCTGCATACATCTTTGTCAGGTTAGTAAACCACTTGGCAACACAAACTAATTTCAAATTGAATAGATCCACTGAATACATACATTCAATAACTGAATTCATATATTCAGGATTAAAATTATAATTCAGCCAAGAAAATTGTTCTTTTATTAATAAAGTCTACTAACATACAGTAATCAAGTATAAATACAATAATCCTTTATATCATTACCTTGATGTTCCTCCAGGTCTACATCTAGTTGACCTATTTCTTCCATAGTTTCTTCCAGCTTCTCTTTAATCTCTTTGATTCTAGAAAGGAAATGGAAAAAACATGATTCAATAACTTTACAAAGCTCTTCTATGAAACCTTGTCCAGACACAAGCCAGTAAAAAAAGGAAAGTTATACAAAAAGACAAGTGTAGAGGGCTTCAACTTCAATAAAAGAAACAGATCAAGAGTATGCATAGATGCAAGTGCTGTGCATATCAATGTATTCCCCCCCCCCCAAATATTGCCATTTGCTCTTCGTTATGTGGAAAATTTTGCTATTAATGGCTCTGAATAGAGCTATCCAGTCGTCCCTTTAAAACAAAATGTATATTTGTTTATATTCATTTGTATACATTTGATTTTTTTTAAAATAGGGAATATAAAGCCAAACCACACCAGAACTTACTGTCTTTCCATGCTTCCTATCTCCTGGTTGTCTTCCTTGACCTGCTTCAGGAGTTTCTCCCTCTCCTCTGCAGGAGTACCCCTGGACTGTTCCTCAGCGATCAGCTGGCTCTTCTTATCCTCCAGCTCATGTAGCTGTTCATAGAGACGCACGGCCTCTTGCTTTACTTGGGAATGTTGAAGCTCCTGCAGGTGTTGAAATGTTGTTTACAGAAATAAATAATCATTCAATGGCTATGACAATTCTTGCACTATAATTTTGATCTAGATGGTATATGTATTATCTATTTGCACAACTAAAGATAGCTTTGTTAAATTTCTTTTACTTCATGTAGCTGTTCAGATAGACACACAGCTTCCTGCTTCATTTGGGAATGTTGTAGCTCCTAAAAGTATAAAAAATCACTTACTGAAACATATTAAAAGATAATCTATTGCACACTGTTTTTTTATGTGTGCGCCCATGTGGGTGTGTGTGTATCTAGAATAGTATAATCAATGTTATAACATTTTCCTACAGTTCAGAAAATAGGTCACTTCTTCTTATAACTATTCTCCTGCTACAAGTACTTTTTGTTGTTGTAAATACATGTATGATATCCATACATCACCTGTTGTGTTTATAATACATTCATATATTCCTTCCTGTAATTCATGTGGCTGTTCATAGAAAAGTACAACTTTACATTTCACAAAGATCAAGTCACAACTTTTATTCAGCCTCCTACCATTCTCCAGCTGTCAGAGAGGAAATATAGACATTCAGAGTAACAAAGAAGTGAAAACCAAGAGAGAGAGAGAGGGAGAGAGAGAGAAAGTGAAAAGGCATAATTCATGAATTTTGGATAAAACAACAAAGTCTAATGTAATAAGACAAGAATGTAATGATGGAAAGGTAGAAGGATGAGAGATAGATATAGATATAGAGATAGAGATAGAGATAGAGAGAGATAGAGAGAGAGAGAGAGAAATGGAGGAAAACAGTGAGAGGGAAGAAACAGAGTCAGAGAAAGACAGACAGAGAGACAGACAAGGAGACAGAATAGGGAGAAGGAGAAGTTAAAATAATTACTTACATCTTCCAATGAATCCTTCTTTGTGCTGAGTGAATCTATTTCTTGCTGTCTCTCTTCAAGTTGTCTGAGGAGTGTCTCATTTTTCACCTTGAGATTCTGGTACTTGCTCCGCATTTGTGGTTTCTGAATAGGAAGAGTTTGAAAGACATACAGTATATAAGTACAGTATTAAGTTTTAAGGCATGTACTGAAAATAATCTTGATTCCTTACTTTGACAAAGCAAGAGAAGGTTTCTAAATAATTTGCTTGACTAAAGAGTTATAGGAGCACATTGCGAAAATGCTTATTTCCTGTTGACTACATAGTCCTGTCATTAAGATATAACTTTAGACTGGACAAATCACTAGAAATAGGTTATACTTATATATAATTTGGCAGGGTGTTTAGAATTTATGTAGCTGTATTGTAACTGGAACTGAGGGACAGGACAGAACCACAAGTCGTCGTCAGGATACTCTAGAATCAAGATATATATCCAAACTCAAGAAATAGCTAAGGATCTATGTTAATCATTGTATTGTGTTAAGCTTCTGTTTAAGTCTCATATGTTTGTAATTAATTTACATATTCTTTTTTTAACCCTTGTTTAGAATGGTTTACATTAAAGATACTATGTCTCTTTTGCAGCCAACATCAAATTCTGTAGAACTTTGCAGGAATTATGAATATGTCATGTATGTCCTATCTGTGACATTTAAACGTTAGCAGTGTCCTATAATATTCAAATTATGCAAGAATTCCCGTTTACTTGCTAGACTTTACTGTCAGACACTATTGAGTGACTGACTGGCTTTTTTCATCTTTGGTAATAACATACATAAAATGAGCTGTATAAAGCCATGAGCATTTGTCTACATCAATAACCCACTTCTTGTAATGGCCAAAATTAAACTGATTGAATCTTTGCGCAGCATAAAACGTACGACCATTCGGTACAATGGTCTGAAAAATCAGACTATTACTTACTGGCTCTATACATGTAGCTCCTAAGTCGATTCGACAACTAATAGTCGTTATTTTCCCACTTAAAGACATTTTCAAGCCCCCCTTTTATTAGGGAAGTTCTAAATTAGTATTGTCTTTCAAATGCCGTTGGACTTAAACCTTTTCATTTTTTTGGCCTGCCAATGGGACATAGCACCTTTAATAATGGTCTTATTGGCAGTACCAACAATAGTAAATGATCTCAATTGCAAGGTGGTGCTCGCTTCCCGCCTTGTGACACACACCACTAAACTTTGATTAAAATGACTTCAATGACTACCCCTAAAATTAGAGTCATCAGAATTAAATAGCTATTTTTGTTTCAGATGTTACAAATGTTAACAGGAAATTGGTTTAGACTTAAATTGGTAATGTAATAAGGAATTGTATTTTTTTTTGTTTTGATGGGTAGCTGCATTGAAATGTTAATTTTTTTTAATGATAGATAAGTCTTGCAATTCATACATTTTCTGCTACTTCAAAATGAAAATTGTTTCGGATGTTTAATACAAAAGTGTTTACGGAATATGAGACAACTTTTTAATTTGATGAGTTAAAAAAAAATACCTGCACTAATGTAATTTAAATATATTTCCTTTTATTAAAATCACTAGAGTAACTAATAACTGTAGTCCCCTATGCATACAAGCTTATTAATTTATTGTTCGAGTGGGTTAAATGAGGGTCTACACTGTTTATAGTAAAAGCAACGTCCGAAACGGCATTTTCAATAGCACTGATCCATCAAAATATGAGGGATAATTCAGATTACTGTTAACTTTCTTAAAGATTTACCCATGCTCAACAATCATCAATAGAAAAGAAAAATGACTTTTTAAACTCCAACCAAAAGGGTATGTCGATTCGGGTTACAACATTCTTTTAACAATTTGCTGTTCAGGAATACCTCATGCACAAAAAGCAAAGTTTTAAAATGTTTGTTATATGCTATGGGAGATCAATCTAAGTCCATGCCATAAGAAAAAGTGACAATTGATTTCTAATTCTTTATCTTTGAGATTTTCAGGCATTCAAAGTGCCATTTAGCTATTTGGTCTAAGTTATAAAAAAACAGAGCTTACAGTTTATAAAGCACAGAAAATAGTTGTCAATGAGTAGCACATGCACTATAATGTCTTGGTGGGGGGCAGAGCAGTTAGGACAAAGACAGACAGATATTTATTTGGACATTAAAACAAGGGAAGACAAATTAAGGGACTTGCATAATTGAATTTTCCCCCTTTCTTGTCTTTTGAGATGTTTCTCCTTTTTAATCAGCTGAGCATCAAGGTTTTCAGACGTGCATGTCAATGTACAGTGTGTAGACTTCACTTGTCGACAAACACACCTGTCGATTTGAATTGACTGTACAAACACACAAATGATTTTGTGGTCATACCACATGTAACTAAACATAGACGAGAGTGCCGTCTTAATTGCAAGTTTGCAGTCACATATATCTCTAATGTAAATATTTGCTATTGATATAATCGGGCCCGGATATATTATTAACCTATAAACTTCAGTAAATAAGGAAACACGCGAGCACAAAATTGCATGCCATGTGCATTTTGTCAATAGCACAAAGACAGAGTGGAGGGAATTTCAAGGCCATCGCGCTCGTCAGGTTTGTTTTCTGTCAACGAGCAATTTCAGAAAAGAGTGGAAGTACAACTGCTCAAGGATTCAATGGTAAGATAATCGGATTCATTGGTAAGATAATACATGCGTCATCATTTCTCACTACAAAACAAACAGATAAATAAAATGTAATTGTTAGTCTATAGATACATATAATCTCGTTCTCATTTCTATTTGCACAAGGCTCTACTTAAAATTACACATGTGGATATACTGCTCTGCAAATGTACCTGAAAAGGACAATGTAATCATATTAGTGCAGATACACCTTGTATCATTTGATTTTCAACAATAACACTGCATTTATATGATGCAATGTGATTTATTGACTTGTTCGACCTCTACTTGAGATGTGAGATTATACATTTTTTTTACATAAAGTGTAAACATATTTTAGCTAATTTTCAAACCCCCTTCACATACATGGATTTTTCTTACGAGTCCTTATGGATCGCACAAATTCATGGATCTTTCACGGATCCTTACGATTTGGCCACTTTTACGACCGATTTTAGAGTTGTTACGAGTTATTACAAGCTATTTACGGTTTATTAAGGATTATTTTGAGTTATCACGATGTATTTACGGCAAAATTCCACGATTTGTTACGAGATGTCACGGATATTTACGAGCAACTTACGTGTTAGTGACGACCTGTTTACGTGTTGTTATGAATTGTTAAGAGTTAGTTACGAGTATTTACGAGTCCTTACGATTTTGGGCCAAAACATATAACTTAAAATTAAGTGTTCGAATTTGCAGCTTTTATATACCTTTCCCCAATCATAAACAATATGTAATAATACGTAAAGTATACGTATCTATTCGTAAAGTACTCGTAACTACACGTAAAGTGCTCGTAATAACTCATAACAATCCATTAAGCCATCCTAACACGACCCGAATGAAAGCGTAAACAACACATAAGCACTCGTTATAATCCGTAAAGAAATCGTAAACTAACTGTAACAAATCGTTAAAAAAATTGTTACGAGTCATTTACGGATTCTTGCGAGCAGTTCACGGATCCTTAAGAGTGTCTGCGAGTTGTTGCGAGTTGTGACGAGTTATTTATGGATACCAGCGAGTTATTTAAGGATGCTTGCGATTGACTACGAGTTGGCGATCCGTAAGGACTCGTAAGAAAAATCTGTGTATGTGAAGGGGGTATCAAGGAGATATATGTACGAAAAGGAGAGAGCAAGTTAGACCTCAAACACAACAGGATTAAAATCAAATCATTCTTTAAGCCTTAAATTTACAAACACTCTTGTTATTTGACAAGTAACATATGACTATATACACTGAAATTGTTCCCTGGTAGTGCTTGGATAGAAAACTGCAGCAGCTATCAACTTTTTTTTTAGCAGAAACTTTCATTTAGGGCTGATCTTGGTCAAGTCTTTATAAGTCTCCAAGAACTAGTAGAAACCCACATGAAAACTTGATTATAGCTTCTTAATGTAATCAAGCATTGTTAATGGACTATGGAACGATACAAATGGTTCCTCCAATTATGATTATTCATCTCTGCACATACATGTAGCATTAACTATCAAATCTAGGATTTTAGGATTTGCTGCAAAATGCCATGAAAAGTAACTTATTCTATAAGGGAACCTTCTCTTTTGACAGAACCAACAATGTATTTTTACAAAGATATCGCAGCAAGGCACTTGGAATCAGCAACATACCATTTGCCATCATCAAGGTAAACTTCTTATACTGTTTTCATAAAAAGAATGTTATACTATTCTCTTTTCTAGATTCAGACACTTCTTTATGCCGAGACAAGATCATCCACATTTTCCTTCTTTCTTGTTGCTGTTGTTGTTATAAAGGTATTATTTAGGGACCATATTCTTTCTTTCTTTTTCTCACAGATATATCAACTGAAACTACAAGATGTTGAAGTCACAAGAGGTACTATTGAAGTGCAAGACACATGCTTTCATCACTTTTATTACGTTGATCACATTGGCAAGATGTAACGAATCTACCATACTAAATGTTTCCGAGGGGGAAGTGGCACAACTTAATTTTTCATATCCATGTGACAGTACAAGAGTCACATTACAATATAGCTATAGATTCCCATTTTATAGTTCTGCGAATCCGCATTACCTATCTTTACCCCCGAATCATGTGCTTAAAGACAGGAATGACACTAGCGTTGGCAACTGTTGGCTCCACTTAACAATTGATCCTGTCCTAAGAGACAATCAGGGTACATATATTCTTACTGCTTACAAGAATGGTCAAATGCTACCGGACTACCCTAGAATTGGGATACGTGTCAAATATCCCCCCGGAGAGGCATCTTGTGAAACAAGCAGGAAATACTCCGATGGGGAATGGGTCTCACTGCAATGTACGGCTCCAGTAGGTAGTCTAGCAGGACAGATTGTATGTTATCAAAATGGAAAGAGGCAATTTTCACTGACTGAACCAGCACAAGGGAGCAGAACTTTGACACAAACTATACTGGCCCGACTAGCAGATCCTGTGTACTGTTGTTCCTGTAGTTTGGAACAGACCACAGACATGTGTGATTGCAAAGACTGCAAATTGGATCCCATTGAAAACCGCGCATTCAACAACACCATAGAACCTTGTCCTGTGGCTTCAACCACGAAACATCCAATGTCATCTCAAGACACTAAGGAGAGGCCAGAAGACTGTGATAACTCTAGCCTACTTACTAGTCTATCAACAGTAACACCTGCTCAAAAATCCAGTTTTCCAGCCATTCAAGTGTATGTACCTGGTGCAATCTGGTGTTTGAGTTTTATTATTCTATTTGTACTGTACATTTGCAAGGTGAGACAAGCCAAGAGCCTCTCAATAATGCGTAAACAACTAAAAAATTGCAAGTGTGACAAATGTAATGACTTAAAACTATTAAACAGTGAAGAGCAAGAGCAAGATCATCAAGTATAACATAATAGCCTATAGTCCTACTTTACTGATAATGATAACTATATAGTTGATTAAAGGTTACAATGTGTAGTATGATTTTTGTGTTTTAATTCAATATATCCAACAACACTCTCTATCACGCTAACAAATTCAAAGGGGGAAGTCCACCCTGACATTAAGTTTGTTTTAGTAGAAGTATAAAGATGAGAGGAACAGGTCAGTGAAAGTTCCAGCATAAATCGATTAAAAATAAGAAAGTTATGAACGTTTGATGGAGCGATCAATCAATCACAAAGTGGCAACTCTGTGGCGTATCTTGTGAGTTCCCCTCCCTGTACTAAAAACCTTTACATATTTATATTTTCCCTTAAGAAAATTTTCAATCATACACTCATCCTAACTATGATTATTGCAAATATGTTTTTATACAATTCCTGTATGAAACAAATCTATTCTATCACCAATTACTAATCAAGTTCATGCTTTTTTCTGTACAGAGCAAATTGGAGAGGAGCTCGCAAGATACGTCAAAGTGTTGCCAATTTGTGTTCCACTGATGACAACTTCAGAAATTCATATCTTTCCTATTTTTAATCAGATATTGCTCAAACTTTCATTAATTTATTTCTCTTATTGTTCTGCTTTTATTAAAACCAGCTTAATATCAGGATAGACGTCCCCTTTAAACTCGAATTGTTTCTCTAAAAAATTAAATTTCCAAGAGATTTTGAAAATTTTCCACCAATTGCTATTTTATACAAAAGGCACCCAAGATTTGAAAGAAAACAGCAAGAAAAAGAAATCCAAAAGAGGCAACATTTCTTTTTTAACACAGCCAAAAGATGATATCTTATTAAAACAGTTTGTTGTGTGGCTGGTGGAAGGTCGTAAGCACACGCACATGCCATACAGCATATTCCTGGTAACTCGCTCGTATTAAAGGTTTTGATTGCTCCATACATGTCATACCACTTTTAAAACATGATTGGGATTTCTGTCTTTATAGACTAAAAAAGAATTGAAAATGGATGGCTAATTGGAGTAGATTTGTATGAAATTAGTACAGTCAAGCCTGTCTATAGCGACCGCCCAAGGGAAACACAAAAAGTGGTCTTTATAGACAGGTGGTCTTTGTAGACAGGTTCCTTTAGTACATGTTTCAATGAGAAACCATTTTCAAGGGAAACAACAAATGTGGTCTTTGTAGACAGGTGGTCTTTGTAGACAGGTGGTCACTAAAGCAGGTTTGACTGTACATATTTCTGAAGACACAGGCATTATGCTTTACCCTTCAACCAGCCGCATGATCAGATTATGTCAACCACTTTTATTTTATTTTTTACTTAAATTTTCATATTGAAGGGCCTTATTGTAATCATTTATATGGTTATACATGTAGTTATTCTTATGAGTAAGGCGGGACTAGGCTTAAAAGGACAAAATATTGATCGGAAAGAGTACACATCGCTTTCATTATCCTTTCAGTTAATTAGTTTTCCTTCTATTTATCATTTATATGTACTTGTATATGAGTGGGCCATTGAAAGGATACTACAGGTACCCTAAATAAGGGGTTCTTCTTGTACAGGTGTTGTGGTCTAGTGGATACATGTACGTCACTGGACTGTGGATAACAAGGTTCGAGTTTCGATTCCCACCGCGACACTTATGTCCTTTGGCAAGACATTAATCTACATTTGCCACTCTCCACCCAGGTGAAGTAAATGGGCACCCGGTAGGAAGAAGTTCCTTGAATGCTTTAGCGCCTTATTGTGGCAGCTCAGCCGGGGTAATAATATGATACTTTGTATTAAGTGCAATAGAGTACTAGTACATTTATATTGTAGCTGCAGTATACAGTAAATGGACCTATTATTATCATTATTATTATTATCTTTAATATTTACAGGATAAGTATTAATACTTGGGAGTCCATTTTCCTTCTATTCCTCTTGGTACTGACCCGTTTCTTGACTATCTGTAAAATAGCTTATGTACACTTTGTAGAAACTTTTATGCTGCACATCACATGCATCAATACAATTCCTTTTAAAAATGTATAGAATATGCAGATGTAACTACTCTTTCATACTTACTGTATCTGTGATTATGCATTTTCCTTTTTTTGCCTACACTACATAAATGTAGTATATCTTCCAAGTCAAAGATACACTAACTGTGACTGACAGATCACCTTGAAAATTCTGGATAAAAGCTGCATATGATATGAGCTCACTGCCACCTCTAACAAATACCATAACCATCAGCTTTCATAAAATATCAAACATTAATCAGCTCTTTCGAAAGGAAAACTGATATGATTTGCAAGTCTCAAATTTCCAGCGTATTTCAAAGAAATGAGCAATTTTGAACATCCGTCATTGCTAAAGTAGACAAGGGAGTTTAAAGTTAACCTATATATAACCACATTTCAATATTTGCTTTATGATATTTCCATGTACAACTGCTTTTCCAAAGGTCAGTTTGCTGATTAATATTGCCTCTCTCAGTTTTATGAATTACATCAAAGTCCCGCGCAATTTAAGATATGAGTGTATATTAAAGGTACATGTGCATGTACTATGTCCCATTTTCAGGCCAAAAAATGAAAAGGTTAAATTCCAACGGCATTTGAAAGATAATACTAATTTAGAACTTCCCTAAAAAAAGGGGGCTTGAAAATGTCTTTAAGTGGGAAAATAACGACTATTAGTTGTCGAATCGACTTAAGTGATACCAATACACTAAGTAATAGTCTGATTTTCAGACCATTGTACCATTGCATTTTTGAGATATAAGTGTAATGGTACATGTACATGTACTATGTCCCATTTAGAACTTCCCTAAAAAAAGGGGGCTTGAAAATGTCTTTAAGTGGGAAAATAACGACTATTAGTTGACGAATCGACTTAAGTGATACCAATACACTAAGTAATAGTCTGATTTTCAGACCATTGTACCGAATGGTCGTATGTTTTGTGCGGCACAAAGATTCAATCAGTTTAATTTTGGCCATTACAAGAAGTGGGTTATTGATGTAGACAAATGCTCATGTACCCTTTACAGCTCATTTTATGTATGTTATTACCAAAGAAGAAAAAGCCAGTCAGTCACTCAATAGTGTCTGACAGTGAAGTCTAGCAAGTAAACAGGTTTCCTTGCATAATTTGAATATTAGGACACTGCTAACATTTAAATTTCACAGATAGGACATACGTGACATATTCATAATTCCTGCAAAGTTCTACAGAATTTGATGTTGGCTGCAAAAGGGACATAGTATCTTTAAGTTGTAAATGAAGTAATTTCCTGCATACTTTAGAGAAATTTATCTGAATGACTCAGAATTATTATTTTTTTTTAATCTGTTTCACAAATATTGGTATAAAGTTATATCCGGAGACTAGAAACCAGGACATCCATTTAACAATCTTTGTGGTCACTGGAATGTTTAATATTTACTTTTTGATAATTAACCATATATTTTATAGTTAATGTAGTTTCATTTTGATGCGAGTCTCTAATATATGCTATCGATCTACTTAAATTGAATGATTCTTTCTTAGTGTACCTGTGAAGTAAAGTACCAATAAACCAATAAAAAAACATGTTCCACGAATACTCATTTATATAGATTCTCATATTGTTATTTACTCAAACAATGCTATTCTTTCTAATATCAGTATGAAAATGAAACTTAATAGTATAGTCTGCATGTACACTTCTCTTCAGCAAATCTAAGATATAATTAACTAAATGAAATTTCAGATTTGTGCAATGTCTAGCTTCTAGTCTTAAAATTATGTACAGTAGTTACAGCAGGCAAAAAAAAGGCGACAATTTAACTGAACGCTTGTTATTTTGATGAAATATGTATACGATTGCAATCACTTAAAATTCTGTAATTGCATGAATACCTTCACTACATTTTCTGTGTTACCATTCGTAAGCATTTTTTTATATCATCAATTTGTATTTAATATATTTATTTTTATACAACTCACTCCCAGATCCTAATCAAATGATTGGTCATGCCCGGTCACGTGTGATTCATTTACTGAGCCTATTGCACTTTTTTTCATGAAAAAGCGTGCAATATTTTCCAGTCCTATTGCACGATTTTTCAGTGCCGCGCAGTAGTGCGCGTGGAGGTTAGAGCGCTTAATACTGCATGTACATGGGCCTATTCTTGCGCAGCACTATGCGTAAATGGGTATAGATAGAGGTAAGTGCGCTTGATATATCTATACTTATGTGTGCATGCGCACTAAATTGAGACTTATTAAAACTTGAGATTTATTTGTCAGCCATATAGTGTCACGAAACAATCTTGAATTAATTCTTTTTACATCAAATAACAAGGATCTAGGAGTTTTGTTGTATAAAACAAATGATGCATGTTTTCATTCGTTCATTATACGATCTATCCGCCCCCGTTGATGCTGTGTGTATCTATCGCACTCAGCCTAACGGCTTCGTGCAATAGATCTATACACACAGCCTCAACTCGAGTGCGGATAGATCGTATAATGAACTCATGCGCATGCATCATTTGTATAACAGTCACCTTGATCTACTAATTCCTAATTTACTTGCTTACCATTTATGCATTATGTACAATATTTATTGGCAGTTAGTATCATGTACATTTCATTGTAATAATTAAAAAGCTTACAATTTTTTTTTCTGTATCAAAATTTACCTCACTTACAGCATTCAGTAAAAATGTTTTTTTTAAACCATTAATTGTTACAAATGGACTTATTTCATTTTCAAGAAACAATTACACATGTCTATGTAAAAAACATAATCTACTACTGGCATCCACTGTACAAATAATCTGTAAAAGTCTATGAAATTTAATTCAATATAATATTTGCTGTTTAACATTATATTTTTGATGCATGAAGTCACGTTCTCCTTTTTACTTATTATTGAATTATCATATGTCAATGTACATTTTATAACCTAATTTCATGTTCTTGCATTTTTGTGTAAATATGATAGTTTTAGTCTCTGGACTTTTGCCAAGTTCCTTTTTTAATTTTTTTTACAATAAAACAAAAATGGGATTGAATTGAATTGAATTAGCACTTTATTGTAATAACTGGAACTATTGCGTTTAAAAACATGCCCAAATGCTAATGATAATGTACATAAAACTTATGAAAGAAACCAAGTGATTAATGTGATGGGAGATATAGAGAGGGAGAGAGAGAGACACACACAAACACACACGCAAACACACATACAGATATGAGAGAGAGAGAGAGAGAGAGAGCGGGAGATATCTTATCGTTCACTGGAGAAAAACAGATATACTGTACATGTACATGTCCATAAAGCTATGCTTAAAAGTATGTTACTTGCACTTATATACAACTGTAGAAAATATGGATAAGCTACATCATTTTGACATAAACTTGAGAAAAATATCTCCATTTAGATACAAGTACATACCATATCATCTACTAGAGTGTCAGCCATCCGTCTGCATTGCTGGATTTCTACATCTACTTGAGTTATCTGGGATTCAGTCCTGAGGATACAAATGAATAATATAAAAACAACACATTTTAGTTCTAAGTTTTTTTCTTGCTCAGAAACCAATTTCAGACTTTGGGGTTACCAGTTAGGATTAATGTGTGGGCCTGAACATCTTTTAATATTACCTAACTTTAACTTAAAAAACAACAACCTGATTTGGCCCCCCAAAATGAATCGCTAGGGCCTTAATTCGGCCTTTGCATGAAAACTGACAACCCTGACTATAAGCAACTGTATTCCTAGAAATGTTCTGAAGTAAAAGCAGTTAAAAGCTTGTTCTCAGGTCTGACAGACACAAGCGCTATACAAGTACCCACTATTATAATCATTTATTAATGTTTCATAAAGGACACAATAAATACAAACACATGTACGTGTGCATAAAACTTGGTAAAATTCTTCCACAATTAAGAAATGAGGCCAAAAATGGAAAAGCTTACTCTTGTCTTGTTGTGAAGATGGTATCTATATTCTTGCTTTCCAGGTCATTTTCAACTTTCAACTGTCAAGAAAAATTTACAAAATTACGTAAGTCATAAAGGAAAAATAAGGTATATACCTAATGTATTGTACATGTCCAAAAGGACATTAAGACCACCAAAAACAAATATTTAAACAAATTATTCAAGTGGAGTTTATGATTACTTGCAAATAATGAAGAGGCTTGCTACATGCACAGTTAACAACTAAATATTCATACCCTTATCACTAAATTTTGTAATTTTCTAAGTATGTGAAAATATATTTGTTTGATTTATTTTTCTAGAGGAGAATGTGACATAATAAAGCTTACATCTAAAAGCACTCAACAAAAGCCCTAATTCAACCAGTCCACCATTCATTTCTTAAGTTACAAAAACAAAACAAAATCAAATCAAATTTACAAGGGCTTATAAATAATTCAGTTCTTAACTGTATGTAACATATGACTTTAATTTTCTGAGCATACCAAATGTTGACCCATTCAAATGTATATTAAAATCCACACCTTAAATATCCATACTCTTATGGGAGGCCAATAATCAATCACCTGAAGCATGCAAAAGTGTACCTACAACAATGATATCTAGTATTGAAGATTGAATACAGTATGAAGCTGAAGCCGAAGTCATGTACAGGTACATGCATAAATTAAAACTCACACAAACACATTCTTGGATTGGCTTAGTGTATATTAAAATATTGTAAACTGTATACCATTTCCTTTTTCTTTTCTAGAAACTCTGGCTCTCTTTTAATTCAGGAATTTGAAGAAAATGTTTGTGATCAGACCTTCGTCATTTCACATAGTCACTATCAAATAAATTCATAGAGAGAAGGAGGAGAAGAAAGACAGAGCTAAGATAGTCAGAGATACAAGAGAGATAAAGAAAGAGAAGGAGAGTGAGTAAATGTGAAAGAGACAGAAAGAGAGAGAAACAAAGAGAGAGAGAGAGACAGAGAGAAAGAGAGAGAGAAAGAGAGAGGAGAGAGAGAGAGGGGGGAGAGAGAGAGAGAGAGAGAGAGATGGAGAGGTGGAAATAGCAAGGGGAAGAGGTTGGGGGTAATAATATATACATACCTGATTATAATCTTCTTGTACTTCATCCATCTCAGTGTCTGTGTTCAGTTTATCTACAAGCTACAAGACAAAATGGATTTAAAGAAAAAATGAATATTGCAATCTCTCAGCTACTGCTTTTGCGAATAAAAAGGCCAAACAATAATTTGACCCGTTTCAGATTATGTCATTTTATTTTATTAACTCTTCACTGGCTTCGGTCAACCAATACATATACACATGGGTTCGCCACACTTGAAGTTTGTCACACACAATGTACATGAAAGAAAGGCCTACTCCAAACAATGTGGCAGTGCAGGGTTTCAATCCATGGTGAGTAAAGAGTTATTAGTGAGCAGGATCACTTCTGACTGGTATTGGAACATTCCAACATATATAAACCCCTATCCAACCATACACACTCATCCTGAAGACGATAGGTACAACCTATCTAAACGTTGAGATAGAGCTTGAGTGGGCCCTTTTCAGGGCCAACCAACCCTGTCTAAAGAATATGTGGTGTAATCACAAGCCTCACTCAAATCTATCCTCACCATGGAAGCCTTTATAGATAACATTCCAACATATCTCTCTCCACTTTCTGCCAAAGTACCTTCCATTTCCAATGTCAAATGGTGAATGTCATAATTTTTTAGCATCTTTATTCATTGTACCAGTGTGTTGGCTCAGTCAGTAGAGCGTCCGCCTCACAACCGGGAGGTCGTGGGGTCGAACCCCGGCTGCGTCATACCAAAAGACGTTAAAAGATGGGAGTCGCTGCTACCTTGTTTGGCGTTCAACAATAAAGGGATAGAGCAATGTCGATCTGGCGCTGCTCAGTGGCTGCCGGGCTCACGATCAATTGGGCACAAAGAACTTCCATTTTCGGTTTAATAAAATTTGGAGTGGACTTTAAAAGATTATTATTATTATTATTATTATTCTTCTTATTATTATTATTGTACTCAACCTATGAGCTAGATCCAAGAAAGAAAAAGCTGTATATAATATCAAGTAAAAAAAGGTCAAACAATAACAAATTGATTCTGTGTCATGCTGTGCTTGCAAAAGCTTTTAAAAATTCCTATCATAATATGAGTACAGTATTGAGTCTCATGATACTACGTGTTACCAGTGTCTGTGATATGGTGTAATATTGAAGCCCTAACAAAAATTGCATATCAAAATGACCATGAAGTGCCTAAAAAGGTAAACATCTTTGAGTGACCGATTTTACCACTCATTTCCCCCAATAGACTGTAGTGTTATAAAAACCGTTGAGAAAACGGCTTTTGAAATTTCGAATTCCAATCATAAATATCTTGATAATCAGACGGGCGATCTGCTTGTAAACGTTATGGGATTCCTGACTGACCTAAAGGTTTATAATTATGATTGAAGCATGAGCTAAATCAAGGATTTTGTTTAGAATCTGAGACAAAGATACCCAATCCCTTTAAAGCCTTCTTTAAATAATCCAGCTGTTATTATCAGCAATCCTATTCCCACTTTTTGATCAAAAGACACAAAAATATTTCAACAAAAACTTACTGTATTGTAGTCACCCAATTGTCCCTGAAGTTCTTTGATTTCAGCTGCGACACTCTCAGCCCTGTAAAAGTAAGACAACCAAAAAAATGATAGGTACAAGAACGGAGTCGGATAAAATAATGAAATGCATGCTTTCTTTTGTCAACCCCTCTTTCACCCTTGTTTACAGGTCATGTGAAGCTCTTGTAAGAGTGAAAATGAAAAAAGTACATTATCATCATGCTATGCTATGAATATCTGAAAAACACCATACTGTTATCTGCTAAAATTCTGTGATGTAAAATAAATGAATGGATTCTGAAAAGAAAAGATCTGTATATATATATATATTTTGAATAACAGCAACAAACATTCCTTAGTCTCATTTGTACCATAAACTAACAAAATCATTGTACTACCAAGCCAGATCAGGCCCTGAATTGTAACATAACAGTTTGGAGCTTATAACATACCTTATCGTGTAGCTATCCTTATCAGAATTAACATGGATATTTTACACTCATATCAAGATGTGTGTTATAAATGCCATGCCACCACAGCAACAATAACTTACTTCTTCTCGTAAGAAAGAAAGCTGTTATTTTCCTCATTTATCCTGTCGATCTCTCTCTGAAGTTTGTTGTTTTCTGTTGCCAGCTCGTTCATCTTGGTTCTCAGGAGGCCAAGGAAATAAGACTTGTCCATAACAACTCTTGAAGGACCTGTAAGCGTTGATGTATACAAAAGGTCAAAGGTCACATCTTTTGTTTGAATCAAATCCTGAGTTCAAAATATCAGGGAATTGAAATTAAAAAAAAACCAGCTTACAGCAATTCTGAATTGTTTATCATGTAAGTGATGAACTGTTTTGACCGGTATCACAAAAAGTAACTAAAGAAAACTTGATGGAATCAAATTTTCTAAAAAAACATAACTCACATATACATGAAACCACAAGTTATACAAATTGTCTTAACTTCATTCTTGCTTGCCCCCACCCCAACACCCCCTCCCCCCTGAAAAAATAATCCTATGACCATAGGAATTGTATAAAATTAAGGATACCAGTTGGTTCAGACATGTTGAACTTTGGAGAGCACAATATGAAGCGAAAAAATGCCTGAAACCAGAGAATAACTTTGGTAAATATGATTCATGAAAAAGGTAGATCTATGATTTTTCTGTTTCAAATCTTCCATCTGTATTGTTTTGAAACATATTTTTCGAAAATTTGCTTTTCGTTTGAAAAAAGATCCTCCCATTACATATTAATGAAAAGTGGTATGTATGCCATCCTTTGTACCTTTAAAGAGATCCGGTAACTTTGTCTCAGATTCTGAAACAAAATCCTGGATTTAGCTCATGCTGCAATGACAATTATAAACCTTTAGGTCAGCCAGGAACCCCATGACTTTTACGAGCCGATCGCTTGTCTGATTATCAAGATATTTATGATTGGAAATTGAAACCAAATTTTGCGTTTTCCTAACGGTTTTCATAACACTACAGTCTATTGGGGAAAACGAGTATGGTAAAACCGGTCACTCAAAGATTTTTACTTTTTTGAGGCACTTCTTGATCATTTTGAAGCGCAATTTTTTTAGGGCTTCAATATTACACCATATCACAGACACTGATAACACGTTGGGCCGTGCATCTCAGATTTAATATTGTTAAACGATGCCTTTAAACAAGTGTTTTAGATACAACTTAATCTGGGTTTGTCTCGCAATATCTAACTTAAACTTTTAAACTCACCTTTTTTACCGGTCTTTAGTCCCCCAAGACCCTGCTGTGTGGTTGGCCTGTCTGTCACATTGATGTTGGCATTGAGTACTGACATAAAAATGAAAAGAATTGTATTCAAAGTTGAATTTGATCACAATGGCATTGTATTGTACATATTGCTAAGGATTTTTTTCTCTTCTTTTTGTTATCAGCAACATGCCATTGCTAAACTAGATTTGTATGATTATTCATGAGTGTCTTTGACTGAAAATACCAATAGTAATAATACAGATGTATGTTCTTCATCTCTTTAACATGTCTAGCATCTCATACATCTGTTTCAAATGATCCAGGTTATAATCCAGTTTTTATCAAAACTTAAATTGTATGTATTCAAATGTGTTCATAGTTTTAATAAAAACATGAGCAAAGTCTTTGAACAGCACCTCTCAGCTAAACAGCAGATACATTTTGTACACAATTATAAATATATACCGGTTAAATAAATTTGTACAAATTGGGCACCTTCAACTTCGCTCAATATACGTGTAACTTGATTGCTCTGCAAATATAGTCATAACAAAACCAATACAAAAATTCCAGCCCTTCTCACATTAGTGGATTTCGATATATAATGTAAAAATTCAATAATTATAGCTGAAATGAAAAAAACTGAATGAAAAAAAAAATGAATATTTTTATATTGCACACTTCCATCACACAAGGTGCTCAAGCAACATATTTCAGTGCTTACAATTTTCAAGGAATTATTTCCTACTTGTAACCATTTAACACCTGGGGGGTGTTTCACAAAGACTAAGATCGACTCTAAGTTGGACTTAACTATGGCAGGCCGTTTATGCCACTGTTTGCTCTCACCATTAATACTGGCATTGGTCTCTCAAGGGACGTACAAATCGTGGTCACAAATCTACAGAATTTACCTTTTTTGATAGTTATCATTGAAGGAAAATATATTATCTAAAGATCATAATGAGAGACCAATGTTAAGTCCAACTTAAAGTCGATCTTAGTCTTTGTGAAAACCCCCCTGGTTGGAAAGTGGCAAATTCATATTAATGTCTTGACAAAGGACCGTAGTGCCACGCCAGGGCTCGAACCCACAACCTTCGCATTTCTAGTCAAGTGTTTAAACCACTGGACTACGACACCTCTACATAAAATAAAAAAGTAATAAATACCTGCACCAGTTGAAGGTCCTGCTCCTCCCCTTGTCCCAGGCCTAGCTGTACCTGGAGCCTGAAATGACATGGATTTTATCTTTATTCAAATTCCTCCAAAGAGCGTTAACTATGTAAACTGACATACTGATTGAATTTTGCTTTGACATGATGTGTATTGATGTAAAGACGAACGAATGAGGGAATTAATTTGTTATCCACAGTATACTGACTACTTACATAATGCTGTGTCAATATTTTTGATAAATCTTATAGTATTTGTTCATAGAAATACATATCACATCAAATATATTGAAACATTTGAAACTGAAAAAAAAAAGAAAGAGAAAGAGAAGAAGAAAAATATCTAGGCTATTGCCGTTCCAATACACTATATTGTATATTGCTGAGTGCTTAAATTACAATTTAAAGAAAATAAGGATGCAATGTAGTTAATTTCAAATGTGGAAAATGTAATGATATCCATATTAGGGCTTAATTAACACAAAGAGAGCCCCAATAGGTAGAGAAGCCTGCAAATTTCAATAGCAGATCCATTAAAAAAAAATAGATTCAATAATGATAATGATGATCGACACCATATCAAAGGCATCCTATGCTATATTCCAGTCACTCCGACATAACAGATCGAACAAAAATTAAACAAATGGCAAAAAATTGGTCGCTTTAAAACTGCTTCGGATCAGTTTGGTGGTGTCGACAAGGTATTACAACTTATCATTATTTCAGAAAATCTTTCCCTATTCACTATCATTTCCCATTGACAGGGATCCCTTGTATGCATACATTTATAAAGTGGATTAAGATTGACAACCTTACCCCAGTACCAGGTGGCATCCTCATGGCCGTCCCAGGAGGGGGCTGTCTCAATCCAGAAGGGGGTCTCATTCCTGTTGTTGGCTTGCGCCCGCTGCCGGAGGGGGGTCGATTCCTTATGGCAAAAACACAATGACAAAATACACATAAACAATAATTTATTTTACAAAACATGTGATGATATATATGTAGGCAATGCCTTCATACTGTTGCTGTTATACTTAACATTTTAAAAGAAAGACAATTCTCTTTATAATCCACCTAAATTACAGTCTATAGAGTACCGAAGCTGTGACGTCATAAAAATCTATTTTTGGAATTTCTCAATTTTTCATTTTCCGAAGAGCATCAAAATAATGTCCAAATGTCAAAACCAATTGAATATGTAAAGTATTGGCTGAGATATGACCATCTGAATAAATAGATTTCCTATAGAAACTCAGTGTTATATTGCTCTGGCTCATAATGTTATGAACCAGAGCAATATAACACTGAGTTTCTATAGGTAATCTTTTTATTCAGATGGTCATATCTCAGCCAATACTTAACCTATTCAATTGGTTTTCGACATTTGGACATTATTTTTGGTGGTCTTTCGGAAAATGAAGAAAAAATTGAGAAATTCCAAAAATAGATTTTTGATGACGTCACACTTCACCACTCTATTGACCCGCTGAAGTCACAGTTCAAGTAATTTAAATTTGATATTAACCAAAATCAAATTTAAGAATCTGTATTTGAGAATTATTCTCAATCATGTCATGTGAATCACTGAAGAATTGTTGGTCCTGGTTTCAGATAATCACATTGTCATGAAGCTATCATGTGTGTGTGTAGCATCTAACCCAGAGTATTAGAGACTGCAACTTGACTCAATATTGAGCATGAGACATATCTAAAACTGGAGGAAATAGAATGTTACTACCTATAGTATAGTCAGAGGCAAATTGTGATATGGTAGAGTATCATGTCTTTTTGATTCAAGTGACTTATTTTGAGCAATTCAATGCAAATGATGGAACGAGTCACTCAATGTCGACAGAAATCTGCATAGCTGAAATACCTGCAGGATATTAAACATAAGAGCACAGGAGGGTTTTTTTTCGGCCACTTCCGACAAAATCTAATTTTTGAACTCTTTGTTCCAGAATTATTTTCATGTCTTATCGAAATCATGGAAGAATTTTTTGGTAATGTTTCAAGGAAATAACAAATCCTGAAAAGAAATAAAGATTTGCCGAGGCAACATCAATTTTCATTTAGGATGTCTCAACTGTGTATTTTACTGCCATTTAGGTGTCATCAATTGTCACTAAAGTACCTATTTTTAGTGAAATCAGTTGAGTTTTGTACAGTGGTGTTTGAAATGATGAGAATTAATAGCACAGCTTTTAAATTTAATACACAGCCAGGATAGTATTGTAATGCAGCTATGTTTGGTCAAACAAATATTTTAGACCAAAGTTGCACCACTCCAGCAAAGCATAGAGAGTCAATACTGCGTATGGACCTCTCCTACTCTAGCGCTGTACCATGTGCTAATAGGCAGCAATTTCACATGGGAATAGTCAATACACTTATAACACACAAATGCACACAATCATGCTGATAAAACTGTAAGCAAGTTTGACAGTCACACTACGTGGACTCACGATTTTAATTTTTAAATTATTCTTTCTAACATCGGTGAGTTGAACAAATTGTATTTTACTGCTATTTAGCCTTTAGTAAAGTAGGGTGTCTGATCGCGCACCCAATGTTGTGTGCTAAAATCCTTCCCATAGAGATTGCACGCAGCCCTATGCAGTCTATGTGCATTACGCAATCATGCAAAATTGGTCAAAGTTTTTATTATTAAGTCGAGATTCAAACCTTTATTCTTTGTGATCCTGAAGGTGATGCTCAATAAATGAGGTGTCATATGAAAGAGCAGATTAATTCCAATATTTCCAGAGGGGCGTCATCTCGAAATTCTAAAAATATCTTGGTCAAAACAGCTATTTAATCATTGTTTCCTGGCTAACTCCGAAATTTGCCACTTATGAGATATGACGCCCCTGGCGATAAGTAGTCCCAGTCGTAAGGAAAATATCCCTACGCTTATTTTTTCGCTAGCCCCAGGGATCACAAACAATTACAGTTTGAAAATACCCTTCCCACATTTTTCGGATCAGCTAAGTAGGGAGGCGTGAGCTCCGCCGCCGAACCCATGGTGATAGCGTAAAATCTGCACATGAATATGCATCGGGCAGTCTACAAACCCGGAAGTGGGTGCCCATTGAAGACAATGGATTGCCGATCGCGCATCATTTAAGCAACATGCGACGCTTGCACGCGTATGTGTATTGCATATTGCGCAATTCAGCTGTTGTGCTAAATTTAGCAAAACAACATAACTCTGCGTGTACATCTTTTCGTCGATTCTTACAAAAATGGATGAATATTGTAGGGAATTGAAGGGGCTGTAACTTTTGATAGAAACATCGGTGAGTCTTGAAATTTGAAATGTATTATTCTGAGTGAATAATTTTTTCAATAATCCAACCAAAATGGTGAAAAACGATCCAAAAGGGAAAATTGAAAAATCGTTCAGACACCCTACGGCTTTAGGTGTCATTAATTGTCACTAAAGTACCGATTTTGAGTGAAATTAGTTTAGTTTTGTACAGTGGTGTTTGAAATGTTGAGATCAATAAAACAGGTTTTAAATTTAATACACAGCCAGGAGAGCGACGCGATGCAGCTATGTCAGTATGAAGTCTAGCCCTAATTAATTTGTGTGAGTTGAACTTGCACTTGCAGCACACATAGCTGCATCGCTATCCTTATAAATTCCTGGCTGTGGCCTGTGGCTGTGTATTAAATTAAACCTGTTTTATTGATCTCAACATTTCAAACACCACTGTACAAAATTAAACTGATTTCACTCAAAATCGGTACTTTAGTGACAATTGATGACACCTAAATAGAATCTAGCAGTAAAATACAACTTTTTCAACTCACCGATGTTAGAAAGAATAATTTAATAATGATCTTCTAGTTAGAATACGTGACGGTGATGATACCAACACAAATTCCTAAGAGTGGGGCTATCATTGATTTATTCAACGCAATACCATTTTTAAAAGATCATTATTCTGTTCATTGAATGGACTCATAACATTAAATATTTATTTCTATAATATTTCAATTGCAGAAATTATACTCACATAGATGTGACAACAATTTGCACCTTGCAAATGTTACATTTAATCGTGTCGCGTCGGCGGTCGCTATGCGATTTCGAGGATCTAGGACGAGAAATATGTGCGCATTGAATGATGGGAAGACCCAATTATCGTTCGTCGGTCGGCCCTCTACGTCCAGGCGGCCGGCGAGCTAGCTATACGCTAGCCGCGAATTCATTGGTCAGAAGTTTTTTTATTCCCGGCTGTACGCTAGAGTATAGAGACGGTACCTTCAACAATTTTCTTTAAACATTTTGAATTTGACAAAAATATTGACTTGTGAAAATAAATCAAATATGGGCAACGCAGTGATGAAACATAGAAAGCAAAGAATGCAAAAGAAAGCACAGCAGGCAGGTAGGATCGGTAGGATCGCAAATGTTTTCATATCTGCCGGAAAAAAGGGAACTGCACCAATCACAGCGGCGGCGACGGGTGGGGGACCACAGTCTCAGTTCGGCACTCTGCAAGTTGACACAAGTAATGCCACGAGTTCATCGTGGATGAGATCTTTTCAAAAGGTTTACAGGTAAGCATATGGTAAGGTAGACAGAAATAACCGTCTGGTATGGGTCATTCTTTAATAAAACTGACATTTGTTGACATTCCCCATACACAGACGGTAACCAATACGGCTCGCAACGGGGGGAGAGATTGAGCCGATTGTGCAGCACTTGTTACCCCGAAACTTTCTCCCACGATTTTCCTTATTTAGATCTAATTTTCTGATTTATAAATCAGATACAAAAATACTATGTATTTTTTTCTCCTATGTACAGTTCTCAAAGTTTTATTACCTATTTCAAATGCGAAATTTACGGACTTACGTATATGAGTTATCCATTTTTATCTCAGAACCAAGGAAACGGTACGTTCATGCATTCGAACTGGTAATCTATGACATGACCCGCCCGATATATTTCCGGGTCAACCGACCAAAACAAGCCCAATGGCCAATCAGAGCACGTGTTTGATATTGGGCTTATGAATATTCAAACATCACCGGCTCAAGCCGGGCTGACTCATACGTAGCTATTGGACGTTCGAAAAGAAAAAATGAATATTCATCAACTCAAACCAAGATGGCTGACAACAAATCATGTTGACTACAAGACTTTCTCGGATTAATCATTAATTTAGGATCTAAATGAGCAAGCTATCGTAAGTCAAAGTATATATTTCCGGGTCATTTCTTATGGCTATTTAGATTCAGTGTAATATTGCAGCCAAAGTGGATATATGAAGACGTAAAGAGTGAAAAACTCGTTGCATATCTCATTCATCGCGGTCCGGCCGAACCGAACCATTCGTTCCGCACACTACTGCATACGCAGTACTTCAGTCTATGTATAGAGGCGGTCAGAGGAGCCAGATGCAATCTCAGCGTAACAACCGTCGATATCAGAGACTGAAGCTTTCGGTCTAATGGTAAGGTTGTCCTTATAGTCTACCGATGACTGTCAAACTAGAACTGTATTGTTCCCATTCCCCTAAATAATCCTTTAGGCTTTACTAAACCGGGCTTTAGCCTTTAGACCCTAGTAGGCCTAGATCTAGGCCTACTGTCTTATTTAGTCTAAGTCAGGGAGTTACTACTACTAGACTACTCTAGTCTAAGCAAGTAGATCTAGACTAGACAGTAGACCGAAAGCTTCAGTCTCTGATATCGACGGTTGTTTCGCTGAGATTGCATCTGGCTCCTCTGACCGCCTCTATACATAGGTCTATGTCAACAATGTCAAATGTCAGTTTTATTAAAGAATGACCCATACCATTACCAGACGGTTATTTCCGTCTAGCTAGACAGTAGACTAAACTTAGACCCTACTAACTAATACTAGACCCCTCAGGCTCTAATAATAGTAATACTATTATTAGTATTATAGAGTCTAGTCTACTAATAATACTTACTAAAATACTAAGTAGGGTCTACTTGAGTACTTCAGTACTTGTCTACCACCAGTAGGCCTAACGGCATGGTACGTCTAACATTACAAACTTACTTAGGCCTAGTAATAGTATTAAAAAATTTTCTATTAAAACAATTGTTACACCATGATGTAGTCTAGTTAGATTAGACAGTTAGAGGTCTAGTTGAATGAACTTTGAAATGAATGAATGTCTGACTGTGTTAATAGTAATACTAGCTTCAAACTGGTAGTGGTAATGTTACTGTGAGTTAGTCTTGAATTTTGAAAGTTGGATGGGTTGCCAGATCACTCGCTGTCGGTCATTTATTTAAGAGTAGTCTAAGACTAAGAGTAATCGATGTTAGATCGAGACCTCTAAATCTAATGCTCTATGCCCGTTTCAACTCACTGACCTCCTTATTTGATGGGAAAGGTTTTTGATATAACAAACAATGTATTTTATGTAACCCCCACACCAGATGTCAATAGAATTAGAAGAGTTTTCTGCTCGGAAATGTATTCTTCTTTGTATATTAGGCCTATATGTACATGATGTACTGACTAGCCTACTGTATATAGGGTCTAGATCTATATCTGTGGGGAGGGAGGGTCATAAAACTCAGATGAAATAATGCAGTTACAAGTGTAACTATAACTTTTCTCCCCAAATCCTAGGCATTCTGATGAGTCGGAGGAGACACCAACCACATCTTACAACAAAGAGCGTTCAGTGAGACAGGCCGAACGTCAGAAACTGGCTCGGGAAGAGGCCCGATACGGCAGTGCACCAGCTAACCTAGACTATGAATCCATGCTAGAAGTAAGACTAGAATCTAGACAATTTGGCTATATCCAAATAAACTGAAGGCCAAATAAGTTAATTTCAGCATTCAGTTAATATTATTTGTTTGTTTGATTGTTTGTGTGTTTGTGCATTTCATTTTTTTTCCCTCAAATATACCATCCTCAGTTACATGTTTAGTTTCTGGTATTAAGAAGAATGTTGACTTGCCCCTTCGCTTCACAGTCTGAACTCGACATGAACTGTGGGATTTGCAACATGGTGAAGAATGACGTCATCCACGAGTGCAGGATATGTGGGAGGTGCTCTCATCAGACCTGCCTTGAATCCAGCGGCTACTGCAATGACCTGAACTTTGCCACTGCCTTGAAGAACTCGGAAGAGGAGGTGGGATGGAGCTGCTCAGATTGTGTAAGTTTACTTTATCAAGTTCATGTTACATGTAGTTATAGTTCATTCATTTTGTATTGTCATTTGTAATCGATGACGTACTCTGAGAGGCATTGAACCACTTGATTGGCCCACCAGAGCTCCTAGTAAGAGTCTGATGTGTTGGCACAATGAACGATTCTGTAATATGTCTTGTGAGGTTATTGTTTACAATTTAACTTATATATATATATATATATATATATATACAACCAGAAAGAATGAAATAAAAACAAAGTAAGTATATCATTTATTGTCCATATAGGAAATTCTTCTTCCACTGCTTAGTACAACAACAATGACGGAATACAGAATTATTAATGATTTAGGTTTTCTACTTGTATAAGTCACTACTTCAAATGACTTCATACAGGGTCAAACAACAGTTGGGTTGCTAAAATCCCTATAAAAGAACAAATTAATGCATATACCTGAAATCGTCAACATGTCAAAGCTTTCTAGTGCCAAGTTATTTAATTATTCCACAGAAAAATGTAAAGAAATTTTGTTAGTGTTTTCTACACCAAGACAGAAGTTTATGAAAATACACCCTTAAAAAAAAATCTATCTCTTACATGTTTTAGATAACACATGGCTATCTCGGGGAGCTGGGAAACCAATGCTTTGCTTGCCAAGGCTAGCAAAACCCAGTTCTTTAAAATTCGTTTTTTTTTGTTTCATTACCAAATCCATCTCTGGATTAGGCATACATGTGCTGTATATACAGTGGCATAGATCCTTATTTAATACCTATTGTTCAGGGGGGATCTATTCATTCATCCCCCCGTGAACAATAGGTATTACGTAAGGATCTATGCCACTGTGTGTATAAATATATATACTAATTGAGGATTTTCTCTCATTTTTCTTCTAATTTCAACTATTGCATGTACTATAAACAGCATCCTTAAAGTGAACTGCAAATGATAGTGATTAGTCTTTAGACGCACACTTATAATAACATTTCAGGTTTACGTGCTCAAAACTTCGTAGGTGACATCTTAATGAAATACTGTTCTGCTGTGCTTCCCTTTGCACATAATGCCTACATTTCTTCTTTAAACCTTCACTGTGAGCACTGCATCCAATATCATTTTAACCCTGCTACTCAAACAGAAGATAACAAAAAAGAACAATGCTCTTGCTTGATTTATATTTTATTCTCTCCCATTAAAAGGAGGCCATTGGCAATCACCTATCACTGAAGCAGATGAATGATATTATGGAGAAGTTTGACGACTATGACAAAGACGGAGGTCAGTTCAACAGATATTGAAGAAAGATGAATAGATGAATAAGTAATAAGTAATAAGCAAATAATTACCGTTGGTGAAGGTGATGGGACAAACTATCACTTCCGAGGCGATTTGGATGTAGCTATATCTTCGCTGAGGAAAGATAGCGTATACATTCAGATCGCCGAGAAATTGATAGTTTGCCATCGCCTGAAACCAAAAGGTGATTATTTGCTTTATATTCCACATCGGAAACATTTCACTTCTTCCGTCATTTTAGAGCAATACGTCATCAATTAACGGCTAGCAAACGGTGTACGATACGTACAGTGCATGCAGTATGGTGGTGTGACTGTGACCATAGTTCGCGCGTGACCAAAGTTCGCGTACTAACACTAAAAGCGCTTAAAGAGGAGAACAATACGCAACGCACTTTCACTGAAGATAGTAGTACTATCTACACAGTTTAACGAACTTTTCTTCTCCCATCAGTGATGGGCAAACTATCTTTTATCACGTGATTTACTTTTGACCAATCATAGATCAAGATTCTTAGTATGTGGAATATAATATCAAATAAATACATAAATAAATAGATAATGAACAAACAAATAAGAACATAACTGAATTAAAAAAAAATCTGTAAAGAATTGTGATGACAGAAGGAGGAGACATGCAAAGTTTCTTTCTTTCATGTATTCGCCAAATTTATGTTCATGTATACACAATTGCAGTTACTTTGACGACGATATCAAAATGTTAGGTTATACCAATATCCCTCTTTGTTTATCACACAATTGCAGATTCAAAGATATCTTGGGCAGACTATCGTGCAGTTGAAAAGGCATCAGCTACTGAAAGTAACGCCAAAGAAAAGGTAAAACATTTTATTTCATAATTATTGCCGCCTTCTTTTTGTTTTGTTTTTTCTGTTGCTGTATCATGGTGATGTTGATATAATGCATATTTTACAATCAATATACTGTACATGTATATACATATGTTATATTTATGCCAGGATGTTGTCATAGTTTGAGAGATAAAGATGCGATAAAATGAAATGACTGTCTTAATTTTAGTATCGTATTATGCAATTGTGTGATTGGCGCGACTGAAAGTTCTTCTCAAAATATGTAGATATATCCAACAATTATCAAAGTTTACTTTATGAACATGATTAAATCTTCCTTGTGTACTAACACGTTGTGTTGTTTTTTTTCAACATTGTGTTTAATATATAAAGTAAAGATTAAATCAATTCAATGTTATCAGCCCCTCCTCTTCCTTCTCCTTGTCACCATCACCTTCATTATCATCATCATCATCATCATCAAGGTCATTGTCATCATCATCATCAGCATTATAATCCTCATTGCCCCACAATGAGGACTTTTTTCATGTTCTATAATTTTATTTTTGGGACTAAAAATCCTTTGTTCCAACTGCAGTTCTTTCAGTACGACGCTGACGGAGACGGCATAGTTTGCTGGGAGGAATACCTTCTTGTTGAAGCTATTGATATTCTGGAAAAACAACCACAGGTAATTTTAAAATATGGTTTGCAATGAAAATAAAAATCTGTACTTTGCATATTGTCTATACTCTTTTTCTACTCTACTGCATTTCCCTCTTTCCCTGTCTCATTCTCCTTCTCTCCCATCACACTCTTTTCTTGCTCCTTCTCATGTATACATTAGCGTGCTGTAAAAACAGAAAATTTTGCAACCTGAACAATTAGCAAATTGTCAATGATTTGGGTTTTCACAGTGTGACTTTTCATCGTCTAGTTCACTGGCAAAACTTATGCACGTGAAAGTGCAGTTTACAAAATGATGTCGATATTGACATGTGATATCATAAGCGTAATTGGCCTGTTGAAGAAAAAAAAGCGAATCCAGTAATTAATGAAAGAACACAATCACAGGGACTTCTAAAAGTCCAATTCAAGGCAAATTCAGTACCTATTCAAGCGCTTGGAGAAATCACTTTCAGATTATTATGTCACTTTTACTGTTCACACATTTCAAAAGTCGACAAGTCTTTCTAAATAACTTTAGATTGAGTCTATCAAAGACTAAGTGATTGTGTTTTAGTTTGTTTGAAACTCACGCACAGGTAAAACCTATACAAAGAATTTTCTTTTTTGTTTGTTTTAATATTCCTAAAGGTTAAATTGATGATGTACCTGACAGTTAAGGAGATAGAGCGCATCAAAAATTGTTTCCGGATGAAGGATGACCACAACACAGGAGTCATCTCCGTAGCTGCATCAGCCGAGGCTTACTACAACTGGCTCACAGCTCATGGGTTAGTAAACCATGAACTGGTTTTTCTTTTTTTATTTCATCACAAAATATTTGTCTATAATGAATAACAACCAAGAGCTCGAAAGAGGTCTATTGAAATAATGATTTAAACAAATGGATATGTACAGCATCATTAAGGCAATTCATATTTAATGTCGAAACCCCGAAGAGTACTCATGAAAAAGAAAACAAAAAACAACAAAAGCAACAGGCCTGCAAACAAATAAAAACACAAAAAACAAGACAAACATAGAGAAAAAGTCATGAAAAAGAATCAAATATTCAAAGTTGGTCTGAGTCAAATAAAAAAAAATATGAATACAATTTAAAGAAAAGTAAATACATAAAAAGGAATAGTAATAAAAAATAACTGAAATTGTAAATGTTTTGGACAATGAGTAACAAAATGTATGAACCTACAAAGTTGAAATCACTAGCGATCATTAATATCCTCATATTGGCAAATAAATTGATCATAGAGTGATGTCCCGTCTTATAAAGAGTTAATTTTAATCACAAATAAGTGCATAACATATAGGAGACTGCAACCTTGCGATTGATTAGAGGACTTGCAATGGATTTGGATCAATCGCAAGTTAGAGGTGGCTCTGAACTATTTCTTTATTTCTTATGCAGTACGGATAATGCTCAAATTATGCTTTCTCAAGTTTTATGATGAAACAGACATATTCTTCCTTACGGTATCATGTTGTCAGTGATTTAATTCATTTTTAAGAAATCATTATTTGATCAATGTGATAAGAAATAACAATTTGAATCATGATTTTTTTTACAGTCAAAGCTTCCCCTCATAAATACTGAATTCCTTTTGATTCTAGGTTAGAGTCAAGTCAGGAGGGAAGAGATGTCCAGGTACAGATGTATGACCCCTCGAACAAGCGAAAGTAAGTCTTTCTTAAGATACATACAAATCAAGTAGTTATTTCTGCAGGCTTGTTCGGTTTGGTTTGGTTTGGTTTTATTTACGATCATAAAATATGAAAAACAAACGTCATAACACATAAAGAAACAAAACACCCAAAATATTTTACAAGGGAATATATTTAAAATGAAGACTGACTGAGGGATCGACTGCTTCAGATCAACTGATCAACCAACAAAGTTCATCTGTCATTCTAAAATTGTTGATAAGTAGTACCGGTAGTCAACTGATGACCATATAACATGCTAAATTGATCTTGGGTTACTAAGGAAATATGTCAGTTTAAGAGGAGATAGTAGATGAAAAGTAATCGTACATAAGTACGACCCATTGACAACGTTAGAAAATCTTATATACTTTTCTACTTATCAGTTTTTGTTGAAATTTTTTCCATAATTCTTAGATTGCAAGGGGCTCAAAATTGGAAGAAATGAATGAATATCATATTTAAAGTTTTAGAGATTTCTTACAGTTAAAGCATGCAGTCACAAAAATGACTTGACACACCCTCCGTTTTTCTTTCCTCCATGATAAGGTTGATTACTTGGGAGAGGTTTATCCGCCAGCGGGCCCTGGCCATCCTCACTGCACGACCGAACACCGCTACCATCCCTCCATATATCAGAGGTCATCCCATTGCAGCCTTATAGATCATGCTGCCACGGAATGATCATTGGCATGTCACCTGCATAGGTCATATCTGCACATGTCATATTTTCAAGCATTTCGCTTACAATGGCAGTCCTTCTTCCACAAATAATTATTTAAAATTTGTAGAAAATATCATATTTTTACAATTCCAACAAAATAAAATAATAATTGTTATTTATATCTGCGTACTTATTTACGATTCATTGTCAGAAAGTACCTTTTTGTATTTTATGTTCATGTTATCAACAAAATTATTTATATTTATATGGAATGCAGAAGAAAATGAATCAAATCAAATCTTGCCAGTGCCCCAAGAAATTTGATAATGTATATTTTAAACCCCAGTGAAACTGCCAAACCGACCAATTCTTGGCCATAGGGTAAATGTTATTTTTATTTCTCGGTCTGTTATCGGTCCGGCGTCGGATTGTTGTTTTTCTTGCATTAAATATGGCAGAATGATCTAAAGAGAGTTGCAAAATTAATAATTTCCATGCTCTTTTATAATATTTATAGGGATTAAAATTTCATTGAGTTTGTCAAGTGTTTTTTTGAAGAACCTTTAAAGGGGCTGTAGCATGACGAGACTATGCGTCTTTCCCGAGGCCCACTCGGGGAAAATCGGGTATAATACGAATACGGACGCCGTGAACGCAGTAGGCCTATGTATTCACGTGCGTGTAACATACGCGAAACCGAAGCGTGAGGAGAACTTCAGTCTGTTTCGCGAACGCTAGTGCGCGCTGACCCAGTTAACCAAGTCCATTCGTTTACGTGCAGTTGTCCAAAAGAAGACGTAGCTGGCGTCAACCAGTATTTCCCATGCTACAGCCCCTTTAACAGTGGAGTAGCCAGATAATGATGAACTGGGGCAGATTCTTTGAATGTATCGTGGTAGACCCTTTGCATGTTGGACTGGCCTCTTTTCCGGATCTTCAATAGTGGAGGATGGAAACCTGCTCCGTCCAATGCTACATTCATTGTGGATTGTGGATTTGTAGATTTTATAAATAAATCTATTCGATTCGTAGGCCACTGCATTCTCTCAATTTCATTCTCTAAAAAACTCGTTGTTTTATCTTTATTTTTTAAATCATGCATGCACTTAAATGCTTCGAGGGGAATGGGATGTGTACATGATCGACCTGTTATAAAATTTGATGCATGACTAAAACATGTTATGAAGAAATCTTGAATTATAATAGTATGTTGTATTATATGTCACTTGTGTCTACATTGGAATCTTACCGGCACCAAAACGAAAATCCCAGACAAGGGCCGTGTCTTTAGTATAGACAGTTCTAATGATTCAAGTATAACTCTACACTAAAAAGAAAATGGTTTGTAATTTTGCGATTGATTTGAAGACTTGCGGTCAATTTGGATCATACCCCTTTAAGATGTTAAAAAGGTCAAGTTAATAAATGATAAATCTACCTGAAAGTGCTCAAAATAGATTATCATTTTAAATGGCAATGTCCCACTAGAAGAAAAGAATTGTACTGAAAAGAAGAAGGAGAAGAAGAAGAAGAAAAAACTTTTTAGGGGAGAGAAAAGGAGTTACTGAAATTATTTGGACTTATGTATGATTGGACACACTTTTCTCACCACAAAATAGTACTTTGAATGTGTTTGTAAGAATGAAATCAATTAACGATTGCAATTATTAAAAACATTTTTTAAAATTCATCTTCATATGTCAGATATGAATACACATCTACTGTGGTAGTACAAAGTGACTTCAACAATGCTTAATTATAGCATACTTTGTTGATTGTTGCATACTTTATATTGTTATCAATACAGCAAATTGATCGATGAAGCAATAAAATCGTTGCAAGTTCATCTTGTTGGTTAAAATGTAGATAATATGAACAAAACAAAACAGAAAGAAAGGTTTTTAAATTATTTTATGGGAAAAAAATGTCTGTTGTCAAAGGTCACTGAATGTCTGATGTATGTTTGGATGTGTTAGGTTGTCGTTTTGACAAGAAAGTATAAATAAACTGTTACAATCATATTGACGTTAACTCATTTACTATGCCTTGTTTTAGTCATGTTTTCAAGTAAATGCATTTCCACTTTTTATGAATTCAGAACAAATAAAATGGTATTTTATTCAGCACAAGTCTTTATATAATCAACAATGATTTACTCCATGATAAACCATTGCTTTTGTTTATATATTTTTTTTAATTTTTTATTGAAGGAAAAAATGTAATACATGTAATTTATACTTTATACTATAATTTATACCTCATCCACCCCATTTATCAACAGATTTGAAAGACAATATAACATGTAATGATTTATATACACATATTTTGTTAACAATATTTGTATTATTTGAGACCTAATATAGCAGACGAATTACAGATTTTAGTAATTCTTTGGGGAAAATACATGCAAAATGAAACATTTCTTTAAAGCTACAACGCTACATGTGTTTTATTCACACAGGTTATAATCACCATCCCGTATTTTCGGTCATGGAAAACAAATATACATATATATATATATTACACAAAAATTTCATTGATTGCATAAAACTTACACAAGGGTTATAACATAAGTTTACAATTTCTACTTTCAGTGAATACCGGGTAAGATCTATATATATATCACCACTTAGAGTGCCATGACGAATTAATTAATGTATTTCTTTATGACGGAGCCTCCTGTATCGCCAGAAAGAGAGGGATGGTTCGGGGTGAAATTTTCCTGACAGTAACAAATCGTGGATTTCGGTAACCTCGACGGTCCTCTATAAGCTCTTTCGGGGTGTACTGGGGGCTAGAAGGGATCATGGCGGCTTCGTGGGGGATTATATAATAATATATTATAATGATTTTACTTCAGGAGCTTTATTTTTCTTCTTTAATGTAGGGCATTCGTTTGGCTCCCCATCTTTGATACGCCTATGACCTTGTTTTTTCTTCTTTTATATTAAATTCATGCATAATCGACCTGAATGTTATCGACGAATCCCCCCTGGTATCCTAACACCTCAGTTCGAGTAAGTGTGCTGAAATTCAAGTCCATGCATCTCCACGTACCCATCATCAACCACCGATCTTCCTTTGTCGCGATCAACATTCATATAATCACTCACGTCAAGGCCATCTGGCTCTTCATATTCAATAGGGGCATATTTGGGGTCGAACGTGTTAGACATGATCTGCTGTACTTGATGTGGAGCACGTACAGGTAGACCGACATCGTACTCCCCATCAGCAACCACCGATCTCCCTTTGTCGCGATCAACATTAATATAATCCCTCACGCCAAAGCCATCGGGCACTTCATATTCATTAGGGATATCTTCGGGTTGATGTGGAACACGTACAGGTAGACCGACATCGTACTCCCCATCATCAACCACCGATCTTCCTTTGTCGCGATCAACATTAACATAATCCCTCACGACAAAGCCATCGGGCACTTCATATTCATTAGGGGCATCTTCGGGGTCGGATGATGGCGATGGGATATCATTAGCCCGGCGGAAATATTGATTGTGATGTCTGCTCTCTGTGGTCCCTTTATCCACTGATGGAGCTCTATCTCCACTGCAAAAAATAAAAAATAAACAAAATATGGGTTGTATATGAATTATAGTAGGCGTACGGGTACAAGCTCGGCAAGGAGAGAGAGAGGGAGAGGGGGGTCTCAGTCACACCTCTAATTTAACCGACCTATTTGGGGGCGTTAGGAGTAATGTTTCTTCTTGTTCTGTGTATTGTCGGTCTGGTGTACGTATGTCGCACAGTTGTGACCATGCATGCACACTAAGAAATAAAGGTACAATTCTGCTACAATAGCAGCATCCTCTGCCAAATACGCGTACTAGGTGGAAGCAAATCTGCACACCAATTGCACCCTTATTTCTTAGTGTTTGGTGACTGAGGTATTAACATCTCTTATCCAAATGTTTACTTTCCTGTTATTATATATGTATTATATATATATATTATATATAAGGGAGTGAATTAAGTGATATTCCATTGCAGTGAAATGTAATTTCGTTATGTACAAACAGACCAAGTTATCCGAATATGAGGTGATGTACAACTGCCCGTATAGTAGCACAACTAACATTTGATATGTCTGAGATTTCCTCCCCGGCCCCCCCCCCCCACTCTATGTCATTTAGGGTACGCGTATGCTTGTTCCCTCCCTTTGAAAGCACCCCCTATCTCAGACTGCCAACATTTCTGAACCCCCCTTTCGCGGGCTTTTCGCGGGGTTTTCCTCCCTTGGAGACCCCCTAAATCTGGAACACTGCTCAATGTACTAAGTATCTATGATATTCAAGATATTTTATTACCCCCTTTTTAAATTTCTCAGGAGTCCAAAGAGAGAGAGAAAAAAAAAAAAACCCCTTTTTAAAGAAATATCTGGGTGAAGAGTAAAAAACACCCCCTTTTTTTTACCATTCTCGGGTCGCGCGAAAAGTACCCGTTTACGGAGATTTTGGGAACACGAATGCGTTCCTCCGACCCCGGAGTGGGGGAGCCGGGATTTCCTCCTGACCACATCTTGGGACATAAATAGGCCTGCAAGTTTCATGTTTATTGAAACTGAAATTAACTGAAGTAACTAGTTTAACTCACATTTATGACATTGCATTCCGACAGTGGCGTAGCATGAGTCTACCCATTGAGGGGCACTGAGATGATTGGAGAGGCACCGGTCTTACTAGGCTACTAATAGGGGTGCAGGAGGTGTTAAACTTGTCTTCTTTTCTCGTCAGTTTCCCCTTTTACCTTTACCTATATTTCTCTTTTTCTAGCTGTTTTCTTCTTCACCCCTCGATGGAAAGGGGGGAGGGGGTACGTTCTCCTGTGCCGGGATAACATTTTACCTTATATTAATTCCTAGAGCTATCATCAGGATGATAGCAAGAATTCCAATGATCGAAGATCCGGCAATAATGATAATCAGCATTGATGTTGGCAGAGACCGGGACGCAGTGCCTTCTGTATATGGAATAAAGAATTTGAAAAATCGATTGTAATAAATTAGTTATGGTAAGGAGGACACTTTTTTCTTCTTTTTTGCTAATAATACGATCGTAACGACTTTCGTAAATCCAACCTAAGGCAATTTAATAGCCTTGTACGTCACCTCTTGAAATAATTATGCGAACATTATAAAGACGTACTAAGTAATCCGAAGATGATGTCATCGGATACACAATAGGGTATTGAAATTGCACCTGAGTTGATTTATTCGAAAGAATTTGCGATCCATTACCATTTTCAAATTTTCATACAGACACAATCACAGAGGCATTACTCCTCGACAATATTAAGGGAAATGAGATACTTAAAAAAAAATATAGGTATTGCAGAAAGATAGAAGGGTTTATTTAGATAATATAATAAATAATAATAATAGGCATTTCTATAGCAGTGTCTATCTAGAAATTCTATTTCGAGGCGCAGTAATTATTACCCCGGCTTTAGCCTAGCTGCCATACAACGCTCTAGCATTTCAAGGAGTTAATTCCTGCCAGGTACCCATTTACCGAACCTGGGTCGAGTGTGGCACATGAAGATTAATGCCTTGCCAAAGGACATTAATGCCGTCTCGGGGATCGAACCACGACCTTTGAATTTCAAGTCAAGTGCTTAAACCACTCGACTACGACACTTCTACATTTCTACTTTTCGTGTATAATTCATGTTCTTTGTGTATATGATGATGGTGATGATGTTGATTTTGGATGTACTTTTAATGAATAATGTATGTTCTTTGTGTATATGATAATGGTGATGATGATTACTATTATTTCAATTCTTTATTCATTCATTTCTGTTTTACTTGCGTATTACTTCGTGTAAAATGAATGCCTTATTAGTTGCGTACCCAAAACATACATTGATGGGGGCGCTTCGGTGCATAGATTCAACCCTACATATTTCTATCACAAAGGCTTTCGTCATCCTACCAGGTCCCCATTTCTGTCCTGGGCACGGAGTGGCATTGTGGCAAATGTAGATTAACGTCTTGTCAAGGGACATTAGTGCCGTATCGGGGGTAGGATTATCGAACCCACGACCTTTGCATTTCCGGTCAAGTGCTCAAACCACTCGACTACGACACATCTACAAATAGGCTTAATTCTGTAGATCCTACCTGTCGTAGAGTTGACGGGTTCAGGCGCGGCAACTGTTGGAGGGGTGGATGAGGAAATTGTTGTGGTAGATGGACATGGTGCTTGTTGGGGTGCAGCTAGCTCGGACCCAGGATCACAAATGACTGTCGTAGAGAGTATAACAAGGATAACAGTGATAATTCGTCAATCTGGACTCAACATTGGATACGGCAATAAAGAGAGGATTGAGTTCTGGGAAAGGTGAATTTGTGAGGCTTTTCTTTTGTTCATGTTAGTGTGGAAGTTTATCATAGAATAAGGTGCCCTCTCAAAGGGATCAAAGAGATTGGATTCGATCATACATGGTTGCACGGATGCAGTAGCAGAGTTGAAGCCCCTTTGAAAGAGATGGTCTCAAAATAACGCCCTCATACTTAAAATGTGACAAGTAACAGCTAAAACTTGCGGACCACAAGTGACATGCCTCATGTTCGTATAGTCTCATATAAGCATTTCTGTGTACAATGCACGTGGATTTTACTAAGACTGGGCCAATTTCGTATCACCTTGGTGATTAAAAATCCACTAAGTTTACAACAATACTTATCTACTACATGATCAACCTTTTTCAATCACTTCCACACAGTTTCTTCTACAATGTAATCACATGACCAGAACTCAACTTTATCTTAGATATCCTGGCAGACTTGACCGTATATGAAAACAAATACATTTATGCCAATTATTTCGGAAAATAAGAAAGGTATAAAATGTATGTAACACAAATGCTGCAACATCGGAAGGAAAGACATTTTATTTGTTGACACCTATCTTCTCAGACTGAATTGTAATATAGCCTATGGACGATTCCGTCAATGCATCTCGTACGACGTTTGTCTGGAGAAATCTGTCGATATGACCATTTAATAACGTTAGTGATACCAGAATAAAACAATAGTAAATGGTCATATTAAGATTTTTTTTTCGGGAAATATTTCGTACTGGACACGGAATCGCCCAAATAAAGTGTGTATATATATTTTTTGGTTGATATAAGTGATTAGGCAGCATGCGAAGTGTGTTGCTATATTCATTCATATTCATTTGCACATTTAGAATTGGGCAAGTTTAGAAATGAAAAATACAAGAAAAGAAAACGAAGCAAAACAAAATAAAGAACAAATAAACAAAAAGAAATCAGAAAAATTATGAAGTAATGTGGCGAACAGACCTTCAGAAAATTCGCTAATAAAGATGTGTCTCAGATCTTGGAATTGATCAGTGGCGCCTTCAATCGTTATCGGTTCCCGCTCACTTCCCTGTGATTGGTCAATTTCGAGGATGACGGATTGAGTGTTATCCGAGTAGAATATTTTATTTTTCTTCCCGAGAAGAGCGAGTCCGTAAGGTTTGATGAAGGTAAAGCCTTTGACCATCTCAACGTGAGCTCTGCGATCGCCACCGTCTATTTCCACCGATTCCACACGCCCTCGTTCAAAATCCACCCAATATAAACGGTCATCTGTAGGAAGTGCAAAACAATCATTGTCAAGGGGTAGGATCCGAACAACACGTGTACTGACGACACAATAGCATTGTCCATCAGGTACTGACATGAGCGAACATTACAGTGACGTATTACGTAATCCGAACACGACTTCTAGGCTATACTACAGGGTATTGAAATCTCTCTTGAATTAAATTCTCGAGAGACTTTGAGATTGTGTTGCGATTGTGTTTGTCGCTGTAAGGAGATCATTTGAGCATGATCGATGCATCTTTGCTTGAAACATTAAACACATCGCGGATCGCAGATGGGGCGAGTGTTATACAAATTCAAAAGTCGGGAAAAAGGGAAAATGACTGTAGATGAAGGGCCCCGTTTCATAAAATTCAAATCAGTTGATATTAACTACTGGAATCGTTTCATTTAATAATTGGTAACAGGTTTCATGAAACAAGGCAAAGATCTATATCGGAAAGTGAAATTCATTTTGTTTATAATAAGAGTATAAAGCACAAGTCACGATGGCCTGAACAATGAGTAGTAACTTTGTAGTATGAAATGGGAAGACTACATGTAAGAGTAATCGGGGTAGTCAGTCGGGTATGATATTGCATTTTCATACCTAAATTCCCTGAAAAAAGAAGAACAAAAAGAAAGCAAATCCAATTTTCTTTTTCAAAAATACAGTTATCCAACCGGCCCTCTGTATATTAATGATGGGATACGCCAATATATACCCTCTTTTCCTACTAAAAAGATCCACTTGCTGGTTATTGCACACACAATTTTATATATTACCTTCGTAATTGAGGCTTACAGCAGTTGGATATTCCAGCCCACTCGATACAATTACTATACGATTGCTTCCATTTGTATGGACACGTTCAATAGTGTTTGTTCTTTCGTCAGCCCAAAACAATAGGCTGTGGGGAAACAATAAACAATATGACATCAATTATTTCCGCATAATATAATACCCCTATAAACGAGACTCTGGCCCCTATTACAGTACACCATGCATATAAATACCACACGAGGGAGAGAAGTTAAGCGGTCTTTATCAGACGGATGGTTTTTATGTACTGGGGGTGTTTCACAAAGACTAGTATTGACTTTAAGTTGGACTTAACTATGCCAGGCCGTTCATGCCACTGTTTTGCTCTCACCATTTACTGGCATTGGTCTCTCAAAGGACGTACAAATCGTGGTCACAAATCTACAGAATTTATATTTTTTGATAATTCATTTTTGAAGGAAAAATATTATCTAAAGATCATATTAATGGTGAGAGCAAACAGGGGCATGAATGGCCTGCCATAGTTCAGTCCAACTTAAAGTCGATTTTAGTCTTTGTGAAACACTCCCCAGGTCCAATTAGTGCACATTTGATTTTTTTTTTTTTTTGGGGGAGCAGGGAAGCCTCATCAGCAATTGCCATTTACACCTTGGTGGAGAGTGGCAAATGTGGATGAATGTCGTGTCGAAGGATGTTAGTACCGGGCTGGGAATCGAACCCTCAACCCCTTCATTTGAGATTCAAGTAAATGAACCACTATACCACGACACCTTCACTTCAATCATATGCTTCATATGTTATAAGAATAAAACGGTAGCATTTTTTCTTATCTACGAAGTCATTTATTTTCAAAAGAATTAGTAATAAACTGAATGCCCTTCAAAATTGCTCTCATGGACCACCAAATTCTATAAAGCATGTTGCATTCATGACACCTTCTCTAGGGCTTTACATTACTTTAGAATTTTGAGTTTGAATCATTTAAATAAATATAATATTGATTGAAACGATGGTAATTGAAAAAGAAATCATAATAACATGAAAAGGGGAAGCGGTACGTGGGGCAAAATTTGGAAGAACTTTTCAAATTTGGGAGAGTTCTCCTAACATTACTTTACCTTCGAAAAGAAACTTTGATAGTTTTTTAAACTTCAAATTGGATTATTTATGCCACTCCACATACAAATTTGCTTATCTTATATCTAGTCTGCATTTATTAACTGAAATAGGGCTCGTATAAGTATACCAAAGTATGTATAAGCTTAACATTTTGTTCTTGTGTTTTGTTGTATTTTGTCATCCATCGCCTTGTGAAACCTGGGGGTGTTTCACAAAGACTAAGATTGACTTTAAGTTGGACTTAACTATGGCAGGCCGTTCATGCCATCGTTTGCTCTCACCATTATGATCTTTTGATAATATTTTTCCTTCAATAATGAATTATCAACAAATTTAATTCTGTAGATTTGTGACCATGATTTGTAAGTCCCTTGAGAGACCAATGCCAGTAAATGGTGAGAGCAAACAGTGGCATGAACGGCCTGCCATAGTTAAGTCCAACTTAAAGTCTTTAGTCTTTGTGAAACACCCCCGTGGTATCCCAATCTGTATTAAACTTTTCAGGGCAGGGATATTTAAAGAGATATATTGATCAAATTTTGTTCTTAAATTGGCAACATAATATTTTTCATTTAATTCTACATTTCTCTCATAAAATTAAATGTCTCTGAAAACGATATACCCGGGTAATGACTTTGGCAAAAAGTTGACAACATGGCCATTTAGAACGACAAATCATTGATTTTGAACCTCACTGTGTTGCCAATTTAAGGAATTCACTTATTATTACTTAAACAAATTACTGGCATAAAACGCAATATGATCATGCAACAAAAATGATCTCAGTTTGTACAGAAACCTGTGCTCTTACGAAGCTACAAAATTTAGCGACATTTTGATGACGTCACATCAGGGACCAATCCTGCGTTAGCAAACGACGTCCTATATATAACTTAAGAACATATTTTCAGTGCAATTATTATCAAAAGTTTGATTGATTTTAAACATTTCAATTCAGACCATTTTAAAAGGGAAGTGATGTTGATGCTGATAATTATATATCTCTGATTAGAAAAATTCAGGGCAAGTATAAATGATTGATTAAAAAACACTGAAATATCAGCCCACTTTCATAATGAAAAGCCTGCCGAAAAATAGAATGGACAGTGTTCGTTCCAGACTGAAACGCTGCACATGCAGTGTTTGCAGCTGAATGTACAATGGCGTCTTTCTTAAAGGCCATAATGAAGCTACAAATGATTTTAACAATTTGTTTGTAACTCTGCATTTTTTTCATCAAAATGAAACCATGTTCAAAACTTAGAGTGATGCAACAGATCAAAAAGTTTCAATGACGCTGGTAAAGTAAGATAAATAAGTGAAGAGGAGGCGACGAAACAGGCCCTGAATATGTACGCATTGTTAGAGGACATCGTCTGCTTATGCTAATTCGGTCCCTTGAGTGACGTTCCAAACTTCGGCAGTGCTCGGAGAGCTCTTCAAGTGCGAAAGGAGGGGTATATTTTATCGTTTTAAAATTGATAATAATTGTTATTTTGAATGTTTCCAAGAAGGGAATTTAGATAAACTTGTTCGAACTAACCTTCCATTTCGCAATGCTACAAATTAAATCAATACTAAAAATCAATGCACCTTTACTTTGAAACTTGCTCACCTGTAACGTGTGGACACCGTAATACCTCGAGGCCTCTGCAGTCCAGTTTTAACCAGGACTTTTCGTTCTGTGCCTTTTAGGGTTGATGATCCTACCTCATGTAGTTCATAGTCTGTCCAGTACAGCTTGTCGTTCACTGTGTCAATTGCAAGTCCAGCTGGATCTGAGAAACATGAAACATACATAAATTATATGTACAGTGTAGTATCATTCATCACCATAACAACGCGAGAGTGTATAATCAGTTACCAAAAGCAATGTGACAATGTGAGAACATAACCATGAATTATATTGTGTATGATAGAGTAGTCATCGATTATTTGATATTAAGCTTTAATAAATTATTTAGAAATTAAGTAAGTTTCCATTATATTTCTCTCTTTCTCCCCCCTCTCGCTCGCTCTCTCTCTCTCTCTCTCTCTCTCGTATGCTTTCAATGAAGATGTTATATTATACCTATTTCTTTTGTACCTAATATGTTTTTTGAAGCTTATACTTTAGGCCTCAGGAAAACATGACGTAACTCTTATCACAATTTTTCTTGGGCAAATTTGAAAGCTAAGAAATGATGGACCCCAAAGATCATTTCCCCCTTATCTGCGCCACTCTACCCAGTGGTCATCGATTTCTTCAGACACCCTTACCTGACAATCCTGGGTGCCCCCTCTCTATTAAAAAAGATATATCATTATGCACTTACATCCCAAACCATCAACGATGACTCTCTGGTCTGTACCATCAATATTAGCTCTCAGAATGGCGTCCAGGTCACCATCTGTCCAGAAAACTGTCCTCGATCTGTTATCAAAAGCGACGGCCCAAGGCAACATCAGGTTTTGAAGAGGCAGGGCTCTAAATCTTGCTCCAGCAAAGGATCCTCTGTCGTCAGAGGCACCTACATATATAGCACCTCGCCCGGGATCAGCGACGAACAGTTCAGCTGACAATTTGAAGAAATGTGAAGGTTTTTAATTATTATAATCTATAAACAAAAAAAAGTCTTAGGACAGTGAGCAATCAAAAAACGATGCAGACGGTTTTCCTAAATTTAGTATTAAACGGTGACATTCCTTATGATCTTTTCCAGATTATAGATATGCAATTCATCTTTATCCATTATATGCTTCCCTTGATGATCATGAAGATGATGTTGATGATAATGATGATGATGATATTGGTGACAATGATGATGGAGAAGATGGTGATGATGATAATGATGATGATGATCTTGGTGACAGTGATGATGAAGAAGATGATAGGCCTAATAATAATAATAATAATAATAATAATAATAAAGATACAAAGAAAAGGAAGAAAAAGATGACTAAGATTGTAAAGTATAATGATAATAAGTATAATATTAACAATGATAATGATGATGATAATAATAATAAGAAAGAATAAAAAGAAAAGTAGATTACATTCGGTTAGTTATCAGTCAATTGTGGGAAAAGACTAGACAAAACAGAAAACTTAGATTATTCAGGGAAACGTCCCTGGATTGATAACAATCAAATGCCCTCACCATTCTCCTCAAACTTCGTAACCATATCTAGTAACCTCCATCTTGCTGTCAAAATGGTCAAGGACCCTGTAGTAAACATGTTCCAAGATTGACATTTCGTTTTGTTCTTCTTCATGGAATACATCGATATGCTTTTCATATTTGAACGTAAATGGGAATATGGATATAAGTAGAGAAATTACCTCCATTAATGCAAATTGGAAAATATACTGGAACTGCGAAAGCTAGTATGAAGAGTGTCAACCACATCTTTCCTATCTGCTAAAATATCTGGGAAGCAAAAAGAAGAAGGTTACTGATTAGATCAATCCATGAAAGAAAGAAGAAAAGAAAAAAATTCTCTGTTAATGCATACTCTGCAAACTATATATTATGACTATAAGTTTCCAACTATATAATGACTATAGTTTACATAAAAACAATCGTGATGACTTTGAATCAGATTCTATTCCCGAAATTTACACATTCTGAAACAGTATAATGACTATTGTTATTGGTTTGCACGGATGAAATAATAATGATAATTGTCGGTGACTGCGAATACAAATATTGATCAAGGTTGATTGATTTGTTTCCTTGTTTGTTTAACCTTCTATTCAATTATGCAATAATCCTATTTTTTTGGTGAAACTGTTGGACCTTGAACCCACAGAAACAAATTCACCGAACCATTTGATAATAATTTTATCCTGCTGTATAAAGTAACCGCAATGGACGATTTTCGATCTACAAAACAAAATTCATTATTACCCAAAAATGAGAAAAACCACATTGAATAGCTATTATTTGGCAATTCCTTATATTTAGTTTCAAAAGGAAGTTGCCATGTTAGCTTTGATACACGTTACACACGAGATGTCATTTGCCTGACGTGTATATATATATATATATATACTGTGTCAGCGACTGGAGGTGCGATCTTTGACGCAGCATGCGGGGTGACATCGTTCAAAAATTGATTGGAAAATGAAGGGGGAAAAAATGGTTAAATCCGAGCTATTTTGTCCCATGAGTAGGACTCTGTGAAAGGCTACGTGAAAGCGTCAAAAAGAATAATAGTAAAAGGAACAACATATATACATGTAGAAAGTAGTTTATATTCCCCGTATATAATCGACTATAACCAGTTTGATTGTGGTTTACCTGTAATATTCATCCGTGATATGATTTACACAGTTATTCGATCTACCAAGATCCATAGTAAACAAAATGATTTTTCCATACTAACTTTAAAAAAAGTATATATATCATATCTATCAACACATTGGTAGTCGTACATCTATCAAAAGTCGATCTACACACTACGGTACAGATCTGATCCACATAAAAGTGACAGAGCATGTCATGAATATTACTCAAAAGAGACAAGTAATACAAAATCAGTTACGTATACTAAAATTTCAGTATGAATTTCATCCAAATTAAAGGGATTTCCATTCATGAAGTATAAAATGATACATTTATAGTTCCACCAATATAATAACGAATTCATGAAAAACGACATTCCCTGAAAACGAGAAAAAAAAGGAACTGGGAAGAATTAACGGAATCCTGGCCAACATGAATGTACATAAGTGTAGTATTCAATATCTAAATACAAGATCTTTCCACTTAAAATAAGTTGAAATACACTTATTTAGAATTTATCGACATTTACATCTTATGACCAAAATAAAACAAAAAGTGATATTATTTTGATATACTATTTTCCTCAAGCTCTTAAGAAATAACCTTGAAAATCAACAATTTCACATCTCAAAAAAATGACATAAAAACTGATTTTAAGTTTATACTCACAAGATAAGTCAAAGAGGAAAAGACGCCCGCAAGAACCAAACAGCCTTTCTTTCTGTTACTGTCGTTTTACCTATGTTACTGGCAATGATTAAAATAAATTTTGAAATCACTGTTCGTGAATCATTTAGATTTTTAGTTTTCTGTTTGTGCGATTGAATATTTACGTACCGTTTATATATATATATAGACTTATTTTCTCGTTTCGTTTTATCTATGCGGATTTTATTTTCTTGTTTTGTTCGGATATCATTATTTATTTAATACCTTGGATCTCTAAGGGCACAATGAACAGTAAACAGACGATAGCCTTGAGAATCATAATATTTATTGTTTGACATGCATTACCGATTTATAATCAGCTAAACTATAGTCCTCTCTATTCAAAGACCGTTACGCACTCACTGACAGTGTCCATGTAGCCTTTGGTGACTTGCAATGGCAGTACTCATAGTTATAGTAGAACTTTGAACCTTATTTGTAGAAATATTCTGTTTACTAGGTTAATCGAGTTTAAAAATCTAATTAACCAATCGTACACAATCGGAATCTATTTTTCTTTAATTGTTTCTTATTGGGATATATCAATGCCGAAGAATGGTTTATGTTCTTTCTTTCCTAATAAGTAGAAAGAACATGGCCTTTTCTTACACGCGGAACAATTGAGTCATCTTTACATAAATATACATGTTGGCAAAAAGTATGATTCACTTTAAATGATAATAACAATAGTCACATTGTATAGCGCATAATACTACGTTTCTAAGCGCTTTACATTTTTAAAATTATTATTACCCCGGTCATTGGAATAAATTGATATACTTCACATGATAGTGCACACGTTCCGCTCCCTAAGGAGTATTATATATCGATCGAAATAACCCTGAATAAGATCTTTCAAAAAGTTTACAAAAGAAACAAACATTTTGCTTGCAACAAACAAAGTCAAGAGAAAATAATCACATTGCATATTTTTTTAAACTCTATCATTTTAACAAACTATAAGCCTTACTACTTAAGGTCGAGTAAACATCACGTATAACTTCTAATTAATTAATAAGTTATTATTCTGCTTAGTTTTACTGCACGCTCTGATGAAACATAACTTGACAACTTATATTGTATTTGCATGGGCCTGCTGAAGAATACCTGGAGCGAATGTTACCATGTTGAATTGAAATAATTTCACATCTAACTGGAATATAAAAATCCACAAAAAATTGACATTGACAACTTTGCTCTGTAATTATCTTTTTTCTCTTTCTCCAGACACACTTGATTGTGAAATGTATCATATTTTATAGAAAATAGGAATAAGGATTATAGCAATTAAAATAAGATCACCATATTTTTTAAAATATTTTTAATATAAAAGGGCTGTAAAAGTGATTCTCAAAACTTTATTTTTATATAGAATAAATTTCTACGTTTACTTCCAATTGACAATTTCTGAGGCTGTAACCTTGTTGAAGTACACGTTAATAAAGTGTAATTATCCAAAACGTATATTTTGACGCTCCGAGGCGAATGAAAGGGGTGGGGTGTAGGCCTATACAAACGGGCCTGTATTCATTGAAGCGTTAGTGTATAAGTCTTGTATTTGATCAAACATCATTCATATCCATTATTCATTATTCTGTTCATAAAGTAAGTTACCTTGACAATCAGAAAAGTTTATTTAAGAAAATGATATGTGAGTCAATCTCAATCATTAACACAATTATCATTTGCCCATATAATTCAGTATTTTTATCTTCTCGTTTACCAGATTTATTCCGATATACTTCAATTCAGTTTAAAAGCTGAATTTTCTTTGTGTAGAGTGGTAAACAATTTTTATTCATAAATATGCATGAAAACAGCTAAATTATGTAATTTAAGAGAACCAAACAAGCATTAACAAAACGAATATCATATTATGTATTGTTATTTTTTTCATCACCAAAATGTGTCCAGTTTTGTATCCTTTTCTGTTTTTCGTAAACTATGTCTGAGCCTTTATTTTACATGTGAGCGAAAGAAATATTGATGTTGAACGTACAGTGGACAAAGAAATACACTGAAATTGAAAATTTACATATATTAAGTTACACATATTATATACCAAACATCCTATAGTAACGGGTATTTAAAGCGTTATGACAGAAGTATTGCATATCATAAATCAAAAGTTAGATACAGATATAATACATGAAATGTATAATGAGAGATTTTTGTAAAAATGAAACGTATTAAATGTGGGATCATTATATATGATCGGATTTAGCGATAGGCAACCCCAATCTGTTCATTCTGGTAAATGTTCTGGAGATCGGGAAACTGCGTATTTTCATACATGTCATCATCATTATGCATTGCTCCATCTTTGTTGACAACCTGGCTCCTATCATCCATGCTGAATTCATCGGACTCTCGATAGGAATACGCCAAGCGGTCTTGGTCTAGTGAGTCGTCCTGGTCCAGCTTATCAGGGTCTATGTAGGAACTGGTCCGTAATTCGACTTGACATGGAACTGGATCACTGTTTTTTGTATTACGCATATTAACTTCATGAGTCTTCGTTCGCCTGTAAATGGAATATATATAAACAAATTATGATGGGGAGGAATATGTTCATGTGTTAGCAATTTGAAACCATGTAGGCCCAAGATTATTTAAATAATTCATACTTGGGAGTTTGGATATACACCTACTTTACTGCATAAACAAAAAATAGGAGAGAGAATTTCATTTACATATTTTTGTACTCATTCAATGATTTATTTATTTACTTACTTACTATCTATTTATTTATGTTCATATCAATTTATTGATTGATTATAAATTTGGTTCTTATTTTTTACTTATTTATCTATTTATTCATTTACAGCCAAACAAACAATACGTTGTCCCTCTACCTCGGGGTTACCGGCACTGCGGTCTATCAACATATATATTTTTCTTCTTGCAAAACGGAGACAAAAAGCAGCAAAATTCACGAATATTGCATAAAAGAATATGTGTACCTTGTGGGTTTTATTATGATTGTCACGACAAGAATGGCGGTAAGAACTGCAATGGTGGCCGCACCAGATATTACGATGACGAGCATGTAGTTTGGTAGGGATCGTGATACAGCACCTACTGTGGTTTGAATCAACAAAAAGAAAAGCGGGACCATAAACATGAACAATATTTATAATCGACAATGCACTCTCTTTCTCTCTCTCTCTCACTCTCATGAATTTGGTTGATAAAATGTAGAGCTTCGGTACCTTTGAAGGCATTGAACATCATTTCCAATATCTAAGGTGACCATTAAGTTTACCACATGGGAAGGGAGGAGCAACGTATCCACAACATTTTATCCACCCTCTCTCTCTCTCTCTCCCAGCGTCTCTGTCTCCGTAATATGTCTCTCTGTGTGTAGGTTAAAGTCATTGATTTGAGAGGAAACAGTTTTATGTTTAGGGGTCTCTCTTATTTGAAAGATGTAGTAAAGAACTTATGGGCAGTTCCGTGCAATGTGTCTCGTACGACACAATGTCTTTTTTCCATCTAATTCATCAAAAAATGAAAGCTCTCTGAAGCCAACCATCGAATAATGTTCTTCAACAACCATTAGGTAATTTCCACATTGACAGATTTTCATTAATGGATGAAATAATATATAAAAGTTATATGTCGTACGGGATGCATTGCACGGAAACGCCCTTGTATTTCTTATGTCATCAGTAACAATACTTTGAACTAAAGTCAAACCTGTCTTAGTGGCCACCTCTCTAGAAAGGCCACCCGTCTACAACGGCTACTTTGTCTGTTTCCATTGGGTGTCCTTAATAGACAGGTTTGACTGTAGCTGTAATGGGGCTTCAAAATTTATGAACACAATGCATAGAAAGGGTTGGTTCACTGGAAACCATTTTGTGCTCAGCTAATTTTTGATAATAATAATTTCATAATCATTGATATCTAGCTCCCTTGGAGCTTGTTTAAATACCCGTTGTCTCGGCGTCAAGTTCAGTTGAGCCAATGGTTGTCGGGCCGGACAACGGCTCGCTCACCGTACTTAAGACGGTGAGCATGGTACGTGTGACGTTGGTAGATGCCATCGGCGTAGATGTGGATGACGACGACAACGATGACGATGATGATGTAGTGTTGGCTGTTATGAGAAATATGACATTAAATAGACTGGATTTTGCAGGCTCAAGTTGGATACTTCTTCGTCTTGGAAGAAGTATTACTATTAAACACGATCGCAATTAGTAATTACTTTCACAAAAATAATCCAAGGCGATCATATAATAACCCTGCTCTTTACCTTTTTAAAATGTGCACAAAAACATGTTACGAACAAACAAAAAAGTAAAACAACCTACCAAAAACTTAACAAAATTAGTTTCTCCTTATAATTTGTTTTCTTGTCACAGGCCTATATGCAAACATAAATTTGGCAAGAAGTTGGGGAGGAGGGTAGTTGGAGAAAGCGATGCTGTTGGATAGTCTTTAATGATACCATATACATTGTGTACAGCAGAAGTAATATTAAAAATAATGCACCTGAATCCCCGCTCTTCACGTTAAAGTAACATGTGGAAAGCCTAAACGAATAGCGCCAGATATAATTTGCTCATCTGTTCAAGCCCCCAAAAAAAAAAAAAATAAAATAAAATAAATAAATAAATAAATAAATAAAAATTAAAAAAAAATAAAAAAAAATTAAAAAAATTAGCTAACAAATACAAAAAAATGTTTGGACAAGCTGCCAGGAATTTGATAATCACAAATGGAATCACTGAACCATTTGACAACAATTGTTTAAACCTGGTGCAGAGTGACACCATTGAGGTTGGTGACGTCAATATTGACTTTAAAAGACGGCACTGAGGATGATGTCACAGTTTTCACAGTTTCTAAATTGTTGTTGGTTTCCAAGAGTATTCCCCTGTCATTTAACCATACACACATTTTGTAACTAATCTTTTTAAAAACAATACGAAATGAAATGTACTATTTATAATTGTTTACAACATTTACAGTCATAAAGCATTACTTGAGTTTCTAAAATGAATATTGTCAAATTCGTATGGCCATATCTTGAAATGAATACATGAATAATATAAATTGGGCATTAAAAGCGTTTGAAAATGAGTACATCGGCGCACGTTGTAAGATGAGATGACTAATTTTAGGTTACTTCCAAAACTCTATGTTCCAATTCGTCTTCTTTGTATACATAGGAAAAATTGCGTACAGTGCACGCTTCTAAGCACTTGAAGAACAGTATCATAACAAATCTAGTATAACCAATCCCCGGGAAAAGTAATAATAAATAATAATAATATATTCATTTGTAAAGCGCAATAACTATGTGGATATATTCTACTGCGCTGCAAGAGCTCGTAAATGCTGTGCTATGCATACTACATGAAGAAGTGAGTTTTCAGTCTTGATTTAAAGTTTTCTAGTGATGGGGCTTTCCTTATTTCTAGTGGTAATCTATTCCATAATCTAGGGACAAAATAAATGACCGGTCTCTGAGGATTACTTTGGTTTTATATGGGGGTATTTGCAACATAAATGTGTCTCGTGTACTACGAAGTTTACGACCATGAGTTTGAGACTTGATATTCAACAATTCAGTAACATAACTAGGAGGAGCTTGACCATTTAGAGCTTTGTAAACTATCATTAATATTTTTAATGCGATTCTCTGGCGAACTGGCAACCAGTGTAGTTCCTTTAGAAGAGGGGTTAACACTTCCCTTGGACAGGTTAATACCACAGATATGTATCGAAAGTTTCACATCTGTACCTAACGTACGACTTTATGTGAATTCTTAAAATAAAAATCATACTCACATGATCGTGTATATATACACAGGTAAGATATCAATGATGCTTGGAACAGGAAACAACAGTTTTTTTTTCTCCTTTTATCAACTCCGTTCGTGATAAAAAAAGTATGTTAATGATGAAAATGAACAACTATCTCTTCTCCAATCCTCTGCATCGAACTAAATATCGGATTGCATTTCGCAAGTTACATTTGGTGAATTGTACTATCTGCGGTTTGAATATTTTGCACTGTTTTCATTTCCTTATTGTTTTTATGATTATCTCATATATGATTTGAGGTGATTTTTATTTATTCGACCTTAAGCTTGGATATCACTAGTTTACATTTATCCAAACACAGTACTCGTTGTTTATTTTTCACGATGATTATTGATATTATTTATATGTGTAGTTACATGGTTACAGGTATGTCAATTAATTTGAATGAAATCACTTCATGACACTATCTATTAGATCAATGGAGAGTTTTTTTTTTTTGGGGGAGGGAAGGGAATTCCAGACATCAATCGTTTAATAGTACCCATATGTGTATCTGTCGTCTCCAGTCACATTTTTACGTCTTGAGGTACGGAATAAAACATAAAAGAAAACACTTTCAGTATTTAAGGGTAGTTTATTCAAAATAGAGCTAACAATCTTAAAGTGTACGAGGCTAGCATTGTGACTATTGGAAAATTGCACATAAGAGGAAAAAGTGTGTACTAAAGCTACAACATGTTTTTTAATTTGTATTATGATGACAAATTCTGGAATCTCTTATTCCTAGTTTTAATTCATAATTTGTGACTGATGCCTTCATCAAATACAATTGACCAATTCAGTCTGTAGATGTCGTACCAAAGATAATGCACACATTGTTTATATAATTGTATTCATAGTTCTATTTAATCTTGAATTATCTTGCATTACGAATTTCAATAAAAAACAAATATGTCAACTTCTATCTCCCTTACGTTACTGATTCTTTTTGGCGGCAAAATATTATTACGCTGCTACACAACTACACAAATAAGTATCTCATGAATTGCGGGATTGAAAGGGAAAGAGAAAATAAGAGATACAGAGACAGGAGGAAGAGAGACAGAGAGGGAGAGTGAGAGAGCGAGAGACAGACATATTGAGACAGAGAGATCGAGTGAGAGAAAGGGAAAGATGGAATGAAAGTGGGAGAGCAAAGGGGACAGAAAGAGAGAAAAAGAGAGGTATATATTCAAACCCTACGCTTACTATCTAGTCAATCAATCAATCGATCGATCGATCAATGAATAAAACATAAGCATAAACTAATAATGCAATGAAATACCTTTAACGTCAGATAAATGAGACAACATTTGTGATGATATCAACCCTAACATTGTAAACGTTACGCAGTCAAACCTGTCTGAGTTGTCACCTTTCTATAAAGGCTACCTATTTCTAGTGGCCATTCGCTTTGTCTCTCTCCCTCTCTCTCGAGGGAGAGAGAGAAAATAACGCTTTGTCTCTCTCTCTCTCTCTCTCGAGGGAGAGAGAGAAAATAACGACCATTAGTTGTCGAATCGACATAAGTGATTGCAATCACCTGAGTAATAGTCTGATTTTCAGACCCTTGTACCGAATGGTCGTACTTTTTGTGCTGTGCGAAGATTCAATCATTTTAATTTTGGCTATTACAAGTAGTGGGTTATTGATGTAGACAAATGCTCATGTACCTGTTACAGCTCATTTTATGTATGCTATTACCAACGAAAAAAATATGTCAGTCAGTCACTCAATATTGTCTGACAGGGAAGTCTAGACAGTAAACAGGTTTCCTTGCATAATATGAATACTAGGACACTGCCAACGTTTACATTTCACAGATGGGACATACATGACATATACATAATTCCTGCAAAGTTCTACTGAATTTGATGTTGGCTGCAAAAGGGACATAGTATCTTTAATAGACAGGTATTTCAAGACACGATAGGCTCTATCTTTACAAGTTGCTTAATACAATGTCATGCAAGTGATTAAGATGACTTATAAAACGATATTATTTTAAAAGCGTAATCCCTTTAAAACAGTGTTATAGATTACTCACGAAAAATTTATGATAATACATGTTTTCAAATAGGTTCGTACTTTATTAAACTAGTTTCTTCAGAATATTGTTATCTTGCTAATCGAATTTTACAAACATATCCTTTGAGACTTTAAGTGGGTTTTCTTTACGAGGTATTTCAAATCATTTATGATATCTCCTTTAAATTCTAGAAACGTAACATGCTCCCGGGCTGCAATGTATATTTTGAATAAATAAACCATTAATATTATTTCAAATTACTTAAAACAAACACCTTATAAACTGAATTTTGAGCAACCAATAAGATAATATTCAGGAGAATTCTCTCGAGTTAATGATTTATATGAAGAATAATATCAGTAACTCGATCATCACCTAAATATACCCAAAGTAAGCACATACACGTATGTGTTATACCTAAATACTATAATAAGCAAAAAATTACCGTTGGTGAAGGTGATGGGACAAACTATCAATTCCGAGGCGATCTGGATGTAGCTATCTTTCCGAAGCGAAGCTGAGGAAAGATAACGTATACATTCAGATCGCCGAGGAAGTGATAGTTTGCCATCGCCTGAAACCAAAAGGTGATTATTTGCTTTATATTCCACATCGGAAACATTTCACTTCTTCCGTCATTTTAGAGCAACAAATCATCAATTGACAGCTAGCTAGCAAACGGTGTACGATACGTACTGTGCATGCAGTATGGTGGTGTGACCATAGCTCGCGCGTGACCAAAGTTCGCGTAATCAGGCGGTGCGGAGCGCTACAATTATCTTACTGATAACACCGAAATCGTTTTGAATATTCAACGGTCATCGAAGCACTCACGTTGCCAAGCTCACTTTTTCACCGAAATTTCTCCCTCTCATATCTCCTTTGTTTGTCAGCGGATTTCGCTCAGACTTTGAGGAACGATGTAAAATGGTCATATCGAAATACATCTGAAAAATTGTATTAAATGATGATCTATTTGTCATTTTAACAAACATTTCGTGTTCAGTTGTCTCCGAAAACTACCCTCAGATTATTTCCAGACATATCCGGTCGCATGGCTACATATTCATGAGACTTAATATGCATATTCATGAGACCTTTACGGTGCTGGTGACGAAATTTTCGCTGTGTCCATGACATATTTTCGGAGATACAGTGGAAAATGAATGGGGTGTTTTTCAGAAATTGAGAAGCAGCAAACTTACGAGAAATCGACGTCACTGCTCCTTCACAGACTCGCGCATGCGCATTGACACGAAATTACGTAAACCTAAGCAGCCAGCTGATCGTGAGCACACATAGCTGCATTACTATCCTGGCTGTGTATTAAAAGCTGTGCTTTTGATTCTCAACATTTCAAACACCACTGTACAAAACTCAACAAATTTCACTCAAAATCGGCATACTAGTGACAATTGATGACACCTAACTAGCAATAAAATACAATTTTTCAACTTAAAGATGTTAGAAAGAATAATTTAAAAATTCAAACCGTGAGTCTACTGTCAAACTTGCCGATCAACCACATCGTTTTTATTGTGTACATTCGTTTGTAATTTGTGTATAGACTATTCATGTGTGCGATTGCTGCCTCTTAGCACGTAGTGCTAAGCTAGAGGTTTATACGCATTAGCATTGACTGTAGTGATCGTGAGCTGAGGTATTTCAGCCGAGCCGAGTGGATCTTTGACTTTGTAAAATCCTCTAAAGATAATAATAATATATTATTATCATTATTATTATAATTGTTATTAATATTATTATTACTATTATTATTATTACAACTACGACTGCTACTACTACTATAAAACTTATAATATTTGAAAGTAGTAGTGGTGGAGTACACCTCCTCCTGCTCCAACAACGATGGATGGACACAGGCATGAGCTCGCGGTGCACTGAATGGTGCAGACGACAGTGTACATATTTGGCGCCATGTTATTCCGTCTTATTACAGTAAAGCTATCAGGTTGATAATCAGTGTAATTTAGCTTTATTTCCGTAATATACATTTGTTATAAATATTGGAGAAATTTGGGGGTTAATTCAAACATTGCAACAATTACAATCTACGCCACGAAATCATGTTGAAAGCCGTTTTTACCGATCAACCCCAACACAAACTAGCGTGTGTGGGACTGTGCTATTGAGCATGACGTCATCGCCCGCGATGTAATGTGGGACGACTCGGCAGATCGGTGCTCGTATTGAAGGTATGAAAATGCATTATGTTGGATTATTTCCAGACACATCCGGTCGCATTGGTTTATAAAATCGATATTTCACAGAAATTTTCTTTAATAGTTATTTAATAACATGTTCGAATATCGTTGTTGTCCACAGATTAAAAATGTGTAATTTTATACATTATTTTTGACCTTTTTTTTTTGTTTTTCATAGAAAGTTTCTTGTCTTTTTGTCCCCATTTTTCTTCGTTATTACAAATTTTTTTTAAATGTATAGTTAATATGATTATTCCTCTTTTCAAAAATGTAAAGATCTTTAAGATTCATTGTCATATGCCAAAGTTATGGCAGGTTTGCTGTGACACTTTCCCAGCGGTTTCACATAAACAACGTGTTTATTCAAGAGAAAAGCAAGGTCAAATCAAAACGAAATCGTGAGGTAATTGCACTCGAGCGCACCGCCTGTAATAACACTAAAAGCGCTTAAAGAGGAGAGCAATACGCAACGCAAAGTGCGTTGCATCCGGTAGATAGTACTACTATCTACCGGGTGCAACGCACTTTCACTGAAGATAGTAGTACTATCTAGACAGTGTAAAAAACTTTTCTTCTCCCATCAATGATGGGCGAACTATCTTTCATCACGTGATTTACTTTTGACCAATCGTAGAGCAAGATTCTTAGTATGTGGAATATAAAATCAAATATATCCAATAACATTTAACTGCTAATGATCCCTATGAAGGCAATTCTGTTCGCAGAATACGTAAGCAAAAGAAAATACATACATAGGCAGGCAGTTACAAAATAATACTGCCCAGTCATTTTCTTAATTTTTTTTGTGTGGAGACATTCACCTATATTAAAAGAGCCACCCCCTTTCAATAGCCATGAGTCAATTTTCAATCTTAAACTGTTTATTAATGAAAACGATCTGCCTATGTAAATCAAGCGTAAACGTGTATCATCACTGAATGATTTATTTGTTATCGTTTTTTCCTCAGAAGTAGTAAAAATGACACAGGTATTTTTTGTTATCAAAAGTCACGATTTGGAACTTAAAATCATTTAAATATTGACTAGTAATCATCATAGTCACGGTCATGAAGTTCACGAGCAATATCATTATAGACCACACTGAGATCCATGTTGCTCTGTCCGTGATCTTCATCATCAGTGTGATCATCGACGAGGTCATCGTCGTAATCATACGGGGTATCGTACATATCATTTTCAAACCCATGGTTCATCGTATCCACAGCGTGCACAGATTCAGGCATGGACGACTGATGGTGATCAAATTCAAAATGCGAGCTTCCATCTTGATACGTCATCTGCACAGCCACAGAAAAAAGAGAAGAATCACACGCCCTCCATTAAATTTATGTAGTATTTGCGAAGAAAAAGGCTTAATTGTTTATGTTTAATATCAAGACATATCACATATGCAAAGTAAAAAAATCACACGCCCTTCATTAATTATGTATTATTTGTGACGACAAAGTCTAATGATTTAATGTTTAATATCAAGACATATCACAGTTGCAAAGTAAGTACACAAAGAAGTAGATCGAATAAAGAAAAACAAATTCATGAAAAAATACTAAACTGGAGTTGACTTCATTTGAATCATTAACAAAAGCATCAGCGACCATTTTGGACCACCCGGTAGAACCGAACATCATCGTTATCACGCTGTCTGGCAAGAGAAGTTTTTTTTTCTTTCTTCAAATCAGTGTTTTCATTTGGAATTCCTAAATCGAATTCAAGACGAGGTAAATCCTAACGTGCTAACCTTTGAATTATCTGTATTTTGTCATTTTTAAAGACAGGTTAGAAACGCATAAATGATCACTATACACACTCTCCCCCTCCCCCCTAAAAAGAGGAAATACAGCCATCCCAAAGCAAATTTCAATTTCTTTCTCTCCATTGCAAAATCAAATAAATCTTTTAAATGTAATTATATATCCTTCTCAAAATTCAAACACTACATCCCAGTTAAAAACGTAGGATAATTAAAGGTTCGGTACCTGTAACTCATCGGGTTCTTCACTTCGCGAGAAGTATCCGGTGGTGGAGTTATTCCTCATGAATCGCTGGATGTTTTGGGAATATTTCCTTCGTCTTATCCGAAGGATGATCATGTACGTCATCACCAATACGAAGAGAAGTAGAAAGGCTACTGCAGCTGTTAAGCCAGCTATCAAACCCACATTCAGAGAATCTCCTGTAATTGAAACGAAAATGAAACAAATATATATAAATCTTACTTGATTCAATTCAATTCAATTTCGGTTTTATTGTTAAAAAAGAAAGAAAGAAAAACAAAAAGATCATGGTAAAAGTCCGAAGACTAATATCGTCATATTTACAGTTAAATACAGTAAAATACAAACTCAGGTGGAAAGCTGGTGCTCAGGCAATGCATCTCATTTTTCAGAGGTCTCATTCAATATACGCCAATTAATCAGATGCAGGGGAATATCCAGAATTTGATAAAGGAGGGGGCGTATTGAAAGGAGGGTAAAGGGCTGGTCGTGACACCTAAATCCGACAGTGGTCATACTTAGTAAGAGTTATGTTACATGAAGCCTATAATACCAAACTGCAAAAATATCAATTTTAGTGTGGGACCAATGCGGTATAATCTATACATGTGCATTTCGTGGATAATTGAAGATAAACACACCACCCAGGGGCGTAGCTACCGGTGGGGACATTAATGATCTTGTTGATTTGCATCTCATCCACCAAAGTACAAGCGATGCCCCTCGACATCCCCCGATCCCGACCCTGGCGACCATCAATGTGTAGGGTTACGCCACTGACACCATCATCTAAACCGTTCGGCCTACCTGGCAAAGCCCTGCAGTAACGTCCCGGGAGTGAACTTGGATAGAGATCAATGAAACCATCGTCACACGTACAGTTAAAACCAACTCCAGAAACATCCATACACGTAGCATCCATAGAACAGTCGTTAAGAGTAGCGTTCGCACATTCATCGTAATCCAGAATTTCTATTAGGAGAAATTAATGAAATTATGTTGAAAGTAATGAGTTCGGACTAAAAAAATTATAGAAAGACGTAAACATCAGCAATGAAAATGGGAGACAAAGGTGTCTGGCATCACTTCTTTCCACATAATATAATTTGCGATCTTTCCAGCCTTGATATTGAAAACAGTATTCCGTTTTTTTTCTAGCACATAACATATGAAACAACTTCTAAGTGGGCACTTTGGAAATCATTATTAGCCGGCTTTAGCTCCGGCATTTAGGATCAGCGCACAGTAAATTCAAAGACTAAACCCTATATACATCTATCAGATAGGTAAAGAAAGGGAAATGTAGATTACTGTCTTGTCAAAAAAAAAGTATCATGTCGAGGATTGAACCCACGACTTTTTATCCCAGGACTACGATACATCTACTTCTTGATGAGATGGCTGTGAAATAGTTTCCCTGTTCGTTTTTTCTTCGATGTATTACAAAAGTTTTTTTTAAGGAACTAGATTTAAATGAATCCGTTTTACCTGCTACACGCAGTGATCTCAAACCAATCTGGACGTCTTCACCATCGACTGCGAGATGTTCATCGTTGTTTCCTCCCTCCTCGGTAATGGCAGATGTCACGGTAGTCCCATTACCTGCAAGGTCAAGGTTCAGAGTTCAAGGTTCATCATTCAAGTTCTAGTTCAAGAATATGACGTTTCGAAAATCTGGCGTTATGACAGGAAAGGTAGAAGGTAAGAGGCGTACAGGAAAAAAGGTACTATGGTAGGGGGAGTCTGCAGAGATGGTTGATGAGAGAGAGAGAAGGAAAGGAGTGACAGACCAGAGTATGGAGGCCCTTGTGAAGGCTAGAAACAGAAAAGTGTGAAATACAGTGATCGCCAAAGTCGATAGATATGGCACATTGAAAGAGGAAGTTCAATTCTTCTTTTCTTCTCGCGAGAAAATATATAAACATGTGAAAGAATAAATACATTGACAACAAAAACTGCATTAGACAATGTTTAATAATCATCGAAACTATTCAATTTGAATAGTGTATCATGTAACTCTAAGAAAATAGAAAACAGATAAACCACACCATAATAATAATGATGATGATGATGATGATGATCATGATGAGACAATTTTTGAATATAATTTTGCACTTTCTCTTACAGAGCCAAAAGTTGTCTTTAAAACAAGATTTCAGATGCAGGATGTAAGTTTTTTGTATTCATTTACTCGTTTACTGCAGCCATAGGTTGGATTAAAAAGTATTTAATTTATTGTTTACATTCAGATCTAATTTAAGAACTGAAATCAGGAAACCTTTGCCACTAAAATAGAAAGTCCCAAATTGTGTTGAAGTGTCCTATCATCATCACGGTGTGGTCTGTTCTTTTATTTTGAAGCTGTGTTAGATAACATACGGAAGCAATGATTTTGATGGATAATAACACATTATAAATACATAATTGCTCAAATCTGAAAGGCTCATGGACAATCAAGCGTAGGCCAAAGTCAGTCTCAGGAAGGGGTAAGCATAATGCCCGTTGCAAACCTACACGTACCTTGAAAGTTGTCATCAGCACTAAGCATGACCTCCACTCCTAGACTACCTTGGTAGAAGCGGCCGATGGATGCATCGACTATGCCAGTGACTCCCCGAGCTTGCAACACCCTGGGCAACTTAATGCATGAATTTACAAATTTCAAATAATGAGAATTTAACGAAAAGCTCACCAACATACACCAAAGTCAGTATCAGTATCAATATGAGTATAAGGACCGGGTAAGCATAATGTCTGTTGTCCTTTATGAAACCTTATCAGAGTTCATAAGTTATATCCTGTTCTACACACTTTGCATAACATGAGTTTGTTTGAAGATTCACGAAGGATATCTCATGAACAATGGGCGTATACGACTGTATGGTGTTGTAAAGCACAGTCAGGTTGATGAACTTTTTAAAAGTAAAAATTGAAAAAAAATTAAAGCAAATTGTATCACAAAGTAGTTACAATCGTTGACTATCACCATGTTTTGTGTATTTAAATTATTGACTGCATTCGTTGAGTATATTTATATATGCTTTGCAAAAACTCTCTCATGGCTATGTCCAATCTTAATTAAACAGATAATGCATACACAGTATGATTGTCACACAAAATATCAAATTTATTTTCTTTTATTTCTTTTATTTCTTTTACAAATCTTATTTTAATGATTTATTTTGATTTTCAATATAAATTATTCACTATACACATGCGTTATTTGTTCCCATAAATCCTAAGGACTATATACTGCATTACCCATTGATGCTTACAACCTAAACGACACGGGTGGATTTTTTTGTTAAATTCCTGCATATGTATGTCCCATTTAAATTCATTCCTATTGTAGGTAAATTAAGTGAATATTTACCACGTAGGATAAAGCAGAAGAGCCTATCTGGAACTGGGAACTCTCCGGGTTGAGGTAAGTAGTAGCGAAGATGGCAGGGACTCCATTAAACTGATAGATGATGAACGTAATGAGGAATATCCTTCGTACTGGAGAAAGTGAAGATATTAAATAAACCAACACAATAATACCTCAATCAAGTGATGTATAGGCCTACAGTTTCTTTCATCAAATCATTGTTCACCAAATAAATAGTTGTTGCCATGCTGAAATACAATGTATCTGAAATTTTGGTAATGAGTAAATGAAATGAAAGGAATAAAGATATTAATTGTTCAATGCATTTATCTTAACGTGAAGAATTAACTTCCATATCACGTGTGTGCGTTTGTGGTGTGCAGTCCCATACTAACATATATGTGTGCAGTACGTGTATTTTTCAGCAACATTTATTTTCTTTTTCTTTTCATTTTGATAATTCCAAAACCTCACAGAATTCATCAATTCTTATGTATTACTAATGAACTTTTCCCAAATGGTTTCTGACCAGTTTTTTTTCGCAATGTACTCCACGTTGCTTAGTACCTTTACCATTCTAGATCTTAAACTTACTTGGGACACAGATCAGGTTAGTTGACGACCCCTGGAGCGGCCTGTATCCTGGACGACATTCGCAAGAAGCTTCCCCGGTATTAGATCGTACACAACGTTCCCGATCAAAATTGCATGAAGGAGAACAGTCGCCTTTAAGAGAGAAGGGAAACAATATGGTGAGAAAGAGAGAGGGGTAGATGGATAGAGAAAGAGGCAGTGGGAGAGGGAGAGAGAGAAAGTGAGAGTAAATGGGCGTGGGTGCGTGTGTGTGTGTGTGTATGTGAGCGAGGGATAAAGAGAGACAGCATGGGAGAGGGGGAGAGGGCAGGGAGCGGAACAAGTGAAAATTAAACCTTAAATTAATAAAATGGAACTAAACAATATAATTGGGGTAAGGGCTGATATAAATCTCAATCTTTGTTTACTGAACAACGTGAAGAGGACTTTGTGTGTGATTTGATTTTATTTGATTTTTTTTAATCGAATGTGCACAAATATATCATATACAAATACTAGGCTTAGTAGTATAATAAATGGGTAGAAAAATCGATGACATCAATTAAATACTAATCAGAACCACGAGTTAGTGAAAATATCAAATGGTTATACAGGTACTCTTAAAACTAACAAAGCCCGAGATTATTAAAATAAATGTTGAACGGTCATCCGGGTATTTCGAAACAAAGCATGAGATACACCGATTTCCTGGCTAGCCAAACACGTTCTTACAGCAATTAAAATTATTATATTCATGACTGAACAATGATTTTACCTAGGCATATTCCGTCCACCAGGATAGTCCCATCTCTGCAAACACACTCGTCTCGAAAGCAGGTTTGACTTTCATCGCAGAGAACACCATTACAGGTCAGATCTAAAGAATAAAATGCACAAGTGGAAATAGAAACGAGGTAGAATAATCTGGTTGAAAGAAGAGAATAAACATATCAGTATAAAGCAATTGTAGAATGTGATAGAACTTTTACTACTCTCAGGGAAATATTTATTTATTTCGACTTATTCTCAAAATTAAATGTAATTGTGTAGTACCAATATAAAGCTATTCGATTTAAAGGACATTTTTCAACGTCATCTGAATTCTTATGGTCTCATGATCTCTACATATGGTAATTGACAAGAAAAATACGGATAAACAACTGGTGGATCAGCTCGACATCCCGAATAGAGGGGGAACAAATATTTTTGTTGTTGTTTTTCGGGTAAGTACATGTAAATGGCTGCATAAGGGTTTTCGTGCAGGATTAATGGTAGCAGTATTAATTTATATCAACATGTCGGCTTTACCCCCAAAAAAGAGAAGAAAATAGATACTCAATAAATAAATTAATGTATTCTATTCCTAGTACTTACTACTTACAACACAGAAGAAAAGGAAATAAAAACAACGCACTATATGACTGTATGAAGGAAAAAACCCGCTCCATTTCCTGTTGTAGCGTAAGCTGATTTTTCACTATTTAACTGCTCAGTCAACTAATAGGGACTTTTATATTTGCACGACGAGAACGTGGACTGCTGCGTGGACACCCTTTTAAGGCAATGTGACGTCATTTTAAGGCACTGGCAGTGCCCGGCCGCGACTTTGCGTTTTACACCCTGGCCTGGACCTTTTCCCAATAAATTTCAAGGAACCGACTGGGAAAAGTCTATCCATGACAAGATATTGCGCGCGCACGTAGCTCTTCTGCAATGCTCAACGTACGTCCTATATGTCCAGTGTCGCGGTACGCGGTACATGTACTTTTGTATCGAGACGTACGAGTGAGAGAAAAACAACGAATAACAACAGAAGGAAATAGAGAAAACAATAAATAATTAAAGAACAGAGAGGAAACAAAGAATGTCATAAGCAGAGAGAGAAAACAAAAACTAACTTGAAAGAAAGAGAGAAATTAGAGAAGGAATTAATCAAAGTAAGGAAAGAGAGAAACCAAATAATATTATGGTTTTTGTGGTTTATTGGAGAACTTGTTTAGCACAGGGCTAGATCTACTTCATATTCATAACTCCTAAGTTAACTCATGAACTGTATTAAGTTAGTAAGTTACACCTTAAGTTAGGCCCTCCTGCAGTCCTAGACTACATAACGTTAGATCTAACGTTATGTTTGTTTACATTGTTACTTATGCTTAGCTAGTCCAATTGACATTGCTGTTGTTAATGTTGACTGACAGACAGTACTGACAGTGACAGTGACAATGTGACACTGTGCAGCGACTCACTTAGTCTTACTCTTAGTTTTGCTAACTATGGATGCCTAACAGTTACAGTTAATCGTACTCATATAACTACAATTCAAAACTGGATTTACAGTATTCATACCCGCAAAGGCGTCTGCATTGCCACTCCGTCATCATCCTCGATGAATTCCATCGTGCAGCAAGCTTCTTAACTTGTTGTTCTGAACTTGAAATCCTATATCTTCTCCTTAATCTTCAGTATTGCAGCTGCGTACGGTGCGTATAAATGCTGCATCGACGTACGTCTGTGCATGTACGATTCGATTTGGAACTGGCGCGCCCGATCGAGGAGCGTAGACTAGACTCATTCAAGCAGTTTCATTGCTATTTACCGGGAAAATGTCCAGGCCAGGGTGTAAAACGCAAAGTCGCTGCCCGGCCACGTAGCAGTCTACGTTCTCGTCATGCAAATCTAAAGGTCCCTAATGGCACAAACGGTGGACTACCACAGACGCCTTTTGTCACGCGTAAATTGTATCCAAACAAAAAGAACGTTGTCGTCAACGATTTTGATCCATATCGAATAGCGAGTCAAAACGAAGGGCCCGTGTGTTTTAAACGAAACCCTCATCACAGTCTTCCGCCATTACCTCTCTCACATCTGGATCCAGTGTATCCTGCCGGGCATGTACATGTCAGGTACGTTGCTTCCTCCATACACGTGCCTCCATTGAGACAAGAATCAGAGGCACACTCAACAGTTGGAGCTTCTGTATGAGAAATACCAAGGTAAAGAAGGAAGAAGGGGTAGGCAAAGGTAAGGGTGGAGGGATGGAAGGGGAAAGAAAATATGACAAGTTGTTTAATATTATTTTTTTTACCTTCAGTTATTTGATATATCCCTTTTTGTTAGATTGTAATTAAGATTGGAAGCAAATATTGCAATCGTCATCAGTGGGACTACATAGTACTCCCGTTAATTATATATCGATTAACTGCAACATCGAAATGTGTGTCCACGGTAAACAATTCTTATCACGATGGTAATCATTTGGTCGACCAAGGAGTTTCTCTAAGCTTCTTGGTCCGACAAACTTTTGAGCATTTATAGCACCAAATTGGGAGATTTTGCCCAATTTGTAGTAAAAGTTGATCGTGATTATAGGCAAAAACATTCTCCAAACTGGGGGTGAAATTGTCCAAAAGTTGTTTGGACATATCATTACTCTCATGTTGGGCAATGTTTAGTCTTTAAACCTTTACTTTTACAGTATAAAATCATACAACCCTTTTAATCTTACCTGTGCACACGTCGGATTCAATCCTGTAGCCTTCATAGCAACTACACTTGTAAGAGCCGATATTATTCAAACAGAAACTGTTGGAAATGTTCGCACATGGGTCACTTTCTTGGCATTCATTAACATCTATAATGGAAGATTAAACAGGTTAAACAGATGAGAAAACTATTTTCTTTTTCATAGAGAGAAGAAATTTAAAGTATGTAGGTGCATTTATTAATGTCTACGACTTCAATAGTCTTTTAAAAGCTTCATTAATCAGCTAATCCAATAGACCGGTTTGCTATTAAACATTTATTAACCATTTATGGATGTTTCTTTCCTGGCTACCTAGTGACGAGTTATTCCATTAACCCGTTTTTAATGAATGAACTACAATACTTGGAATCCAATCTGCATACTTTACTTGTTGCTACGCTTGGCAATCATCGGGCAACCTTTCAGGTTGTCAAGAACAACCTTTGTTAAAAAAGTATGCATACAATTTGAATATGTTAGTAAACCGGTCTATTGAAGGCGTAAAGGAAATCCACATAGCGCCCTTTTCCTTTTCTAACTTGAGAAATTTTGTATTCAGATAAAAACGAACTTCGCTTAAGTACGTTTTATATGCTTCAGATTGCTATTCATTCTAGTGATATTGAAATAAATTCAGTTAAGTTAAGGGCAACAGCAAGTACTGAATAATGTATGCAAACATGTAAAGACAGACAAATAAAGAAGTGGTATTGTATTTGTATTCATGCCTTACTCTAGAAGTACATGTAGTGTAAACGTCGAACGAATGATATAAAAGGTATATAGAGATAAAATTTGTTCAATGAAAGTTACCTGTTTCACAAATGATTCCTTTATAATTGGCAGGACAGAGACAAGTATTATTTGAACAGGTTGCTCCATTAAGACAAGGATTGGTTCCACAGTCAACTGTATAGAAAACAAAAAAAATCATAGAGGAATTTCAACCACTTTTTTGCGTTTTATTATCAAGACAAAAATACATGCACACGAAGGACATAGGACCGTTTCAGATTTCTTTTTAAGTCTTGCATTCAAAATTTAACTTTATTTTGTTTTATGATACTGTGCTGTGTAGAAGTTGATTGTTATGTGCAGAAATATCTAGAATAGGATTCTGTGAAGTTTGAAAGGCGCCAATGCAGCGTTAGACATCTGGTCAATACAATTCGTATTATATAACTTACCTAGCAGAAAAAATGAATCATACTATGTACGGTATATGCAGAGTACGCAGACCTAACGGTTCGCTTAAATTGGCAACCCATGCATATCTAAATTGGATGTACTGTACATGGTCACCGAAAGGGCCAACATCATAAATGGTTGTGCAAAGGGACGGTGGGATAGTATTTCGACTTTGCATGAATGGTAGAGTTATAACCCCCAAAGAAAAAAAAAAAAATCAAATAAATTGAGAATATATACTCACCAATGTTGCAGGTACTTCCAATGAAACCGGAAGGACATGTGCATCCACTGCTGGAGCAGTTTCCTCCATTGTGACAAGGTTCAGTGCTACAATTAACTGTGATGATACATAAATAGAAATAGAAGCTGACACTGTATGCCGTTCATGGCGTTTGCGACTAAGACTTTGTAAATATATTTGCACGTGATATATGATTCTGTGATAAAAATGTGTATTTTTACAAAACTATGGAATTGAGGAAAGTTAAATGAAAATAAGTGTTTGAGGTGGGTTTGCGGGATGCGCATGATTCCATAAGTGAAAAGTTTTTTTTCCAATGAAAATTATCCCTCATCCACCAACCCCAGACAAACACACCCAATCCGCATGGCCTGCATCCAATATTGATACCTAACCCACAATTGACCAAATAAAACATTTTATAAATCTCATTGGTGAAATGACACAACGTGACCGTGCATCGTTCTCTCCTACCACGTCTACCGTGCGAAAAAAGTTTCCATATTAAACAACAGTGACAACTCATGGCTAATAGACCGAATAAAACATTCTAATAACCGAATGACCGAAAATTGGTCCGTTTAGAGTCGGTTTGGCGACGTGACGGTGGTATAACAACCAAGTCAGATCAACGAGACCAAGACCAAATCTCTCGACTCTTGGACGTTCCGTGTAATGCATGGGTGGCCAACCTGCGGCCCGCGGGCCGCATGCGGCCCGCGAGCTCTCTTGGTGCGGCCCGCGGAGCATTGACAAAAATAATTAGAAAAATAGCGCATAAATGTAATGCGGCCCGCATAGCAGCGATGAAATAGGGTAAAACATTTACACACAGCTATCTCTATTTCCATAATTTGTTTTCATCATTCACAACATATTGACTCGTTACGTGGTTGATACAAAACACCTCAAATTCCCTCTTATTACATTACATCAGGGGGGCATTTCATCAACATTTGTCCACCGACAACTGTCGGCGCTGACTTAATTTGACCAATCAGAGGCCTGGAAAATAGTCGGTTACAATAAAATTGTCGGTGAAAATGATATTAGTCGGTGAAAACCACCGACTAATTGTTTCATGAAACGCCCCCAGGTAACGACATTAACATCACTCGCCGTGTTAATTTCAGTTTGTAAATTTCCACACGCAGTAACGTTTGGCGGATCTACGGGGGTAGGGGTTTAAACGCCCCCCCCCCCTTGGGCTGCCGAGTGAAAATGTAATGTGCATATTGTGAGAAGATATTAAATTCATCTGGTAACTTAACAAAACACATGATAACTCTGGATATAACTTTGTATTAAACTGTTACTTGAATTAAAAAGACGTTATCATGCACGGCTTTTTATTGTCTCCATTGTGTTAGTAGATGCCAGGAAAACATCACTTACTGGGGTTCAAAATAGCAACAACAAAATCGCCTCGCCGCTACGCGGCTCGTGGACGATGCACTGCATCGTCATTGGGTCAACCCCCCCCTTAGCAAAAAGCTAGATCCGCCCCTGAATATACAAATGTTGTGAATCAAGGAATATGCTTGCAAAATTCCAGGTGTGTACACGTATTGCATGAGTGTGTGTGTGTGGGGAGAAGACTACCTACGGCCCGCCAAGTTAGGCCAATCGTTAGCTGTGGCCCGCCAGCTTTAAAAAGTTGGCCACCCCTGGTGTAATGTAAGAGAGTACCGAAGTGCTTTGGTCGTCGTCCATGTTTAATTCTAAACAAGAAGGCTGTGCATGAGGTTCAGTGCGAAATCATTCAAGCAACGGGCTGGAGCAGGGCAAATGCATTGTTTTGGGGCTGGTGTGATCAGCACATCATTGTTTAGCACAAATTGTTTGGAACCAGGAACCTTGACAGCTTGGCCAGTATGACGTCACACTTCGTCACTCTACATTTTGATCATTTTTCAGTCTCGACATTTAGACTTGAGTTCTAGGAATTCGAAACTATGCCTTACCCATGATTGTAACGATAAACCTGCAGAAAGCATTGTTTCCCGCCTTATCTGTAGCATTGCAGGAGACGTTGGTATCCCCAGCAGCGAACCAAGAACTGCTACTGTGAGAGCAGACGACAGTTAAACTGTTATCCACATTGTCTGATGCTGGCGGGTTCACATCGATGTCCGTTGCTGTCACTCCATCCGTCGTAGAATAAATTACGTTGGTACAGCTTAGAATGGGTTCCTCATCATCTGCATCGTACATCCAGAGAAAGGTTTCATCAATGTTAACTGACATAGGTATAAGAATTTAATTTAATTATCATACTCCCTTAATGTCGAGGACTAAAAATCCACTTTTAATTACAGGAGTCATATTAGGGATCACTCCCTTTGGAGTTGAATCCACTCCAAATCCTAGTGGAATTCACTCCCATCAGGGTTGAGTGACTCTTTTAAAAGTTGAATTCACTATTTCCCCCTACCCCCTCGCGGATTTCCACTCCAAACAGAATGATCGCTGACAAGACTCTCTCTCTCTCAAACAAAAAGGATTTCCACTCCTCTGCATTGAGCAGAGTAAGTTTATATCAGCCTGTATTGCGAATTAAGCACATCAAACGTTACGGACTGGGATCTGTAGGTTGTGTTCGTGATAATCTCCATTAATTTTAACTTTCAAACACCATTCTCATAAGAAATACGTTTGGTCTCACGAGCAGTTGATCATCGCATGCTCCGCTGGCAATTGCTCAGCGGTCTATTTTCTACTCTAACCGAATTCGTAACTTCAACTCTAAATTTAAAGGCCAGTGCACACTTCACGATCCTCCTGCGATTCGATTTTCGAAGAAATGGCAATTAAATTGGATATGGAAATCTAAAAATCCAAAAAAACTCATCTTATTTCCGATTTCAATTTTATTCAATAATAAGGTTACTTACAACTGCAATTTTAGTGTATTTGAACCTTCTAGTAAGAATTAAAGCCAAGTCGGATTTATATCTTTCACAATCACAGGTCTTACGTCAGTACGATTTCATTAAGCATTTCACTGTTCAGATCGTCGATCATTAAGATTTTAGTTTGAAAATTCATATTAAATTCTATTGGAAATTCTTCAAAATCGAATTGTAGTTAGATTGTATAATGTGCGGTGGGCCTAACACTATAACAAACCTAATCTCAATCCCAACTACGACCCCAACCTTCAAACCCACCTGCAACCCCAAACCCAGCCGTAACCCTAAATAAGTCAAACCTTAAGGCCCAAAAAGTGCTCTATTTTATATATAATTCTTCTTGATTGGCTCAGTTTCTGAATGCGTAGTCGTTACTACAGAAATAGACGGATAGCATTGAATATTGACCCCATTATCTTTTGCGTGCTTTATAATAATAATAGTAATAATAATAATAATAATAATATGTGTAATAAGTGTATTGTGACAAAAGAGAAACTATGTTTCAAGGATATGATACAGAAACGTTGAGGAGCAACACTTGTCAATTCTCTTACACAGTTTACCGTACATTATTTTTATTACCTGTAAAAAAACCTTCTACACAAGATTTGGAAAAGATGTTCGATTAAAAAAGAAAATCATACATTATTACCTGTGACTGTAACAAAGAGAGTGCAAATGTCAGTGTTTCCGGCATTATCGGTAGACGAGCAGTTTACAGCTGTGATGCCAATCAGGAATGAATCGTCAGATGTATGGGAACAAGTCACATTGAGATTAGCATCCGCATTGTCAGTTGCATTTGGCATTATAACAACAGTTGACGATGAATTTCGTCCCATATCCGTAGTGGAAGTTATATTTTGACAGCTTAGAAAAGGTGCTTCGTCATCTGTAAAAACAAGAATAAAAATGAAGAAGATGATTCAGGGACATGACGAAAAATGATTGAAAACCAGCATTTATCAATTTTCATAAACCTTCAGTTTAACATTTTCAAAAGATGTTTGTATATGGAGTGAAATCATGTTTTATCTTTGAATTCAACAAATTGACAACACTTGTAAATTTATTGAAACCTTCTATCCCAGATTTGGAATAATTGTTTGGTTAAAAAGGAAAATTATATATTATTACCTGTGACTGTCACGAAGTAAGTGCAACTGCCAGTGTTTCCGGCATTATCGGTAGACGAGCAGTTTACAGCTGTGATGCCAATGAGGAATGAATCGTCAGATGTATGGGAACAAGTCACATTGAGATCTGCATCCACATTGTCAGTTGCATTTGGCATTATAACAACAGTTGACGATGAATTTCGTCCCATATCCCTAGTTGAAGTTACATTGGAGCAATGCAGAGTAGGTGGTTCATCATCTGTTCAATGAAAAATCAGTAAGTTGGCGTTTAATGGAAAGAACATAGAAACTTTATAGAGCAACACATGACAATTGTCCTGAACCTTCTACACAAGATTTGGAAAAGATGTTCGATTAAAAAGGAAAATCATACATTATTACCTGTGACTGTAACAAAGAGAGTGCAAATGTCAGTGTTTCCGGCATTATCGGTAGACGAGCAGTTTACAGCTGTGATGCCAATCAGGAATGAATCGTCAGATGTATGGGAACAAGTCACATTGAGATTAGCATCCGCATTGTCAGTTGCATTTGGCATTATAACAACAGTTGACGATGAATTTCGTCCCATATCCGTAGTGGAATTTATATTTGAGCAATTCAGAGTAGGTGCTTCATCATCTGTTAAAGGAAAAATCAAAAAGTTGGCGTTTCAAGGAAATGAAATAGAAGCCTTGAACAGCACTACTTGTCAAATATTTCATAAATTTCTACAATAGATTTCGAAAATATGTTTTGTTAAAAAGAAAAATGATATTTTATTACCTGTGACTGTAACAAAGAGAGTGCAAATGTCAGTATTTCCGGCATTATCGGTAGACGAGCAGTTCACAGCTGTGATGCCAATCAGGAATGTATTGTCAGATGTATGGGAACAAGTCACATTGAGATCAGCATCCGCATTGTCAGTTGCATTTGGCATTATGACAACAGTTGACGATGAATTTCGTCCCATATCCGTAGTGGAAGTTCCATTTGAGCAATTCAGAGTAGGTGCTTCATCATCTGTTAGAGGAAAAATCAGAAAGTTGATGTTTCAACGAAATGAAATAGAAGCCTTGAACAGCAATACTTGTCAAATATTTTATAACTTTCTACACTACATTTCGAAAAGATGTTTTGTTAGAAAGAAAAATGATATTTTATTACCTGTGACTGTAACAAAGAGAGTGCAAATGTCAATGTTTCCGGCATTATCGGTAGACGAGCAGTTTACAGCTGTGATGCCAATCAGGAATGGATCGTCAGATGAATGGGAACAAGTCACATTCGGATCTGCATCCGCATTGGCAGATGCAGTTGTCCGTATAACAACAGTTGACGATGAATTTCGTCCCCTATCCGTGGTGGAAGTTATATTTTGACAGCTTAGAAAAGGTGCTTCGTCATCTGTAAAAACAAGAATAAAAATGAAGAAGATGATTCAGGGACATAACGAAAAATGATTGAAAACCAGCATTTATCAATTTTCATAAACCTTCAGTTTAACATTTTCAAAAGATGTTTGTATATGGAGTGAAATCATGTTTTATCTTTGAATTCAACAAATTGACAACACTTGTAAATTTATTGAAACCTTCTACCCCAGATTTGGAATAATTGTTTGGTTAAAAAGGAAAATTATATATTATTACCTGTGACTGTCACGAAGTAAGTGCAACTGCCAGTGTTTCCGGCATTATCGGTAGACGAGCAGTTTACAGCTGTGATGCCAATCAGGAATGAATCGTCAGATGTATGGGAACAAGTCACATTGAGATCTGCATCCACATTGTCAGTTGCATTTGGCATTATAACAACAGTTGACGATGAATTTCGTCCCATATCCCTAGTTGAAGTTACATTGGAGCAATGCAGAGTAGGTGGTTCATCATCTGTTCAATGAAAAATCAGTAAGTTGGCGTTTTATGGAAAGAACATAGAAACTTTATAGAGCAACACATGACAATTGTCCTGAACCTTCTACACAAGATTTGGAAAAGATGTTCGATTAAAACGGAAAATCATATATTATTACCTGTGACTGTAACAAAGAGAGTGCAAATGTCAGTGTTTCCGGCATTATCGGTAGACGAGCAGTTTACAGCTGTGATGCCAATCAGGAATGAATCGTCAGATGTATGGGAACAAGTCACATTGAGATTAGCATCCGCATTGTCAGTTGCATTTGGCATTATAACAACAGTTGACGATGAATTTCGTCCCATATCCGTAGTGGAAGTTATATTTGAGCAATTCAGAGTAGGTGCTTCATCATCTGTTAAAGGAAAAATCAGAAAGTTGGCGTTTCAAGGAAATGAAATAGAAGTCTTGAACAGCACTACTTGTCAAATATTTCATAAATTTCTACAATAGATTTCGAAAATATGTTTTGTTAAAAAGAAAAATGATATTTTATTACCTGTGACTGTAACAAAGAGAGTGCAAATGTCAGTATTTCCGGCATTATCGGTAGACGAGCAGTTCACAGTTGTGATGCCAATAAGGAATGGATTGTCAGATGTATGGGAACAAGTCACATTGAGATCAGCATCCGCATTGTCAGTTGCATTTGGCATTATGACAACAGTTGACGATGAATTTCGTCCCATATCCGTAGTGGAAGTTCCATTTGAGCAATTCAGAGTAGGTGCTTCATCATCTGTTAGAGGAAAAATCAGAAAGTTGGCGTTTCAACGAAATGAAATAGAAGCCTTGAACAGCAATACTTGTCAAATATTTTATAACTTTCTACACTACATTTCGAAAAGATGTTTTGTTAGAAAGAAAAATGATATTTTATTACCTGTGACTGTAACAAAGAGAGTGCAAATGTCAATGTTTCCGGCATTATCGGTAGACGAGCAGTTTACAGCTGTGATGCCAATCAGGAATGGATCGTCAGATGAATGGGAACAAGTCACATTCGGATCTGCATCCGCATTGGCAGATGCAGTTGTCCGTATAACAACAGTTGACGATGAATTTCGTCCCCTATCCGTGGTGGAAGTTATATTTTGACAGCTTAGAAAAGGTGCTTCGGCATCTGTAAAAACAAGAATAAAAATGAAGAAGATGATTCAGGGACATGACGAAAAATGATTGAAAACCAGCATTTATCAATTTTCCTAAACCTTCAGATTAACATTTTCAAAAGATGTTTGTATATGAAGTGAAATCATGTTTTACCTTTGAATTCAACAAATTGACAACACTTGTAAATTTATTGAAACCTTCTACCCCAGATTTGGAATAATTGTTTGGTTAAAAAGGAAAATTATATATTATTACCTGTGACTGTCACAAAGTAAGTGCAACTGCCAGTGTTTCCGGCATTATCGGTAGACGAGCAGTTTACAGCTGTGATGCCAGTCAGAAATTGATCGTCAGATGTATGGGAACAAGTCACATTGAGATTTGCATCCACATTGTCAGTTGCATTTGGCATTATAACAACAGTTGACGATGAATTTCGTCCCATATCCGTAGTGGAAGTTACATTTGAGCAATGCAGAGTAGGCGCTTCGTCATCTGTTAAAGGAAAAATCAGTAGGTTGGCGTTTCAAGGAAAGTACATAGAAACCATGAAAAGCAACACATGACAATTGTCCTGAACCTTCTCATAAGATTTGGAAAAGATGTTCAATTAAAAAAGAAAATCATATATTATTACCTGTGACTGAAACAAAGAAAGTGCAAATGTCAGTGTTTCCGGCATTATCGGTAGACGAGCAGTTTACAGCTGTGATGCCAATCAGGAATGAATCGTCAGATGTATGGGAACAAGTCACATTGAGATCTGCATCCACATTGTCAGTTGCATTTGGCATTATAACAACAGTTGACGATGAATTTCGTCCCATATCCGTAGTGGAAGTTACATTTGAGCAATTCAGAGTAGGCGCTTCGTCATCTGTTAAAGGAAAAATCAGTAAGTTGGCGTTTCAAGGAAAGAACATAGAAACCATGAAAAGCAACACATGACAATTGTCCTGAACCTTCTCATAAGATTTGGAAAAGATGTTCAATTAAAAAAGAAAATCATATATTATTACCTGTGACTGAAACAAAGAAAGTGCAAATGTCAGTGTTTCCGGCATTATCGGTAGACGAGCAGTTTACAGCTGTGATGCCAATCAGGAATGAATCGTCAGATGTATGGGAACAAGTCACATTGAGATCTGCATCCACATTGTCAGTTGCATTTGGCATTATAACAACAGTTGACGATGAATTTCGTCCCATATCCGTAGTGGAAGTTACATTTGAGCAATTCAGAGTAGGCGTTTCGTCATCTGTTAAAGGAAAAATCAGTAGGTTGGCGTTTCAAGGAAAGAACATATAAACTATATAGAGCAACACATGACAATTTTCTTGAACCTTCTACACCAGATTTGGAAAAGATGTTCGATCAAAAAGGAAAATCATATATTATTACCTGTGACTGTAACAAAGAAAGTGCAAATGTCAGTGTTTCCGGCATTATCGGTAGACGAGCAGTTTACAGCTGTGATGCCAATCAGGAATGAATCGTCAGATGTATGGGAACAAGTCACATTGAGATCTGCATCCACATTGTCAGTTGCATTTGGCATTATAACAACAGTTGACGATGAATTTCGTCCCATATCCGTAGTGGAAGTTACATTTGAGCAATTCAGAGTAGGCGTTTCGTCATCTGTTAAAGGAAAAATCAGTAGGTTGGCGTTTCAAGGAAAGAACATATAAACTATATAGAGCAACACATGACAATTTTCTTGAACCTTCTCATAAGATTTGGAAAAGATGTTCGATAAAAAAGGAAAATCATATATTATTACCTGTGACTGTAACAAAGAAAGTGCAAATGTCAGTGTTTCCGGCATTATCGGTAGACGAGCAGTTTACAGCTGTGATGCCAATCAGGAATGAATCGTCAGATGTATGGGAACAAGTCACATTGAGATCTGCATCCACATTGTCAGTTGCATTTGGCATTATAACAACAGTTGACGATGAATTTCGTCCCATATCCGTAGTGGAAGTTACATTTGAGCAATTCAGAGTAGGCGCTTCGTCATCTGTTAAAGGAAAAATCAGTAAGTTGGCGTTTCAAGGAAAGAACATAGAAACCATGAAAAGCAACACATGACAATTGTCCTGAACCTTCTCATAAGATTTGGAAAAGATGTTCAATTAAAAAGAAAATCATATATTATTACCTGTGACTGTAACAAAGAAAGTGCAAATGTCAGTGTTTCCGGCATTATCGGTAGACGAGCAGTTTACAGCTGTGATGCCAATCAGGAATGAATCGTCAGATGTATGGGAACAAGTCACATTGAGATCTGCATCCACATTGTCAGTTGCATTTGGCATTATAACAACAGTTGACGATGAATTTCGTCCCATATCCGTAGTGGAAGTTACATTTGAGCAATTCAGAGTAGGCGCTTCGTCATCTGTTAAAGGAAAAATCAGTAAGTTGGCGTTTCAAGGAAAGAACATAGAAACCATGAAAAGCAACACATGACAATTGTCCTGAACCTTCTCATAAGATTTGGAAAAGATGTTCAATTAAAAAGAAAATCATATATTATTACCTGTGACTGTAACAAAGAAAGTGCAAATGTCAGTGTTTCCGGCATTATCGGTAGACGAGCAGTTTACAGCTGTGATGCCAATCAGGAATGAATCGTCAGATGTATGGGAACAAGTCACATTGAGATCTGCATCCACATTGTCAGTTGCATTTGGCATTATAACAACAGTTGACGATGAATTTCGTCCCATATCCGTAGTGGAAGTTACATTTGAGCAATTCAGAGTAGGCGTTTCGTCATCTGTTAAAGGAAAAATCAGTAAGTTGGCGTTTCAAGGAAAGAACATATAAACTATATAGAGCAACACATGACAATTTTCTTGAACCTTCTACACCAGATTTGGAAAAGATGTTCGATTAAAAAGGAAAATCATATATTATTACCTGTGACTGTAACAAAGAAAGTGCAAATGTCAGTGTTTCCGGCATTATCGGTAGACGAGCAGTTTACAGCTGTGATGCCAATCAGGAATGAATCGTCAGATGTATGGGAACAAGTCACATTGAGATCTGCATCCACATTGTCAGTTGCATTTGGCATTATAACAACAGTTGACGATGAATTTCGTCCCATATCCGTAGTGGAAGTTACATTTGAGCAATTCAGAGTAGGCGTTTCGTCATCTGTTAAAGGAAAAATCAGTAAGTTGGCGTTTCAAGGAAAGAACATATAAACTATATAGAGCAACACATGACAATTGTCCTGAACCTTCTACACCAGATTTGGAAAAGATGTTCGATTAAAAGGAAAATCATATATTATTACCTGTGACTGTAACAAAGAAAGTGCAAATGTCAGTGTTTCCGGCATTATCGGTAGACGAGCAGTTTACAGCTGTGATGCCAATCAGGAATGAATCGTCAGATGTATGGGAACAAGTCACATTGAGATCTGCATCCACATTGTCAGTTGCATTTGGCATTATAACAACAGTTGACGATGAATTTCGTCCCATATCCGTAGTGGAAGTTACATTTGAGCAATTCAGAGTAGGCGCTTCGTCATCTGTTAAAGGAAAAATCAGTAAGTTGGCGTTTCAAGGAAAGAACATAGAAACCATGAAAAGCAACACATGACAATTGTCCTGAACCTTCTCATAAGATTTGGAAAAGATGTTCGATAAAAAAGGAAAATCATATATTATTACCTGTGACTGTAACAAAGAAAGTGCAAATGTCAGTGTTTCCGGCATTATCGGTAGACGAGCAGTTTACAGCTGTGATGCCAATCAGGAATGAATCGTCAGATGTATGGGAACAAGTCACATTGAGATCTGCATCCACATTGTCAGTTGCATTTGGCATTATAACAACAGTTGACGATGAATTTCGTCCCATATCCGTAGTGGAAGTTACATTTGAGCAATTCAGAGTAGGCGCTTCGTCATCTGTTAAAGGAAAAATCAGTAAGTTGGCGTTTCAAGGAAAGAACATAGAAACCATGAAAAGCAACACATGACAATTGTCCTGAACCTTCTCATAAGATTTGGAAAAGATGTTCAATTAAAAGAAAATCATATATTATTACCTGTGACTGTAACAAAGAAAGTGCAAATGTCAGTGTTTCCGGCATTATCGGTAGACGAGCAGTTTACAGCTGTGATGCCAATCAGGAATGAATCGTCAGATGTATGGGAACAAGTCACATTGAGATCTGCATCCACATTGTCAGTTGCATTTGGCATTATAACAACAGTTGACGATGAATTTCGTCCCATATCCGTAGTGGAAGTTACATTTGAGCAATTCAGAGTAGGCGCTTCGTCATCTGTTAAAGGAAAAATCAGTAAGTTGGCGTTTCAAGGAAAGAACATAGAAACCATGAAAAGCAACACATGACAATTGTCCTGAACCTTCTCATAAGATTTGGAAAAGATGTTCAATTAAAAAGAAAATCATATATTATTACCTGTGACTGTAACAAAGAAAGTGCAAATGTCAGTGTTTCCGGCATTATCGGTAGACGAGCAGTTTACAGCTGTGATGCCAATCAGGAATGAATCGTCAGATGTATGGGAACAAGTCACATTGAGATCTGCATCCACATTGTCAGTTGCATTTGGCATTATAACAACAGTTGACGATGAATTTCGTCCCATATCCGTAGTGGAAGTTACATTTGAGCAATTCAGAGTAGGCGTTTCGTCATCTGTTAAAGGAAAAATCAGTAAGTTGGCGTTTCAAGGAAAGAACATATAAACTATATAGAGCAACACATGACAATTGTCCTGAACCTTCTACACCAGATTTGGAAAAGATGTTCGATTAAAAGGAAAATCATATATTATTACCTGTGACTGTAACAAAGAAAGTGCAAATGTCAGTGTTTCCGGCATTATCGGTAGACGAGCAGTTTACAGCTGTGATGCCAATCAGGAATGAATCGTCAGATGTATGGGAACAAGTCACATTGAGATCTGCATCCACATTGTCAGTTGCATTTGGCATTATAACAACAGTTGACGATGAATTTCGTCCCATATCCGTAGTGGAAGTTACATTTGAGCAATTCAGAGTAGGCGCTTCGTCATCTGTTAAAGGAAAAATCAGTAAGTTGGCGTTTCAAGGAAAGAACATAGAAACCATGAAGAGCAACACATGACAATTGTCCTGAACCTTTTACACCAGATTTGGAAAAGATGTTCGATTAAAAGGAAAATCATATATTATTACCTGTGACTGTAACAAAGAAAGTGCAAATGTCAGTGTTTCCGGCATTATCGGTAGACGAGCAGTTTACAGCTGTGATGCCAATCAGGAATGAATCGTCAGATGTATGGGAACAAGTCACATTGAGATCTGCATCCACATTGTCAGTTGCATTTGGCATTATAACAACAGTTGACGATGAATTTCGTCCCATATCCGTAGTGGAAGTTACATTTGAGCAATTCAGAGTAGGCGCTTCGTCATCTGTTAAAGGAAAAATCAGTAAGTTGGCGTTTCAAGGAAAGAACATAGAAACCATGAAAAGCAACACATGACAATTGTCCTGAACCTTCTCATAAGATTTGGAAAAGATGTTCGATAAAAAAGGAAAATCATATATTATTACCTGTGACTGTAACAAAGAAAGTGCAAATGTCAGTGTTTCCGGCATTATCGGTAGACGAGCAGTTTACAGCTGTGATGCCAATCAGGAATGAATCGTCAGATGTATGGGAACAAGTCACATTGAGATCTGCATCCACATTGTCAGTTGCATTTGGCATTATAACAACAGTTGACGATGAATTTCGTCCCATATCCGTAGTGGAAGTTACATTTGAGCAATTCAGAGTAGGCGCTTCGTCATCTGTTAAAGGAAAAATCAGTAAGTTGGCGTTTCAAGGAAAGAACATAGAAACCATGAAGAGCAACACATGACAATTGTCCTGAACCTTCTACATAAGATTTGGAAAAGATGTTCGATTAAAAGAAAATCATATATTATTACCTGTGACTGTAACAAAGAAAGTGCAAATGTCAGTGTTTCCGGCATTATCGGTAGACGAGCAGTTTACAGCTGTGATGCCAATCAGGAATGAATCGTCAGATGTATGGGAACAAGTCACATTGAGATCTGCATCCACATTGTCAGTTGCATTTGGCATTATAACAACAGTTGACGATGAATTTCGTCCCATATCCGTAGTGGAAGTTACATTTGAGCAATTCAGAGTAGGCGCTTCGTCATCTGTTAAAGGAAAAATCAGTAAGTTGGCGTTTCAAGGAAAGAACATAGAAACCATGAAAAGCAACACATGACAATTGTCCTGAACCTTCTCATAAGATTTGGAAAAGATGTTCAATTAAAAAGAAAATCATATATTATTACCTGTGACTGTAACAAAGAAAGTGCAAATGTCAGTGTTTCCGGCATTATCGGTAGACGAGCAGTTTACAGCTGTGATGCCAATCAGGAATGAATCGTCAGATGTATGGGAACAAGTCACATTGAGATCTGCATCCACATTGTCAGTTGCATTTGGCATTATAACAACAGTTGACGATGAATTTCGTCCCATATCCGTAGTGGAAGTTACATTTGAGCAATTCAGAGTAGGCGTTTCGTCATCTGTTAAAGGAAAAATCAGTAGGTTGGCGTTTCAAGGAAAGAACATATAAACTATATAGAGCAACACATGACAATTTTGAACCTTCTACACCAGATTTGGAAAAGATGTTCGATTAAAAGGAAAATCATATATTATTACCTGTGACTGTAACAAAGAAAGTGCAAATGTCAGTGTTTCCGGCATTATCGGTAGACGAGCAGTTTACAGCTGTGATGCCAATCAGGAATGAATCGTCAGATGTATGGGAACAAGTCACATTGAGATCTGCATCCACATTGTCAGTTGCATTTGGCATTATAACAACAGTTGACGATGAATTTCGTCCCATATCCGTAGTGAAGTTACATTTGAGCAATGCAGAGTAGGTGGTTCATCATCTGTTCAATGAAAAATCAGTAAGTTGGCGTTTTATGGAAAGAACATAGAAACTTTATAGAGCAACACATGACAATTGTCCTGAACCTTCTACACAAGATTTGGAAAAGATGTTCGATTAAAACGGAAAATCATACATTATTACCTGTGACTGTAACAAAGAGAGTGCAAATGTCAGTGTTTCCGGCATTATCGGTAGACGAGCAGTTTACAGCTGTGATGCCAATCAGGAATGAATCGTCAGATGTATGGGAACAAGTCACATTGAGATCTGCATCCACATTGTCAGTTGCATTTGGCATTATAACAACAGTTGACGATGAATTTCGTCCCATATCCGTAGTGGAAGTTACATTTGAGCAATTCAGAGTAGGCGCTTCGTCATCTGTTAAAGGAAAAATCAGTAAGTTGGCGTTTCAAGGAAAGAACATAGAAACCATGAAAAGCAACACATGACAATTGTCCTGAACCTTCTCATAAGATTTGGAAAAGATGTTCAATTAAAAAAGGAAAATCATATATTATTACCTGTGACTGTAACAAAGAAAGTGCAAATGTCAGTGTTTCCGGCATTATCGGTAGACGAGCAGTTTACAGCTGTGATGCCAATCAGGAATGAATCGTCAGATGTATGGGAACAAGTCACATTGAGATCTGCATCCACATTGTCAGTTGCATTTGGCATTATAACAACAGTTGACGATGAATTTCGTCCCATATCCGTAGTGGAAGTTACATTTGAGCAATTCAGAGTAGGTGGTTCATCATCTGTTCAATGAAAAATCAGTAAGTTGGCGTTTCATGGAAAGAACATAGAAACTTTATAGAGCAACACATGACAATTGTCCTGAACCTTCTACACAAGATTTGGAAAAGATGTTCGATTAAAACGGAAAATCATATATTATTACCTGTGACTGTAACAAAGAAAGTGCAAATGTCAGTGTTTCCGGCATTATCGGTAGACGAGCAGTTTACAGCTGTGATGCCAATCAGGAATGAATCGTCAGATGTATGGGAACAAGTCACATTGAGATCTGCATCCACATTGTCAGTTGCATTTGGCATTATAACAACAGTTGACGATGAATTTCGTCCCATATCCGTAGTGGAAGTTACATTTGAGCAATTCAGAGTAGGCGCTTCGTCATCTGTTAAAGGAAAAATCAGTAAGTTGGCGTTTCAAGGAAAGAACATAGAAACCATGAAAAGCAACACATGACAATTGTCCTGAACCTTCTCATAAGATTTGGAAAAGATGTTCAATTAAAAGAAAATCATATATTATTACCTGTGACTGTAACAAAGAAAGTGCAAATGTCAGTGTTTCCGGCATTATCGGTAGACGAGCAGTTTACAGCTGTGATGCCAATCAGGAATGAATCGTCAGATGTATGGGAACAAGTCACATTGAGATCTGCATCCACATTGTCAGTTGCATTTGGCATTATAACAACAGTTGACGATGAATTTCGTCCCATATCCGTAGTGGAAGTTACATTTGAGCAATTCAGAGTAGGCGCTTCGTCATCTGTTAAAGGAAAAATCAGTAAGTTGGCGTTTCAAGGAAAGAACATAGAAACCATGAAAAGCAACACATGACAATTGTCCTGAACCTTCTCATAAGATTTGGAAAAGATGTTCAATTAAAAGAAAATCATATATTATTACCTGTGACTGTAACAAAGAAAGTGCAAATGTCAGTGTTTCCGGCATTATCGGTAGACGAGCAGTTTACAGCTGTGATGCCAATCAGGAATGAATCGTCAGATGTATGGGAACAAGTCACATTGAGATCTGCATCCACATTGTCAGTTGCATTTGGCATTATAACAACAGTTGACGATGAATTTCGTCCCATATCCGTAGTGGAAGTTACATTTGAGCAATTCAGAGTAGGCGCTTCGTCATCTGTTAAAGGAAAAATCAGTAAGTTGGCGTTTCAAGGAAAGAACATAGAAACCATGAAGAGCAACACATGACAATTGTCCTGAACCTTCTCATAAGATTTGGAAAAGATGTTCAATTAAAAAATAAAATCATATATTATTACCTGTGACTGTAACAAAGAAAGTGCAAATGTCAGTGTTTCCGGCATTATCGGTAGACGAGCAGTTTACAGCTGTGATGCCAATCAGGAATGAATCGTCAGATGTATGGGAACAAGTCACATTGAGATCTGCATCCACATTGTCAGTTGCATTTGGCATTATAACAACAGTTGACGATGAATTTCGTCCCATATCCGTAGTGGAAGTTACATTTGAGCAATTCAGAGTAGGCGCTTCGTCATCTGTTAAAGGAAAAATCAGTAAGTTGGCGTTTCAAGGAAAGAACATAGAAACCATGAAGAGCAACACATGACAATTGTCCTGAACCTTCTACACCAGATTTGGAAAAGATGTTCGATAAAAAAGGAAAATCATATATTATTACCTGTGACTGTAACAAAGAAAGTGCAAATGTCAGTGTTTCCGGCATTATCGGTAGACGAGCAGTTTACAGCTGTGATGCCAATCAGGAATGAATCGTCAGATGTATGGGAACAAGTCACATTGAGATCTGCATCCACATTGTCAGTTGCATTTGGCATTATAACAACAGTTGACGATGAATTTCGTCCCATATCCGTAGTGGAAGTTACATTTGAGCAATTCAGAGTAGGCGCTTCGTCATCTGTTAAAGGAAAAATCAGTAAGTTGGCGTTTCAAGGAAAGAACATAGAAACCATGAAAAGCAACACATGACAATTGTCCTGAACCTTCTCATAAGATTTGGAAAAGATGTTCGATAAAAAAGGAAAATCATATATTATTACCTGTGACTGTAACAAAGAAAGTGCAAATGTCAGTGTTTCCGGCATTATCGGTAGACGAGCAGTTTACAGCTGTGATGCCAATCAGGAATGAATCGTCAGATGTATGGGAACAAGTCACATTGAGATCTGCATCCACATTGTCAGTTGCATTTGGCATTATAACAACAGTTGACGATGAATTTCGTCCCATATCCGTAGTGGAAGTTACATTTGAGCAATTCAGAGTAGGCGCTTCGTCATCTGTTAAAGGAAAAATCAGTAAGTTGGCGTTTCAAGGAAAGAACATAGAAACCATGGAAAGCAACACATGACAATTGTCCTGAACCTTCTCATAAGATTTGGAAAAGATGTTCGATAAAAAAGGAAAATCATATATTATTACCTGTGACTGTAACAAAGAAAGTGCAAATGTCAGTGTTTCCGGCATTATCGGTAGACGAGCAGTTTACAGCTGTGATGCCAATCAGGAATGAATCGTCAGATGTATGGGAACAAGTCACATTGAGATCTGCATCCACATTGTCAGTTGCATTTGGCATTATAACAACAGTTGACGATGAATTTCGTCCCATATCCGTAGTGGAAGTTACATTTGAGCAATTCAGAGTAGGCGCTTCGTCATCTGTTAAAGGAAAAATCAGTAAGTTGGCGTTTCAAGGAAAGAACATAGAAACCATGAAAAGCAACACATGACAATTGTCCTGAACCTTCTCATAAGATTTGGAAAAGATGTTCGATAAAAAAGGAAAATCATATATTATTACCTGTGACTGTAACAAAGAAAGTGCAAATGTCAGTGTTTCCGGCATTATCGGTAGACGAGCAGTTTACAGCTGTGATGCCAATCAGGAATGAATCGTCAGATGTATGGGAACAAGTCACATTGAGATCTGCATCCACATTGTCAGTTGCATTTGGCATTATAACAACAGTTGACGATGAATTTCGTCCCATATCCGTAGTGGAAGTTACATTTGAGCAATTCAGAGTAGGCGCTTCGTCATCTGTTAAAGGAAAAATCAGTAAGTTGGCGTTTCAAGGAAAGAACATAGAAACCATGAAAAGCAACACATGACAATTGTCCTGAACCTTCTCATAAGATTTGGAAAAGATGTTCGATTAAAAAGAAAATCATATATTATTACCTGTGACTGTAACAAAGAAAGTGCAAATGTCAGTGTTTCCGGCATTATCGGTAGACGAGCAGTTTACAGCTGTGATGCCAATCAGGAATGAATCGTCAGATGTATGGGAACAAGTCACATTGAGATCTGCATCCACATTGTCAGTTGCATTTGGCATTATAACAACAGTTGACGATGAATTTCGTCCCATATCCGTAGTGGAAGTTACATTTGAGCAATTCAGAGTAGGCGCTTCGTCATCTGTTAAAGGAAAAATCAGTAAGTTGGCGTTTCAAGGAAAGAACATAAAAACTATATAGAGCAACACATGACAATTGTCCTGAACCTTCTACACCAGATTTGGAAAAGATGTTCGATTAAAAGGAAAATCATATATTATTACCTGTGACTGTAACAAAGAAAGTGCAAATGTCAGTGTTTCCGGCATTATCGGTAGACGAGCAGTTTACAGCTGTGATGCCAATCAGGAATGAATCGTCAGATGTATGGGAACAAGTCACATTGAGATCTGCATCCACATTGTCAGTTGCATTTGGCATTATAACAACAGTTGACGATGAATTTCGTCCCATATCCGTAGTGGAAGTTACATTTGAGCAATTCAGAGTAGGCGCTTCGTCATCTGTTAAAGGAAAAATCAGTAAGTTGGCGTTTCAAGGAAAGAACATAGAAACTATGAAGAGCAACACATGACAATTGTCCTGAACCTTCTACACCAGATTTGGAAAAGATGTTCGATTAAAAGGAAAATCATATATTATTACCTGTGACTGTAACAAAGAAAGTGCAAATGTCAGTGTTTCCGGCATTATCGGTAGACGAGCAGTTTACAGCTGTGATGCCAATCAGGAATGAATCGTCAGATGTATGGGAACAAGTCACATTGAGATCTGCATCCACATTGTCAGTTGCATTTGGCATTATAACAACAGTTGACGATGAATTTCGTCCCATATCCGTAGTGGAAGTTACATTTGAGCAATTCAGAGTAGGCGCTTCGTCATCTGTTAAAGGAAAAATCAGTAAGTTGGCGTTTCAAGGAAAGAACATATAAACTATATAGAGCAACACATGACAATTGTCCTGAACCTTCTACACCAGATTTGGAAAAGATGTTCGATTAAAAAAAAATCATATATTATTACCTGTGACTGTAACAAAGAAAGTGCAAATGTCAGTGTTTCCGGCATTATCGGTAGACGAGCAGTTTACAGCTGTGATGCCAATCAGGAATGAATCGTCAGATGTATGGGAACAAGTCACATTGAGATCTGCATCCACATTGTCAGTTGCATTTGGCATTATAACAACAGTTGACGATGAATTTCGTCCCATATCCGTAGTGGAAGTTACATTTGAGCAATTCAGAGTAGGCGCTTCGTCATCTGTTAAAGGAAAAATCAGTAAGTTGGCGTTTCAAGGAAAGAACATAGAAACCATGAAAAGCAACACATGACAATTGTCCTGAACCTTCTCATAAGATTTGGAAAAGATGTTCAATTAAAAAAGAAAATCATATATTATTACCTGTGACTGTAACAAAGAAAGTGCAAATGTCAGTGTTTCCGGCATTATCGGTAGACGAGCAGTTTACAGCTGTGATGCCAATCAGGAATGAATCGTCAGATGTATGGGAACAAGTCACATTGAGATCTGCATCCACATTGTCAGTTGCATTTGGCATTATAACAACAGTTGACGATGAATTTCGTCCCATATCCGTAGTGGAAGTTACATTTGAGCAATTCAGAGTAGGCGCTTCGTCATCTGTTAAAGGAAAAATCAGTAAGTTGGCGTTTCAAGGAAAGAACATATAAACTATATAGAGCAACACATGACAATTTTCTTGAACCTTCTACACCAGATTTGGAAAAGATGTTCGATTAAAAAAGAAAATTATATAATATTACCTGTGACTGTAACAAAGAAAGTGCAAATGTCAGTGTTTCCGGCATTATCGGTAGACGAGCAGTTTACAGCTGTGATGCCAATCAGGAATGAATCGTCAGATGTATGGGAACAAGTCACATTGAGATCTGCATCCACATTGTCAGTTGCATTTGGCATTATAACAACAGTTGACGATGAATTTCGTCCCATATCCGTAGTGGAAGTTACATTTGAGCAATTCAGAGTAGGCGTTTCGTCATCTGTTAAAGGAAAAATCAGTAAGTTGGCGTTTCAAGGAAAGAACATAGAAACCACGAAAAGCAACACATGACAATTGTCCTGAACCTTTTACACCAGATTTGGAAAAGATGTTCGATAAAAAAGGAAAATCATATATTATTACCTGTGACTGTAACAAAGAAAGTGCAAATGTCAGTGTTTCCGGCATTATCGGTAGACGAGCAGTTTACAGCTGTGATGCCAATCAGGAATGAATCGTCAGATGTATGGGAACAAGTCACATTGAGATCTGCATCCACATTGTCAGTTGCATTTGGCATTATAACAACAGTTGACGATGAATTTCGTCCCATATCCGTAGTGGAAGTTACATTTGAGCAATTCAGAGTAGGCGTTTCGTCATCTGTTAAAGGAAAAATCAGTAAGTTGGCGTTTCAAGGAAAGAACATAGAAACCATTTAGAGCAACACATGACAATTTTCTTGAACCTTCTACACCAGATTTGGAAAAGATGTTCGATTAAAAAGGAAAATCATATATTATTACCTGTGACTGTAACAAAGAAAGTGCAAATGTCAGTGTTTCCGGCATTATCGGTAGACGAGCAGTTTACAGCTGTGATGCCAATCAGGAATGAATCGTCAGATGTATGGGAACAAGTCACATTGAGATCTGCATCCACATTGTCAGTTGCATTTGGCATTATAACAACAGTTGACGATGAATTTCGTCCCATATCCGTAGTGGAAGTTACATTTGAGCAATTCAGAGTAGGCGCTTCGTCATCTGTTAAAGGAAAAATCAGTAAGTTGGCGTTTCAAGGAAAGAACATAGAAACCATGAAAAGCAACACATGACAATTGTCCTGAACCTTCTCATAAGATTTGGAAAAGATGTTCGATTAAAAAGAAAATCATATATTATTACCTGTGACTGTAACAAAGAAAGTGCAAATGTCAGTGTTTCCGGCATTATCGGTAGACGAGCAGTTTACAGCTGTGATGCCAATCAGGAATGAATCGTCAGATGTATGGGAACAAGTCACATTGAGATCTGCATCCACATTGTCAGTTGCATTTGGCATTATAACAACAGTTGACGATGAATTTCGTCCCATATCCGTAGTGGAAGTTACATTTGAGCAATTCAGAGTAGGCGTTTCGTCATCTGTTAAAGGAAAAATCAGTAAGTTGGCGTTTCAAGGAAAGAACATAGAAACCATAAGAGCAACACATGACAATTGTCCTGAACCTTCTACACCAGATTTGGAAAAGATGTTCGATTAAAAAGGAAAATCATATATTATTACCTGTGACTGTAACAAAGAAAGTGCAAATGTCAGTGTTTCCGGCATTATCGGTAGACGAGCAGTTTACAGCTGTGATGCCAATCAGGAATGAATCGTCAGATGTATGGGAACAAGTCACATTGAGATCTGCATCCACATTGTCAGTTGCATTTGGCATTATAACAACAGTTGACGATGAATTTCGTCCCATATCCGTAGTGGAAGTTACATTTGAGCAATTCAGAGTAGGCGTTTCGTCATCTGTTAAAGGAAAAATCAGTAGGTTGGCGTTTCAAGGAAAGAACATATAAACTATATAGAGCAACACATGACAATTGTCCTGAACCTTCTACACCAGATTTGGAAAAGATGTTCGATTAAAAAGAAAATCATATATTATTACCTGTGACTGTAACAAAGAAAGTGCAAATGTCAGTGTTTCCGGCATTATCGGTAGACGAGCAGTTTACAGCTGTGATGCCAATCAGGAATGAATCGTCAGATGTATGGGAACAAGTCACATTGAGATCTGCATCCACATTGTCAGTTGCATTTGGCATTATAACAACAGTTGACGATGAATTTCGTCCCATATCCGTAGTGGAAGTTACATTTGAGCAATTCAGAGTAGGCGCTTCGTCATCTGTTAAAGGAAAAATCAGTAAGTTGGCGTTTCAAGGAAAGAACATAGAAACCATGAAAAGCAACACATGACAATTGTCCTGAACCTTCTCATAAGATTTGGAAAAGATGTTCAATTAAAAAAAAATCATATATTATTACCTGTGACTGTAACAAAGAAAGTGCAAATGTCAGTGTTTCCGGCATTATCGGTAGACGAGCAGTTTACAGCTGTGATGCCAATCAGGAATGAATCGTCAGATGTATGGGAACAAGTCACATTGAGATCTGCATCCACATTGTCAGTTGCATTTGGCATTATAACAACAGTTGACGATGAATTTCGTCCCATATCCGTAGTGGAAGTTACATTTGAGCAATTCAGAGTAGGCGCTTCGTCATCTGTTAAAGGAAAAATCAGTAAGTTGGCGTTTCAAGGAAAGAACATATAAACTATATAGAGCAACACATGACAATTGTCCTGAACCTTCTACACCAGATTTGGAAAAGATGTTCGATTAAAAAGGAAAATCATATATTATTACCTGTGACTGTAACAAAGAAAGTGCAAATGTCAGTGTTTCCGGCATTATCGGTAGACGAGCAGTTTACAGCTGTGATGCCAATCAGGAATGAATCGTCAGATGTATGGGAACAAGTCACATTGAGATCTGCATCCACATTGTCAGTTGCATTTGGCATTATAACAACAGTTGACGATGAATTTCGTCCCATATCCGTAGTGGAAGTTACATTTGAGCAATTCAGAGTAGGCGCTTCGTCATCTGTTAAAGGAAAAATCAGTAAGTTGGCGTTTCAAGGAAAGAACATAGAAACCACGAAAAGCAACACATGACAATTGTCCTGAACCTTTTACACCAGATTTGGAAAAGATGTTCGATAAAAAAGGAAAATCATATATTATTACCTGTGACTGTAACAAAGAAAGTGCAAATGTCAGTGTTTCCGGCATTATCGGTAGACGAGCAGTTTACAGCTGTGATGCCAATCAGGAATGAATCGTCAGATGTATGGGAACAAGTCACATTGAGATCTGCATCCACATTGTCAGTTGCATTTGGCATTATAACAACAGTTGACGATGAATTTCGTCCCATATCCGTAGTGGAAGTTACATTTGAGCAATTCAGAGTAGGCGCTTCGTCATCTGTTAAAGGAAAAATCAGTAAGTTGGCGTTTCAAGGAAAGAACATATAAACTATATAGAGCAACACATGACAATTGTCCTGAACCTTCTACACCAGATTTGGAAAAGATGTTCGATTAAAAGGAAAATCATATATTATTACCTGTGACTGTAACAAAGAAAGTGCAAATGTCAGTGTTTCCGGCATTATCGGTAGACGAGCAGTTTACAGCTGTGATGCCAATCAGGAATGAATCGTCAGATGTATGGGAACAAGTCACATTGAGATCTGCATCCACATTGTCAGTTGCATTTGGCATTATAACAACAGTTGACGATGAATTTCGTCCCATATCCGTAGTGGAAGTTACATTTGAGCAATTCAGAGTAGGCGCTTCGTCATCTGTTAAAGGAAAAATCAGTAAGTTGGCGTTTCAAGGAAAGAACATAGAAACCATGAAAAGCAACACATGACAATTGTCCTGAACCTTCTCATAAGATTTGGAAAAGATGTTCGATTAAAAAGAAAATCATATATTATTACCTGTGACTGTAACAAAGAAAGTGCAAATGTCAGTGTTTCCGGCATTATCGGTAGACGAGCAGTTTACAGCTGTGATGCCAATCAGGAATGAATCGTCAGATGTATGGGAACAAGTCACATTGAGATCTGCATCCACATTGTCAGTTGCATTTGGCATTATAACAACAGTTGACGATGAATTTCGTCCCATATCCGTAGTGGAAGTTACATTTGAGCAATTCAGAGTAGGCGCTTCGTCATCTGTTAAAGGAAAAATCAGTAAGTTGGCGTTTCAAGGAAAGAACATAGAAACCATGAAGAGCAACACATGACAATTGTCCTGAACCTTCTACACCAGATTTGGAAAAGATGTTCGATAAAAAGGAAAATCATATATTATTACCTGTGACTGTAACAAAGAAAGTGCAAATGTCAGTGTTTCCGGCATTATCGGTAGACGAGCAGTTTACAGCTGTGATGCCAATCAGGAATGAATCGTCAGATGTATGGGAACAAGTCACATTGAGATCTGCATCCACATTGTCAGTTGCATTTGGCATTATAACAACAGTTGACGATGAATTTCGTCCCATATCCGTAGTGGAAGTTACATTTGAGCAATTCAGAGTAGGCGCTTCGTCATCTGTTAAAGGAAAAATCAGTAAGTTGGCGTTTCAAGGAAAGAACATAGAAACCATGAAGAGCAACACATGACAATTGTCATGAACCTTCTACACCAGATTTGGAAAAGATGTTCGATAAAAAGGAAAATCATATATTATTACCTGTGACTGTAACAAAGAAAGTGCAAATGTCAGTGTTTCCGGCATTATCGGTAGACGAGCAGTTTACAGCTGTGATGCCAATCAGGAATGAATCGTCAGATGTATGGGAACAAGTCACATTGAGATCTGCATCCACATTGTCAGTTGCATTTGGCATTATAACAACAGTTGACGATGAATTTCGTCCCATATCCGTAGTGGAAGTTACATTTGAGCAATTCAGAGTAGGCGCTTCGTCATCTGTTAAAGGAAAAATCAGTAAGTTGGCGTTTCAAGGAAAGAACATATAAACTATATAGAGCAACACATGACAATTGTCCTGAACCTTCTACACCAGATTTGGAAAAGATGTTCGATTAAAAGGAAAATCATATATTATTACCTGTGACTGTAACAAAGAAAGTGCAAATGTCAGTGTTTCCGGCATTATCGGTAGACGAGCAGTTTACAGCTGTGATGCCAATCAGGAATGAATCGTCAGATGTATGGGAACAAGTCACATTGAGATCTGCATCCACATTGTCAGTTGCATTTGGCATTATAACAACAGTTGACGATGAATTTCGTCCCATATCCGTAGTGGAAGTTACATTTGAGCAATTCAGAGTAGGCGCTTCGTCATCTGTTAAAGGAAAAATCAGTAAGTTGGCGTTTCAAGGAAAGAACATAGAAACCATGAAAAGCAACACATGACAATTGTCCTGAACCTTCTCACCAGATTTGGAAAAGATGTTCGATTAAAAGAAAATCATATATTATTACCTGTGACTGTAACAAAGAAAGTGCAAATGTCAGTGTTTCCGGCATTATCGGTAGACGAGCAGTTTACAGCTGTGATGCCAATCAGGAATGAATCGTCAGATGTATGGGAACAAGTCACATTGAGATCTGCATCCACATTGTCAGTTGCATTTGGCATTATAACAACAGTTGACGATGAATTTCGTCCCATATCCGTAGTGGAAGTTACATTTGAGCAATTCAGAGTAGGCGCTTCGTCATCTGTTAAAGGAAAAATCAGTAAGTTGGCGTTTCAAGGAAAGAACATAGAAACCATGAAGAGCAACACATGACAATTGTCCTGAACCTTTTACACCAGATTTGGAAAAGATGTTCGATAAAAAAGGAAAATCATATATTATTACCTGTGACTGTAACAAAGAAAGTGCAAATGTCAGTGTTTCCGGCATTATCGGTAGACGAGCAGTTTACAGCTGTGATGCCAATCAGGAATGAATCGTCAGATGTATGGGAACAAGTCACATTGAGATCTGCATCCACATTGTCAGTTGCATTTGGCATTATAACAACAGTTGACGATGAATTTCGTCCCATATCCGTAGTGGAAGTTACATTTGAGCAATTCAGAGTAGGCGCTTCGTCATCTGTTAAAGGAAAAATCAGTAAGTTGGCGTTTCAAGGAAAGAACATAGAAACCATGAAGAGCAACACATGACAATTGTCCTGAACCTTCTCACCAGATTTGGAAAAGATGTTCGATTAAAAAGAAAATCATATATTATTACCTGTGACTGTAACAAAGAAAGTGCAAATGTCAGTGTTTCCGGCATTATCGGTAGACGAGCAGTTTACAGCTGTGATGCCAATCAGGAATGAATCGTCAGATGTATGGGAACAAGTCACATTGAGATCTGCATCCACATTGTCAGTTGCATTTGGCATTATAACAACAGTTGACGATGAATTTCGTCCCATATCCGTAGTGGAAGTTACATTTGAGCAATTCAGAGTAGGCGCTTCGTCATCTGTTAAAGGAAAAATCAGTAAGTTGGCGTTTCAAGGAAAGAACATAGAAACCATGAAGAGCAACACATGACAATTGTCCTGAACCTTCTACACCAGATTTGGAAAAGATGTTCGATAAAAAGGAAAATCATATATTATTACCTGTGACTGTAACAAAGAAAGTGCAAATGTCAGTGTTTCCGGCATTATCGGTAGACGAGCAGTTTACAGCTGTGATGCCAATCAGGAATGAATCGTCAGGTGTATGGGAACAAGTCACATTGAGATCTGCATCCACATTGTCAGTTGCATTTGGCATTATAACAACAGTTGACGATGAATTTCGTCCCATATCCGTAGTGGAAGTTACATTTGAGCAATTCAGAGTAGGCGCTTCGTCATCTGTTAAAGGAAAAATCAGTAAGTTGGCGTTTCAAGGAAAGAACATAGAAACCATGAAGAGCAACACATGACAATTGTCCTGAACCTTCTACACCAGATTTGGAAAAGATGTTCGATAAAAGGAAAATCATATATTATTACCTGTGACTGTAACAAAGAAAGTGCAAATGTCAGTGTTTCCGGCATTATCGGTAGACGAGCAGTTTACAGCTGTGATGCCAATCAGGAATGAATCGTCAGGTGTATGGGAACAAGTCACATTGAGATCTGCATCCACATTGTCAGTTGCATTTGGCATTATAACAACAGTTGACGATGAATTTCGTCCCATATCCGTAGTGGAAGTTACATTTGAGCAATTCAGAGTAGGCGCTTCGTCATCTGTTAAAGGAAAAATCAGTAAGTTGGCGTTTCAAGGAAAGAACATAGAAACCATGAAGAGCAACACATGACAATTGTCCTGAACCTTTTACACCAGATTTGGAAAAGATGTTCGATAAAAAGGAAAATCATATATTATTACCTGTGACTGTAACAAAGAAAGTGCAAATGTCAGTGTTTCCGGCATTATCGGTAGACGAGCAGTTTACAGCTGTGATGCCAATCAGGAATGAATCGTCAGATGTATGGGAACAAGTCACATTGAGATCTGCATCCACATTGTCAGTTGCATTTGGCATTATAACAACAGTTGACGATGAATTTCGTCCCATATCCGTAGTGGAAGTTACATTTGAGCAATTCAGAGTAGGCGCTTCGTCATCTGTTAAAGGAAAAATCAGTAAGTTGGCGTTTCAAGGAAAGAACATAGAAACCATGAAGAGCAACACATGACAATTGTCCTGAACCTTCTCATAAGATTTGGAAAAGATGTTCGATTAAAAAGAAAATCATATATTATTACCTGTGACTGTAACAAAGAAAGTGCAAATGTCAGTGTTTCCGGCATTATCGGTAGACGAGCAGTTTACAGCTGTGATGCCAATCAGGAATGAATCGTCAGATGTATGGGAACAAGTCACATTGAGATCTGCATCCACATTGTCAGTTGCATTTGGCATTATAACAACAGTTGACGATGAATTTCGTCCCATATCCGTAGTGGAAGTTACATTTGAGCAATTCAGAGTAGGCGCTTCGTCATCTGTTAAAGGAAAAATCAGTAAGTTGGCGTTTCAAGGAAAGAACATATAAACTATATAGAGCAACACATGACAATTGTCCTGAACCTTCTACACCAGATTTGGAAAAGATGTTCGATTAAAAGGAAAATCATATATTATTACCTGTGACTGTAACAAAGAAAGTGCAAATGTCAGTGTTTCCGGCATTATCGGTAGACGAGCAGTTTACAGCTGTGATGCCAATCAGGAATGAATCGTCAGGTGTATGGGAACAAGTCACATTGAGATCTGCATCCACATTGTCAGTTGCATTTGGCATTATAACAACAGTTGACGATGAATTTCGTCCCATATCCGTAGTGGAAGTTACATTTGAGCAATTCAGAGTAGGCGCTTCGTCATCTGTTAAAGGAAAAATCAGTAAGTTGGCGTTTAAAGGAAAGAACATAGAAACCATGAAGAGCAACACATGACAATTGTCCTGAACCTATTACACCAGATTTGGAAAAGATGTTCGATAAAAAAGGAAAATCATATATTATTACCTGTGACTGTAACAAAGAAAGTGCAAATGTCAGTGTTTCCGGCATTATCGGTAGACGAGCAGTTTACAGCTGTGATGCCAATCAGGAATGAATCGTCAGGTGTATGGGAACAAGTCACATTGAGATCTGCATCCACATTGTCAGTTGCATTTGGCATTATAACAACAGTTGACGATGAATTTCGTCCCATATCCGTAGTGGAAGTTACATTTGAGCAATTCAGAGTAGGCGCTTCGTCATCTGTTAAAGGAAAAATCAGTAAGTTGGCGTTTAAAGGAAAGAACATAGAAACCATGAAGAGCAACACATGACAATTGTCCTGAACCTTCTACACCAGATTTGGAAAAGATGTTCGATAAAAAGGAAAATCATATATTATTACCTGTGACTGTAACAAAGAAAGTGCAAATGTCAGTGTTTCCGGCATTATCGGTAGACGAGCAGTTTACAGCTGTGATGCCAATCAGGAATGAATCGTCAGATGTATGGGAACAAGTCACATTGAGATCTGCATCCACATTGTCAGTTGCATTTGGCATTATAACAACAGTTGACGATGAATTTCGTCCCATATCCGTAGTGGAAGTTACATTTGAGCAATTCAGAGTAGGCGCTTCGTCATCTGTTAAAGGAAAAATCAGTAAGTTGGCGTTTCAAGGAAAAAAACATATAAACTATATAGAGCAACACATGACAATTGTCCTGAACCTTTTACACCAGATTTGGAAAAGATGTTCGATAAAAAGGAAAATCATATATTATTACCTGTGACTGTAACAAAGAAAGTGCAAATGTCAGTGTTTCCGGCATTATCGGTAGACGAGCAGTTTACAGCTGTGATGCCAATCAGGAATGAATCGTCAGGTGTATGGGAACAAGTCACATTGAGATCTGCATCCACATTGTCAGTTGCATTTGGCATTATAACAACAGTTGACGATGAATTTCGTCCCATATCCGTAGTGGAAGTTACATTTGAGCAATTCAGAGTAGGCGCTTCGTCATCTGTTAAAGGAAAAATCAGTAAGTTGGCGTTTAAAGGAAAGAACATAGAAACCATGAAGAGCAACACATGACAATTGTCCTGAACCTTTACACCAGATTTGGAAAAGATGTTCGATAAAAAGGAAAATCATATATTATTACCTGTGACTGTAACAAAGAAAGTGCAAATGTCAGTGTTTCCGGCATTATCGGTAGACGAGCAGTTTACAGCTGTGATGCCAATCAGGAATGAATCGTCAGGTGTATGGGAACAAGTCACATTGAGATCTGCATCCACATTGTCAGTTGCATTTGGCATTATAACAACAGTTGACGATGAATTTCGTCCCATATCCGTAGTGGAAGTTACATTTGAGCAATTCAGAGTAGGCGCTTCGTCATCTGTTAAAGGAAAAATCAGTAAGTTGGCGTTTCAAGGAAAAAAACATATAAACTATATAGAGCAACACATGACAATTGTCCTGAACCTTTTACACCAGATTTGGAAAAGATGTTCGATAAAAAGGAAAATCATATATTATTACCTGTGACTGTAACAAAGAAAGTGCAAATGTCAGTGTTTCCGGCATTATCGGTAGACGAGCAGTTTACAGCTGTGATGCCAATCAGGAATGAATCGTCAGGTGTATGGGAACAAGTCACATTGAGATCTGCATCCACATTGTCAGTTGCATTTGGCATTATAACAACAGTTGACGATGAATTTCGTCCCATATCCGTAGTGGAAGTTACATTTGAGCAATTCAGAGTAGGCGCTTCGTCATCTGTTAAAGGAAAAATCAGTAAGTTGGCGTTTAAAGGAAAGAACATAGAAACCATGAAGAGCAACACATGACAATTGTCCTGAACCTTTTACACCAGATTTGGAAAAGATGTTCGATAAAAAAGGAAAATCATATATTATTACCTGTGACTGTAACAAAGAAAGTGCAAATGTCAGTGTTTCCGGCATTATCGGTAGACGAGCAGTTTACAGCTGTGATGCCAATCAGGAATGAATCGTCAGGTGTATGGGAACAAGTCACATTGAGATCTGCATCCACATTGTCAGTTGCATTTGGCATTATAACAACAGTTGACGATGAATTTCGTCCCATATCCGTAGTGGAAGTTACATTTGAGCAATTCAGAGTAGGCGCTTCGTCATCTGTTAAAGGAAAAATCAGTAAGTTGGCGTTTCAAGGAAAGAACATAGAAACCATGAAGAGCAACACATGACAATTGTCCTGAACCTTTTACACCAGATTTGGAAAAGATGTTCGATAAAAAGGAAAATCATATATTATTACCTGTGACTGTAACAAAGAAAGTGCAAATGTCAGTGTTTCCGGCATTATCGGTAGACGAGCAGTTTACAGCTGTGATGCCAATCAGGAATGAATCGTCAGGTGTATGGGAACAAGTCACATTGAGATCTGCATCCACATTGTCAGTTGCATTTGGCATTATAACAACAGTTGACGATGAATTTCGTCCCATATCCGTAGTGGAAGTTACATTTGAGCAATTCAGAGTAGGCGCTTCGTCATCTGTTAAAGGAAAAATCAGTAAGTTGGCGTTTAAAGGAAAGAACATAGAAACCATGAAGAGCAACACATGACAATTGTCCTGAACCTTTACACCAGATTTGGAAAAGATGTTCGATAAAAAGGAAAATCATATATTATTACCTGTGACTGTAACAAAGAAAGTGCAAATGTCAGTGTTTCCGGCATTATCGGTAGACGAGCAGTTTACAGCTGTGATGCCAATCAGGAATGAATCGTCAGATGTATGGGAACAAGTCACATTGAGATCTGCATCCACATTGTCAGTTGCATTTGGCATTATAACAACAGTTGACGATGAATTTCGTCCCATATCCGTAGTGGAAGTTACATTTGAGCAATTCAGAGTAGGCGCTTCGTCATCTGTTAAAGGAAAAATCAGTAAGTTGGCGTTTCAAGGAAAGAACATATAAACTATATAGAGCAACACATGACAATTGTCCTGAACCTTCTACACCAGATTTGGAAAAGATGTTCGATTAAAAAGGAAAATCATATATTATTACCTGTGACTGTAACAAAGAAAGTGCAAATGTCAGTGTTTCCGGCATTATCGGTAGACGAGCAGTTTACAGCTGTGATGCCAATCAGGAATGAATCGTCAGGTGTATGGGAACAAGTCACATTGAGATCTGCATCCACATTGTCAGTTGCATTTGGCATTATAACAACAGTTGACGATGAATTTCGTCCCATATCCGTAGTGGAAGTTACATTTGAGCAATTCAGAGTAGGCGCTTCGTCATCTGTTAAAGGAAAAATCAGTAAGTTGGCGTTTAAACGAAAGAACATAGAAACCATGAAAAGCAACACATGACAATTGTCCTGAACCTTCTCATAAGATTTGGAAAAGATGTTCAATTAAAAGAAAATCATATATTATTACCTGTGACTGTAACAAAGAAAGTGCAAATGTCAGTGTTTCCGGCATTATCGGTAGACGAGCAGTTTACAGCTGTGATGCCAATCAGGAATGAATCGTCAGATGTATGGGAACAAGTCACATTGAGATCTGCATCCACATTGTCAGTTGCATTTGGCATTATAACAACAGTTGACGATGAATTTCGTCCCATATCCGTAGTGGAAGTTACATTTGAGCAATTCAGAGTAGGCGCTTCGTCATCTGTTAAAGGAAAAATCAGTAAGTTGGCGTTTCAAGGAAAGAACATATAAACTATATAGAGCAACACATGACAATTTTCTTGAACCTTCCACACCAGATTTGGAAAAGATGTTCGATTAAAAAGGAAAATCATATATTATTACCTGTGACTGTAACAAAGAAAGTGCAAATGTCAGTGTTTCCGGCATTATCGGTAGACGAGCAGTTTACAGCTGTGATGCCAATCAGGAATGAATCGTCAGGTGTATGGGAACAAGTCACATTGAGATCTGCATCCACATTGTCAGTTGCATTTGGCATTATAACAACAGTTGACGATGAATTTCGTCCCATATCCGTAGTGGAAGTTACATTTGAGCAATTCAGAGTAGGCGCTTCGTCATCTGTTAAAGGAAAAATCAGTAAGTTGGCGTTTAAAGGAAAGAACATAGAAACCATGAAGAGCAACACATGACAATTGTCCTGAACCTTTTACACCAGATTTGGAAAAGATGTTCGATAAAAGGAAAATCATATATTATTACCTGTGACTGTAACAAAGAAAGTGCAAATGTCAGTGTTTCCGGCATTATCGGTAGACGAGCAGTTTACAGCTGTGATGCCAATCAGGAATGAATCGTCAGGTGTATGGGAACAAGTCACATTGAGATCTGCATCCACATTGTCAGTTGCATTTGGCATTATAACAACAGTTGACGATGAATTTCGTCCCATATCCGTAGTGGAAGTTACATTTGAGCAATTCAGAGTAGGCGCTTCGTCATCTGTTAAAGGAAAAATCAGTAAGTTGGCGTTTCAAGGAAAGAACATAGAAACCATGAAGAGCAACACATGACAATTGTCCTGAACCTTCTACACCAGATTTGGAAAAGATGTTCGATAAAAAAGGAAAATCATATATTATTACCTGTGACTGTAACAAAGAAAGTGCAAATGTCAGTGTTTCCGGCATTATCGGTAGACGAGCAGTTTACAGCTGTGATGCCAATCAGGAATGAATCGTCAGATGTATGGGAACAAGTCACATTGAGATCTGCATCCACATTGTCAGTTGCATTTGGCATTATAACAACAGTTGACGATGAATTTCGTCCCATATCCGTAGTGGAAGTTACATTTGAGCAATTCAGAGTAGGCGCTTCGTCATCTGTTAAAGGAAAAATCAGTAAGTTGGCGTTTCAAGGAAAGAACATATAAACTATATAGAGCAACACATGACAATTGTCCTGAACCTTCTACACCAGATTTGGAAAAGATGTTCGATAAAAAGGAAAATCATATATTATTACCTGTGACTGTAACAAAGAAAGTGCAAATGTCAGTGTTTCCGGCATTATCGGTAGACGAGCAGTTTACAGCTGTGATGCCAATCAGGAATGAATCGTCAGGTGTATGGGAACAAGTCACATTGAGATCTGCATCCACATTGTCAGTTGCATTTGGCATTATAACAACAGTTGACGATGAATTTCGTCCCATATCCGTAGTGGAAGTTACATTTGAGCAATTCAGAGTAGGCGCTTCGTCATCTGTTAAAGGAAAAATCAGTAAGTTGGCGTTTAAAGGAAAGAACATAGAAACCATGAAGAGCAACACATGACAATTGTCCTGAACCTTTTACACCAGATTTGGAAAAGATGTTCGATAAAAGGAAAATCATATATTATTACCTGTGACTGTAACAAAGAAAGTGCAAATGTCAGTGTTTCCGGCATTATCGGTAGACGAGCAGTTTACAGCTGTGATGCCAATCAGGAATGAATCGTCAGGTGTATGGGAACAAGTCACATTGAGATCTGCATCCACATTGTCAGTTGCATTTGGCATTATAACAACAGTTGACGATGAATTTCGTCCCATATCCGTAGTGGAAGTTACATTTGAGCAATTCAGAGTAGGCGCTTCGTCATCTGTTAAAGGAAAAATCAGTAAGTTGGCGTTTCAAGGAAAGAACATAGAAACTATATAGAGCAACACATGACAATTGTCCTGAACCTTTACACCAGATTTGGAAAAGATGTTCGATAAAAAGGAAAATCATATATTATTACCTGTGACTGTAACAAAGAAAGTGCAAATGTCAGTGTTTCCGGCATTATCGGTAGACGAGCAGTTTACAGCTGTGATGCCAATCAGGAATGAATCGTCAGGTGTATGGGAACAAGTCACATTGAGATCTGCATCCACATTGTCAGTTGCATTTGGCATTATAACAACAGTTGACGATGAATTTCGTCCCATATCCGTAGTGGAAGTTACATTTGAGCAATTCAGAGTAGGCGCTTCGTCATCTGTTAAAGGAAAAATCAGTAAGTTGGCGTTTAAAGGAAAGAACATAGAAACCATGAAGAGCAACACATGACAATTGTCCTGAACCTTTTACACCAGATTTGGAAAAGATGTTCGATAAAAAAGGAAAATCATATATTATTACCTGTGACTGTAACAAAGAAAGTGCAAATGTCAGTGTTTCCGGCATTATCGGTAGACGAGCAGTTTACAGCTGTGATGCCAATCAGGAATGAATCGTCAGGTGTATGGGAACAAGTCACATTGAGATCTGCATCCACATTGTCAGTTGCATTTGGCATTATAACAACAGTTGACGATGAATTTCGTCCCATATCCGTAGTGGAAGTTACATTTGAGCAATTCAGAGTAGGCGCTTCGTCATCTGTTAAAGGAAAAATCAGTAAGTTGGCGTTTCAAGGAAAGAACATAGAAACCATGAAGAGCAACACATGACAATTGTCCTGAACCTTTTACACCAGATTTGGAAAAGATGTTCGATAAAAGGAAAATCATATATTATTACCTGTGACTGTAACAAAGAAAGTGCAAATGTCAGTGTTTCCGGCATTATCGGTAGACGAGCAGTTTACAGCTGTGATGCCAATCAGGAATGAATCGTCAGGTGTATGGGAACAAGTCACATTGAGATCTGCATCCACATTGTCAGTTGCATTTGGCATTATAACAACAGTTGACGATGAATTTCGTCCCATATCCGTAGTGGAAGTTACATTTGAGCAATTCAGAGTAGGCGCTTCGTCATCTGTTAAAGGAAAAATCAGTAAGTTGGCGTTTCAAGGAAAGAACATAGAAACCATGAAGAGCAACACATGACAATTGTCCTGAACCTTCTACACCAGATTTGGAAAAGATGTTCGATAAAAAGGAAAATCATATATTATTACCTGTGACTGTAACAAAGAAAGTGCAAATGTCAGTGTTTCCGGCATTATCGGTAGACGAGCAGTTTACAGCTGTGATGCCAATCAGGAATGAATCGTCAGATGTATGGGAACAAGTCACATTGAGATCTGCATCCACATTGTCAGTTGCATTTGGCATTATAACAACAGTTGACGATGAATTTCGTCCCATATCCGTAGTGGAAGTTACATTTGAGCAATTCAGAGTAGGCGCTTCGTCATCTGTTAAAGGAAAAATCAGTAAGTTGGCGTTTCAAGGAAAGAACATATAAACTTTATAGAGCAACACATGACAATTGTCCTGAACCTTCTCATAAGATTTGGAAAAGATGTTCGATTAAAAAAGAAAATCATATATTATTACCTGTGACTGTAACAAAGAAAGTGCAAATGTCAGTGTTTCCGGCATTATCGGTAGACGAGCAGTTTACAGCTGTGATGCCAATCAGGAATGAATCGTCAGATGTATGGGAACAAGTCACATTGAGATCTGCATCCACATTGTCAGTTGCATTTGGCATTATAACAACAGTTGACGATGAATTTCGTCCCATATCCGTAGTGGAAGTTACATTTGAGCAATTCAGAGTAGGCGCTTCGTCATCTGTTAAAGGAAAAATCAGTAAGTTGGCGTTTCAAGGAAAGAACATAGAAACCATGAAGAGCAACACATGACAATTGTCCTGAACCTTCTACACCAGATTTGGAAAAGATGTTCGATAAAAAGGAAAATCATATATTATTACCTGTGACTGTAACAAAGAAAGTGCAAATGTCAGTGTTTCCGGCATTATCGGTAGACGAGCAGTTTACAGCTGTGATGCCAATCAGGAATGAATCGTCAGGTGTATGGGAACAAGTCACATTGAGATCTGCATCCACATTGTCAGTTGCATTTGGCATTATAACAACAGTTGACGATGAATTTCGTCCCATATCCGTAGTGGAAGTTACATTTGAGCAATTCAGAGTAGGCGCTTCGTCATCTGTTAAAGGAAAAATCAGTAAGTTGGCGTTTCAAGGAAAGAACATAGAAACCATGAAGAGCAACACATGACAATTGTCCTGAACCTTTTACACCAGATTTGGAAAAGATGTTCGATAAAAAAGGAAAATCATATATTATTACCTGTGACTGTAACAAAGAAAGTGCAAATGTCAGTGTTTCCGGCATTATCGGTAGACGAGCAGTTTACAGCTGTGATGCCAATCAGGAATGAATCGTCAGGTGTATGGGAACAAGTCACATTGAGATCTGCATCCACATTGTCAGTTGCATTTGGCATTATAACAACAGTTGACGATGAATTTCGTCCCATATCCGTAGTGGAAGTTACATTTGAGCAATTCAGAGTAGGCGCTTCGTCATCTGTTAAAGGAAAAATCAGTAAGTTGGCGTTTCAAGGAAAGAACATAGAAACCATGAAGAGCAACACATGACAATTGTCCTGAACCTTCTACACCAGATTTGGAAAAGATGTTCGATAAAAAGGAAAATCATATATTATTACCTGTGACTGTAACAAAGAAAGTGCAAATGTCAGTGTTTCCGGCATTATCGGTAGACGAGCAGTTTACAGCTGTGATGCCAATCAGGAATGAATCGTCAGATGTATGGGAACAAGTCACATTGAGATCTGCATCCACATTGTCAGTTGCATTTGGCATTATAACAACAGTTGACGATGAATTTCGTCCCATATCCGTAGTGGAAGTTACATTTGAGCAATTCAGAGTAGGCGCTTCGTCATCTGTTAAAGGAAAAATCAGTAAGTTGGCGTTTCAAGGAAAGAACATATAAACTATATAGAGCAACACATGACAATTGTCCTGAACCTTCTACACCAGATTTGGAAAAGATGTTCGATTAAAAAGAAAATCATATATTATTACCTGTGACTGTAACAAAGAAAGTGCAAATGTCAGTGTTTCCGGCATTATCGGTAGACGAGCAGTTTACAGCTGTGATGCCAATCAGGAATGAATCGTCAGATGTATGGGAACAAGTCACATTGAGATCTGCATCCACATTGTCAGTTGCATTTGGCATTATAACAACAGTTGACGATGAATTTCGTCCCATATCCGTAGTGGAAGTTACATTTGAGCAATTCAGAGTAGGCGCTTCGTCATCTGTTAAAGGAAAAATCAGTAAGTTGGCGTTTCAAGGAAAGAACATATAAACTATATAGAGCAACACATGACAATTGTCCTGAACCTTCTACACCAGATTTGGAAAAGATGTTCGATTAAAAGAAAATCATATATTATTACCTGTGACTGTAACAAAGAAAGTGCAAATGTCAGTGTTTCCGGCATTATCGGTAGACGAGCAGTTTACAGCTGTGATGCCAATCAGGAATGAATCGTCAGGTGTATGGGAACAAGTCACATTGAGATCTGCATCCACATTGTCAGTTGCATTTGGCATTATAACAACAGTTGACGATGAATTTCGTCCCATATCCGTAGTGGAAGTTACATTTGAGCAATTCAGAGTAGGCGCTTCGTCATCTGTTAAAGGAAAAATCAGTAAGTTGGCGTTTCAAGGAAAGAACATAGAAACCATGAAAAGCAACACATGACAATTGTCCTGAACCTTCTCATAAGATTTGGAAAAGATGTTCAATTAAAAAGAAAATCATATATTATTACCTGTGACTGTAACAAAGAAAGTGCAAATGTCAGTGTTTCCGGCATTATCGGTAGACGAGCAGTTTACAGCTGTGATGCCAATCAGGAATGAATCGTCAGGTGTATGGGAACAAGTCACATTGAGATCTGCATCCACATTGTCAGTTGCATTTGGCATTATAACAACAGTTGACGATGAATTTCGTCCCATATCCGTAGTGGAAGTTACATTTGAGCAATTCAGAGTAGGCGCTTCGTCATCTGTTAAAGGAAAAATCAGTAAGTTGGCGTTTCAAGGAAAGAACATAGAAACCATGAAGAGCAACACATGACAATTGTCCTGAACCTTCTACACAAGATTTGGAAAAGATGTTCAATTAAAAAGAAAATCATATATTATTACCTGTGACTGTAACAAAGAAAGTGCAAATGTCAGTGTTTCCGGCATTATCGGTAGACGAGCAGTTTACAGCTGTGATGCCAATCAGGAATGAATCGTCAGGTGTATGGGAACAAGTCACATTGAGATCTGCATCCACATTGTCAGTTGCATTTGGCATTATAACAACAGTTGACGATGAATTTCGTCCCATATCCGTAGTGGAAGTTACATTTGAGCAATTCAGAGTAGGCGCTTCGTCATCTGTTAAAGGAAAAATCAGTAAGTTGGCGTTTCAAGGAAAGAACATAGAAACCATGAAAAGCAACACATGACAATTGTCCTGAACCTTCTCATAAGATTTGGAAAAGATGTTCAATTAAAAAGAAAATCATATATTATTACCTGTGACTGTAACAAAGAAAGTGCAAATGTCAGTGTTTCCGGCATTATCGGTAGACGAGCAGTTTACAGCTGTGATGCCAATCAGGAATGAATCGTCAGGTGTATGGGAACAAGTCACATTGAGATCTGCATCCACATTGTCAGTTGCATTTGGCATTATAACAACAGTTGACGATGAATTTCGTCCCATATCCGTAGTGGAAGTTACATTTGAGCAATTCAGAGTAGGCGCTTCGTCATCTGTTAAAGGAAAAATCAGTAAGTTGGCGTTTCAAGGAAAGAACATAGAAACCATGAAGAGCAACACATGACAATTGTCCTGAACCTTCTACACAAGATTTGGAAAAGATGTTCGATTAAAAAGAAAATCATATATTATTACCTGTGACTGTAACAAAGAAAGTGCAAATGTCAGTGTTTCCGGCATTATCGGTAGACGAGCAGTTTACAGCTGTGATGCCAATCAGGAATGAATCGTCAGGTGTATGGGAACAAGTCACATTGAGATCTGCATCCACATTGTCAGTTGCATTTGGCATTATAACAACAGTTGACGATGAATTTCGTCCCATATCCGTAGTGGAAGTTACATTTGAGCAATTCAGAGTAGGCGCTTCGTCATCTGTTAAAGGAAAAATCAGTAAGTTGGCGTTTCAAGGAAAGAACATAGAAACCATGAAGAGCAACACATGACAATTGTCCTGAACCTTCTCATAAGATTTGGAAAAGATGTTCGATTAAAAAAAAAATCATATATTATTACCTGTGACTGTAACAAAGAAAGTGCAAATGTCAGTGTTTCCGGCATTATCGGTAGACGAGCAGTTTACAGCTGTGATGCCAATCAGGAATGAATCGTCAGATGTATGGGAACAAGTCACATTGAGATCTGCATCCACATTGTCAGTTGCATTTGGCATTATAACAACAGTTGACGATGAATTTCGTCCCATATCCGTAGTGGAAGTTACATTTGAGCAATTCAGAGTAGGCGCTTCGTCATCTGTTAAAGGAAAAATCAGTAAGTTGGCGTTTCAAGGAAAGAACATAGAAACCATAAGAGCAACACATGACAATTGTCCTGAACCTTCTACACCAGATTTGGAAAAGATGTTCGATTAAAAAAGAAAATCATATATTATTACCTGTGACTGTAACAAAGAAAGTGCAAATGTCAGTGTTTCCGGCATTATCGGTAGACGAGCAGTTTACAGCTGTGATGCCAATCAGGAATGAATCGTCAGATGTATGGGAACAAGTCACATTGAGATCTGCATCCACATTGTCAGTTGCATTTGGCATTATAACAACAGTTGACGATGAATTTCGTCCCATATCCGTAGTGGAAGTTACATTTGAGCAATTCAGAGTAGGCGCTTCGTCATCTGTTAAAGGAAAAATCAGTAAGTTGGCGTTTCAAGGAAAGAACATAGAAACCATATAGAGCAACACATGACAATTGTCCTGAACCTTCTACACCAGATTTGGAAAAGATGTTCGATTAAAAGAAAATCATATATTATTACCTGTGACTGTAACAAAGAAAGTGCAAATGTCAGTGTTTCCGGCATTATCGGTAGACGAGCAGTTTACAGCTGTGATGCCAATCAGGAATGAATCGTCAGGTGTATGGGAACAAGTCACATTGAGATCTGCATCCACATTGTCAGTTGCATTTGGCATTATAACAACAGTTGACGATGAATTTCGTCCCATATCCGTAGTGGAAGTTACATTTGAGCAATTCAGAGTAGGCGCTTCGTCATCTGTTAAAGGAAAAATCAGTAAGTTGGCGTTTCAAGGAAAGAACATAGAAACCATGAAGAGCAACACATGACAATTGTCCTGAACCTTCTACACCAGATTTGGAAAAGATGTTCGATAAAAAGGAAAATCATATATTATTACCTGTGACTGTAACAAAGAAAGTGCAAATGTCAGTGTTTCCGGCATTATCGGTAGACGAGCAGTTTACAGCTGTGATGCCAATCAGGAATGAATCGTCAGATGTATGGGAACAAGTCACATTGAGATCTGCATCCACATTGTCAGTTGCATTTGGCATTATAACAACAGTTGACGATGAATTTCGTCCCATATCCGTAGTGGAAGTTACATTTGAGCAATTCAGAGTAGGCGCTTCGTCATCTGTTAAAGGAAAAATCAGTAAGTTGGCGTTTCAAGGAAAGAACATATAAACTATATAGAGCAACACATGACAATTGTCCTGAACCTTCTACACCAGATTTGGAAAAGATGTTCGATTAAAAAAAAATCATATATTATTACCTGTGACTGTAACAAAGAAAGTGCAAATGTCAGTGTTTCCGGCATTATCGGTAGACGAGCAGTTTACAGCTGTGATGCCAATCAGGAATGAATCGTCAGGTGTATGGGAACAAGTCACATTGAGATCTGCATCCACATTGTCAGTTGCATTTGGCATTATAACAACAGTTGACGATGAATTTCGTCCCATATCCGTAGTGGAAGTTACATTTGAGCAATTCAGAGTAGGCGCTTCGTCATCTGTTAAAGGAAAAATCAGTAAGTTGGCGTTTCAAGGAAAGAACATAGAAACCATGAAAAGCAACACATGACAATTGTCCTGAACCTTCTCATAAGATTTGGAAAAGATGTTCGATTAAAAGAAAATCATATATTATTACCTGTGACTGTAACAAAGAAAGTGCAAATGTCAGTGTTTCCGGCATTATCGGTAGACGAGCAGTTTACAGCTGTGATGCCAATCAGGAATGAATCGTCAGGTGTATGGGAACAAGTCACATTGAGATCTGCATCCACATTGTCAGTTGCATTTGGCATTATAACAACAGTTGACGATGAATTTCGTCCCATATCCGTAGTGGAAGTTACATTTGAGCAATTCAGAGTAGGCGCTTCGTCATCTGTTAAAGGAAAAATCAGTAAGTTGGCGTTTCAAGGAAAGAACATAGAAACCATGAAGAGCAACACATGACAATTGTCCTGAACCTTCTACACAGATTTGGAAAAGATGTTCGATTAAAAAGAAAATCATATATTATTACCTGTGACTGTAACAAAGAAAGTGCAAATGTCAGTGTTTCCGGCATTATCGGTAGACGAGCAGTTTACAGCTGTGATGCCAATCAGGAATGAATCGTCAGGTGTATGGGAACAAGTCACATTGAGATCTGCATCCACATTGTCAGTTGCATTTGGCATTATAACAACAGTTGACGATGAATTTCGTCCCATATCCGTAGTGGAAGTTACATTTGAGCAATTCAGAGTAGGCGCTTCGTCATCTGTTAAAGGAAAAATCAGTAAGTTGGCGTTTCAAAGAAAGAACATAGAAACCATGAAGAGCAACACATGACAATTGTCCTGAACCTTCTCATCAGATTTGGAAAAGATGTTCGATTAAAAAAAAATCATATATTATTACCTGTGACTGTAACAAAGAAAGTGCAAATGTCAGTGTTTCCGGCATTATCGGTAGACGAGCAGTTTACAGCTGTGATGCCAATCAGGAATGAATCGTCAGATGTATGGGAACAAGTCACATTGAGATCTGCATCCACATTGTCAGTTGCATTTGGCATTATAACAACAGTTGACGATGAATTTCGTCCCATATCCGTAGTGGAAGTTACATTTGAGCAATTCAGAGTAGGCGCTTCGTCATCTGTTAAAGGAAAAATCAGTAAGTTGGCGTTTCAAGGAAAGAACATATAAACTATATAGAGCAACACATGACAATTGTCCTGAACCTTCTACACCAGATTTGGAAAAGATGTTCGATTAAAAAGAAAATCATATATTATTACCTGTGACTGTAACAAAGAAAGTGCAAATGTCAGTGTTTCCGGCATTATCGGTAGACGAGCAGTTTACAGCTGTGATGCCAATCAGGAATGAATCGTCAGATGTATGGGAACAAGTCACATTGAGATCTGCATCCACATTGTCAGTTGCATTTGGCATTATAACAACAGTTGACGATGAATTTCGTCCCATATCCGTAGTGGAAGTTACATTTGAGCAATTCAGAGTAGGCGCTTCGTCATCTGTTAAAGGAAAAATCAGTAAGTTGGCGTTTCAAGGAAAGAACATAAAAACTATATAGAGCAACACATGACAATTGTCCTGAACATTCTACACCAATTTTGGAAAAGATGTTCGATTAAAAAGAAAATCATATATTATTACCTGTGACTGTAACAAAGAAAGTGCAAATGTCAGTGTTTCCGGCATTATCGGTAGACGAGCAGTTTACAGCTGTGATGCCAATCAGGAATGAATCGTCAGGTGTATGGGAACAAGTCACATTGAGATCTGCATCCACATTGTCAGTTGCATTTGGCATTATAACAACAGTTGACGATGAATTTCGTCCCATATCCGTAGTGGAAGTTACATTTGAGCAATTCAGAGTAGGCGCTTCGTCATCTGTTAAAGGAAAAATCAGTAAGTTGGCGTTTCAAGGAAAGAACATATAAACTATATAGAGCAACACATGACAATTGTCCTGAACCTTCTACACCAGATTTGGAAAAGATGTTCGATTAAAAAAGAAAATCATATATTATTACCTGTGACTGTAACAAAGAAAGTGCAAATGTCAGTGTTTCCGGCATTATCGGTAGACGAGCAGTTTACAGCTGTGATGCCAATCAGGAATGAATCGTCAGGTGTATGGGAACAAGTCACATTGAGATCTGCATCCACATTGTCAGTTGCATTTGGCATTATAACAACAGTTGACGATGAATTTCGTCCCATATCCGTAGTGGAAGTTACATTTGAGCAATTCAGAGTAGGCGCTTCGTCATCTGTTAAAGGAAAAATCAGTAAGTTGGCGTTTCAAGGAAAGAACATAGAAACCATGAAGAGCAACACATGACAATTGTCCTGAACCTTCTACACAAGATTTGGAAAAGATGTTCAATTAAAAAGAAAATCATATATTATTACCTGTGACTGTAACAAAGAAAGTGCAAATGTCAGTGTTTCCGGCATTATCGGTAGACGAGCAGTTTACAGCTGTGATGCCAATCAGGAATGAATCGTCAGATGTATGGGAACAAGTCACATTGAGATCTGCATCCACATTGTCAGTTGCATTTGGCATTATAACAACAGTTGACGATGAATTTCGTCCCATATCCGTAGTGGAAGTTACATTTGAGCAATTCAGAGTAGGCGCTTCGTCATCTGTTAAAGGAAAAATCAGTAGGTTGGCGTTTCAAGGAAAGAACATATAAACTATATTGAGCAACACATGACAATTGTCTTGAACCTTCTACACCAGATTTGGAAAAGATGTTCGATTAAAAAGTAAAATCATATATTATTACCTGTGACTGTAACAAAGAAAGTGCAAATGTCAGTGTTTCCGGCATTATCGGTAGACGAGCAGTTTACAGCTGTGATGCCAATCAGGAATGAATCGTCAGATGTATGGGAACAAGTCACATTGAGATCTGCATCCACATTGTCAGTTGCATTTGGCATTATAACAACAGTTGACGATGAATTTCGTCCCATATCCGTAGTGGAAGTTACATTTGAGCAATTCAGAGTAGGCGCTTCGTCATCTGTTAAAGGAAAAATCAGTAAGTTGGCGTTTAAACGAAAGAACATAGAAACCATGAAGAGCAACACATGACAATTGTCCTGAACCTTTTACACCAGATTTGGAAAAGATGTTCGATAAAAAAGGAAAATCATATATTATTACCTGTGACTGTAACAAAGAAAGTGCAAATGTCAGTGTTTCCGGCATTATCGGTAGACGAGCAGTTTACAGCTGTGATGCCAATCAGGAATGAATCGTCAGATGTATGGGAACAAGTCACATTGAGATCTGCATCCACATTGTCAGTTGCATTTGGCATTATAACAACAGTTGATGAATTTCGTCCCATATCCGTAGTGGAAGTTACATTTGAGCAATTCAGAGTAGGCGCTTCGTCATCTGTTAAAGGAAAAATCAGTGAGTTGGCGTTTGAAGGAAAGAACATAGAAACCATGAAGAGCAACACATGACAATTGTCCTAAACCTTCTACTCAAGATTTGGAAAAGATGTTCAATTAAAAAAGAAAATCATATATTATTACCTGTGACTGTAACAAAGAAAGTGCAAATGTCAGTGTTTCCGGCATTATCGGTAGACGAGCAGTTTACAGCTGTGATGCCAATCAGGAATGAATCGTCAGATGTATGGGAACAAGTCACATTGAGATCTGCATCCCCATTGTCAGTTGCATTTGGCATTGTAACAACAGTTGACGATGAATTTCGTCCCATATCCGTAGTGGAAGTTACATTTGAGCAATTCAGAGTAGGCGCTTCGTCATCTGTTAAAGGAAAAATCAGTAGGTTGGCGTTTCAAGGAAAGAACATATAAACTATATTGAGCAACACATGACAATTGTCTTGAACCTTCTACACCAGATTTGGAAAAGATGTTCGATTAAAAAGTAATATCATATATTATTACCTGTGACTGTAACAAAGAAAGTGCAAGTGTCAGTGTTTCCGGCATTATCGGTAGACGAGCAGTTTACAGCTGTGATGCCAATCAGGAATGAATCGTCAGGTGTATGGGAACAAGTCACATTGAGATCTGCATCCACATTGTCAGTTGCATTTGGCATTATAACAACAGTTGACGATGAATTTCGTCCCATATCCGTAGTGGAAGTTACATTTGAGCAATTCAGAGTAGGCGTTTCGTCATCTGTTAAAGGAAAAATCAGTAGGTTGGCGTTTCAAGGAAAGAACATATAAACTATATAGAGCAACACATGACAATTTTCTTGAACCTTCTACACCAGATTTGGAAAAGATGTTCGATTAAAAAGGAAAATCATATATGATTACCTTTGACTGTAACAAAGAAAGTGCAAATGTCAGTGTTTCCGGCATTATCGGTAGACGAGCAGTTTACAGCTGTGATGCCAATCAGAAATGAATCGTCAGATGTATGGGAACAAGTCACATTGAGATCTGCATCCACATTGTAAGTTGCATTTGGCATTATAACAACAGTTGACGATGAATTTCGTCCCATATCCGTAGTGGAAGTTACATTTGAGCAATTCAGAGTAGGCGCTTCGTCATCTGTTAAAGGAAAAATCAGTAAGTTGGCGTTTCAAGGAAAGAACATAGAAACCAAGGAGAGCAACATTTGACAATTGTCCTGAACCTTCTACTCAAGATTTGGAAAAAAATGTTCGATTAAAAAAGAAAATCATATATTATAACCTGTGACTGTAACAAAGAGAGTGCAAATGTCAGTGTTTCCGGCACTTATTAGTTACAATTTCATCACTTTAGACTCGATTTCAACCGCGACAACCATCATTGAATATTGTAAAATCCCATATGCTTCCAATTTGTTCATTTGAAACAAATTCATGACCCCATACCAAAACTTTGTAATACCTTTAAGCATCTGGATCAAAGACGTTTAAATATATGTCTGCACCATCACCTCATAGGTACTACCTTCGTTCGTGCCTTTATCACGGGTGTTAACGAATAGCTGCTTTATTCCTTTCTTTTCTATGTTTTCTACGTCTCTTTTAACTTTAAAAGTTGGAGATTGGCATAAATATATAGTAGTTTTTCGCAGAAACCGAATACGAACACACATATCTACTTTTTTCACAGATAAATAGATTTCTTTTCCTACATTGATTGAGAGAGTGAATCACTCAGCGTCAACCGAGAAAATAGTAGTAATGATAATCGGATAAAAATAAACATTGTAATAACCTTACAATAATATTAATGATAATAATAATAACGGTAATGATAATGTGTTTTATGGACTCGGATTTTAAATGTGTACTTATTTGTTCATGTTTCAGCTACTATTTTAAATAAAGATGACACATACATATAATCACCATCATGATCATGATAATAATAAAAAAAATATTAATAATAAATGCAAAGCAAACTTAAGAATAAATGAACTTCTAATACGAATGTGTGATTCATGAACAGGTCAATCAAAACCGATTGGCGTAAAGTGCCTAGAATTCACTACCTTGTGGCCCAAAAGTGGTATACCTACAAACATAGAGAAAAGGTCCTTATTGAATAGCAATTCCTTGGACAATGGTATTTGTGTTAAGTGCCCATCCCCCCTAGTGATCCTGTTAAAGCAAATTCTAAGATTATCAGTATAATATTAGCATCATTATTATTATTATTATTATTATTATTATCATTATTTTTGATAATATCAATATGATCATTATTTACTGTGACTACAAAAAAAGGGCAGCTGATACAATGGTGTGTGTTTAGTTTTCTCCCCTCCCCACATATTTGATTTTTTTTTATTTAGAGGAAGATCTAAGAACTTGCTTTAAGCTTTAAAAAGTAGGTTCTTAGATCTTTCCATCGTTTTTACCATTATAGTATGAACACAAAATTTCATTGTAATGTTTCGTTTTACGTTAATCTCAAAGATCTTGGAAATAATAATTTGTCAAGTTCCAGGGGAAATAGAATTAGGTCTCGGGTAAAAATAGAAAAGTGTGTCTGCTTTATATTTTCTGGTTTGTTATAGAGTTCATTAAATACAATAGTAGGGTATAAAAGCGCAAAGTGACCAACACATTTTATTTCTAAAGGGAAGTATTTTACTCTTTATTTTGTTTGTTGGTTGTTATTTGAACATTGCTTCATAGTTCATATACGCTCGCAAAGACTAGACTTCGGAGAAATCATCTCAAGGGTATCCACTATACCAATTATCTTGTAAAAGTCTACCCAATTTAGTTCAATACAATAATAATTGCTGTTTCACATTAATTTGTTAATGCATGATGACACGTTCTCCTTTTTTTTAGTTGCTATTATTGAACTATTAATTCATTTTATAACCTGATTTCTTGTAGTTTACTGTAAATAGGACAATAATAAGCTCAATTGAATTGAATTGAAGGGCAATTTCAATACCCTCTTGTCTATCCCATAGGAATGGTGTCGATGTTCGCACATTACAACGGGTGATGGAACAGGCTATCACAATTACCTTTAGTTAATTTTTCGAAATGCGCCTTCATATTTTCGTTTTTTTTAAAGAAATCCTCACCTGTAGCGGATGTGATCATAACCAGTGTGAGATAGACACCGGGAAGGAAGAGCAAAGACTTCATGTTGATTCCTCACGTCACGCTGGCGAAATATAGTATCCAGTCTGCACAGGCATAGAGAGGTAGAGAGAAATAAAGAGATGTGGAAGAAAAACACTCATTCTTTTATTAAGATTGTAAAACAAACCTCCCCCAAAGTCCCAAATTTGAGACCTTTATTTTTGTGTTCGTGCCAGATCTTGTAGACTTAAAGCCCCCATCACACCAAACTAGCTCTCACTACGTTCTGGAACTGTCCTAGAAAATCGTAAAAACGGGTTGTGGTAGGGGTAGAATGTGTAAATAATGTCTATAATACGATCCTAGTTCGTTCATAAACAGTCCTCAATACGTCCATCTCGTCTGTACCCCGTCCACAGTCAGTTCATATCAAGTTCAGATCGGGTCAATTTGCCATTTCCAGGCAGTCCAAGCCAGTCCATAGTCAGTTTAAACCCGTTATTAACTAGTTCTTCCTAGTTCCCAATACGTCCAAACTCATTTTAACTAGTTCGTTACTTGTTCTAACTAGTTTGTAACCCGACCACCCCGTTCAGAGGCAGTTCAACTCGTCCTCATCTCGTTCTTAGTACGTTTCTGAATCTTGAGCTGCAACGTCGACAACCATCACGCAACAGCCTTAAGCTACAGAATCCAGTACGACTAAGACGTAGACTATTACTATACGGACAGTAGACTGACAAGTTACCCTACGACTTGAAAGCTGAGCTGAACTATCTGTAGCAGTAACTATAAGGTTAGTGAATTATCTAGTATTATTTCATCCCATCCATGGTCTCGTTTTCTCACCTCCACCAAAGTAAAACGATGGTAACATAACTCCGCCATCCATCTAGTGTAAGCTACTAAACCGTAAGTACCGTTTTACTTTGTTGGCTTTTTGTATACGCCATGCCAGTTGGTTATTCATTAAGAAATAATAAGAACCATTATTCTCAAGCATAGTAATAAAAAGCAATCAAGATAAAACAGGAAACTTCATTAAAAGAAAATTAAGTACAGCCGTTCAAACATGCACGATTTTAAATAAGCAACCGCTAAAATAATGCCGATTTTAAAATTATGATTATGATATTATAATTCATGAAATCATGTTATGTTAAAGATACTATGTCCCTTTTGCAGCCAACATCAAATTCTGTACAACTTTGCAGGAATTAAGAATACGTCATGTATGTCCTATCTGTGAAATTAAAACGTTAGCAGTGTCCTAATATTCAAATTATGCAAGGAAACCCATTTATTTGCTAGACTTCACTGTGAGACACTATTGAATGACTGACTGGCTTTTCTTCTTCTTTGTTAATAACATACATAAAATGAGCTGTAAAGGGTACATGACCATTTGTCTACTTCAATAACCCACTTCTTGTAATTGCTAAAATTAAACTGATTGAATCTTTGCGCAGCACAGAACGTACGTCGACCATTCGGTACAATGGTCTGAAATCAGACTATTAGCACTTATTAGCACGTAGCACTAAAGTGGATTCGACAACTAATAGTCGTTATTTTCCCACTTAAAGACATTTTCAAGCCCCCTTTTTGTAGGGAAGTTCTAAATTAGTATTAACTTTCAAATGCCGTTGGAATTTAACCTTTTCATTTTTTGGCCTGCAAATTGGACATAGTACCTTTATGGAAGAACGAGAGAAATAACATCATTTCACTTACAAAGTCAATCAAGTTGGCATATTGCGTGCATTCCCGTTCTCCAAGTGACAGTCGTCCTCCGGATAAATGTGTATAGATGTAAAAAACCTTTGTCATTCACAGCATTAGAGAAAAACCCAACGCTTCTCCTGAAATAATTTTCGGATATGAAATGAAAAAGAAATAGAGAGAGAGAGACTTAATTTCTTTGTGTTTCTTCACACAAACTTAAGGTAATAATACCTGAACGTCCCCACACAAATACCTTACTCATCCGATTAACATGATTAAAATAGTTTCATTCTGTAAATGGGGAAGCAATTACAGTTAATTCGAAATTAATGTAGTCGCAAAACAGTTTGGATGAAATGGGTGATTAAAATATTTTTTCCCCGACACGACACACCTATATTAATCAGAGGGCAGTGACGTAGCCTTGGATAGTTGAACCCTGGGCTATTAACAATAAATATGTGACCCTGTCCAGTAGCATATTTGGAGCATGGCGTCAGGCAATGAGGGGGGGTGGGGGACATCCGAGCTTTCCAAATGTTCGCCTTCAATTTAATAATGTGCACTTTGTTTTTAATTCGGGCGAGTGTTTTTTGTTTGTTAACCCTGATTTCGTTTTTTTCTGGACTTTCCCTTTCTTTCTAATAAGTTGTTGTTGTTTTTATTTGTTTGTTTTCGTACCCCTCCCCGTCTCTTTGATACGCCGATGAATCGGGGTAGAAACAAAGTACGAAAGAGCATATCTAAAGGTCTAAAATGCAGTAATTATGCGATCGCTGTTAAACAAATTATTTAAGGAGCAAATTGCTCCTAGTCATTATTTCGTTATGTAATAACAAAAGTAAAAGGTCTATTTGCAAGTTTATGAATCACTGACTATGAATTAGTGTAAGACCATTCCTGCCAACCTTCACCAGAACCCCCCCCCCCAACAAAAAAAAAAAAACATGCAAAGTCTCCGAAGCCAAAAGTAGGAATTTATTGTGTTTTAATACATGCTTTATAAAATATGTTTTCAGAAAACAAGCAGAAATAGAATAGACAGATCATGTGACATATTGAAGAAGAAGGCCAAAGTTAGAGAGATGTACTGGCCTTTGCAGAACATCTGAGAGAGGGAGAGAGAGAGAGTGAGAGAGAGAGAGAGAGTGAGAGGGATGTATATGCAATTATTTATGTTGTTACTATCCCCCATGACAATTTCGAGCTAAAGAAGGCCTATGCTGTTATTGCGAATTGTATTAAAATAATTTGCAACCGTTTCTGAATGATTAAGCACTTAAGCACGGAATTAGGGAGGATTCGATGTCGTTATGTTGGGTCATGCTCTGAAAGACACGTTATAGCCTATAAATAATGTTTTGTTTTCGTTCGAAATTGGACGATTTGTAAATCTTTGTACGATGATAGATCCGATCCGAAAATGAACCTTTCGGATACTTTTTTTCATTGGAAAACAGTATCATTTAGCCAAAGTCTAAACTAGTTTAGCACTTTAGCTTTCCCATACATTAAGTATAATAATAATAATATACATAAAACGCATATACTCTGCAGATATATTCGACTGCAATACTGCAAGAGCTCCTGATATGGTTAATATCTATAACATGAAGTTAGGTAAAAAGAAGTGCTTTTATTTTTTTAATTAAAAAGTACATAAGATGGTGATTTGCTAATCTCTGAGGGTAATTTATTTCAAAATTGTGGACATGCGGAATGCAAATGCTCGATCTCCCAAAAGAGGGATGATCCGTGAGAATTAGGAAAACCCACAAATCAGTCTTGCAGAAGTGTTTTGAACCCGCTGTAGTCGCCCCATTTGGGAGGCAGGGAGTCCATACAATAACCAATTACAACAATATATACTAAGTGGTGTTTATGGAAATTTCTGGAATATTACAGGAAGTAAGACTGTCACAAGTAGTGGCCTCTAATATTTATTTCATTGATTGATCTTCTTATGAATTTATTTATTTATTATACTGTGCATATTTCGGTAAAAGTTAAGTATCATTAGGCCTATACAGTCGAATTACGTTCATTGGGTTAAAACCTCTAGGGTATTCTCTACAACAGCACTATTTTTCTTGCGAGGCAGCTGGACATACATTGTTATTCGATTTCAGTCTCAATATTGGTTTTATTTGACAATGCTTTGCAGCCACAGGATAAATTGCGCATGTTCACAACAGTTTCTTAGTATCATTTCACATTACATTGTACCATGCGCATTTCAATTCAAAATCAAAGGACAACTTATATTTATTTAAAAATATACAATGCTTGAGAAATATGTATTTAAAAAAAATTTCGTTCATTGTGTAAACATAATATATAAACAGAGAGGTTAAACATGGTTAAATATCTAAAATATAGAATGGAATAGTCAAAGGAAGAAGTCAAAACACTAATTGTAATGTTATAGGCTTTCGTAGAATACTATTTAAATATTCAAATCGGGATCCTTCTCCTTACTCATAAAAGTGATTACATAAAGTCATTGAATAGAAGTAAACAAATTACTTTTAAAAAATGAGGTATTCAGGTTTAAATATCTAAAATACCGAATGTACTTCCAGTGACGTCAGATCAGTGTAATAATTTTCTTGTTTGATTAGAATGGTTTATTTGGGTGTGGACCTCATGGATTGGTCCAAACACGTCACGTGTTTTTGTAGAACTGCAATATTCAGTAATGACTATTAAGGCTTTGGGTTATCTAATCTACAGATGGCTCAGTGGCAAAACAGTGCTCTTGTTACCGGAAGTTCCCAAACTCTAAACCAAGTTGATACGCTAGTGCCCTTTCTTAAGGCATTAATCATCATAACACAGTCCCTAGCAGAGGACCTAAAGCCGTTGGTCCCCCGGTTGCTTACTCAAAAGCCTACACATATTTTGTAAGCAGTCCGGTACATAAAATCAGCCATCAACATGGAACCTTGTATGCCCTAAATTTCTTCAGAATAATTGTCTGTGTTCTTCATTTGGTATACGATTATGACCCTTCTGTCTTATCTCCCCTAACATTACTTCCCAAACCATAATGCACCTATATCTGAATATTACAATACCCAGTCACAATAAAAAGCACGGCTCCAGAACCAGACGGGGTAGCCTTAGACCATATGGGAATAGACCAATTGAGTAATAGACGAACTTGTTGTAAACCCAACGGCAATATACCCAACAAGCCCGACTCCAGACCCGATAGCAGACCTAACAAAATGAAATTACACTACCCCAAAGGGCCCAAAATCGGTTGATCTGGAGTTTGTGCGAAGCTCGTTTTGGCGATGTGACTCCCCCGGAATACCCCCAGACAACCATCCCTACGACAACCATCCTCTAGGACAACTACGCCCGGACAACTATCCTAGGGGTAGTTGTCCGGGGGTAGTTGTCCTAGGGGGTAGTTGAACTAAGGGGTAGTTGTCTGGGGGTAGTTGTCCCGGGGGTAGTCGTCCTAGAGGGTGGTTGCCATAGGGGGTAGTTTTGCTAGGGGGCCGTTGTCCGAGGGGGTATTTGACTGGGGAGGGGGAGTGGTTATCCGGGGTTGATGTCCAGGGGATAGGTGTCCGGATACGATATATATATATATATATATGTATTTCATCACGAGGACAGAATATTTGTGATAAGGTCATTTAGAATCGGAAACCTATATACATCTTATTTTGAGCTTCAATTTCGACAAAAAGACCATTGAAGATAAATGACGCCCGTTTTCATGTTCGATTTATAACGCTTACACGTTTTTGTACTTTTTTTCTCACTTTCATTAAAAACATATTCTCGTAGTGGAAACATGTCAATAGCTTTTTTAAGCCTATTTCTTTCGTATCAAACTTTGTTTTACCCTGATTCAGAGAGGTGACTTCAAACTCCATTATATCGCACCGTGTGTGTGGGAAGAAAATGTAAAATTTGAGTTGGAAAGAGCTATCGAATTGCTTTTTTCTTTGAAAGGGTAAGACTTTTTCTCCGTGTGCAACCCTCTTCAACACATGCACTAACATCAACGGAAGAATATTATTACCCTACCTATACAGAAACCACATACACTTGGCTTGAAGCCAGCTTTTCATGCGTGGCATACAGAACACAAATTAAGTAGGGCTCATTCAAGGCCTCCCGGTGTCTAAAAGCGGAACTCATATTTCAAAAATAAGACAAAAGACAAACAATCGTCACGCTGCGAGCAGTCGATCTATTGAATTTAGTTTGTTGTTTGTAATGCTTTTAAATCATGAACAGTTCAGGCTTGTGTGTAGTCGTATTTCAGGATGTACAGAAAAGGAAGCAATTGCACTCTAATTGTGGTTTTCCGTTAGTTGTAGCTATACCTTTCCGTATAAGGACCACAAGAAAGTGAGTATGAAGATATCGACAGGGATTAATCTAATGTCTGTTTTACAAGCATTCTCTTCAAAGTGATTTATAGATTGCATTTACCTCAAAATTACCCCCAAAACGACAGTGTAAGGATTTTAGCCAATCAAGGAACTCCCAAGTTTCATTGGTCTTCGTTTCGACGATTTGCAGGTTATAGGTGGACAAGTTCCTTTTGTTCGCTACATTCTCTTTTTCATTATGGCATTACTGCTATTAGAGAAATCAAATCTTCACATGTCCGAAATAGTCTTAGGAAGCAGCCATGCAGCATAAATGAAAATTTATGATGTATCTTAAAAAGTATGCGTGTGGTTTTGTTTGGGCCGATTTTCAAGTTGTGTAAAATAAATATTTAGTACATGACTACTGTTTCAAATACCTTTTTAGTTTTTCGAAAGACTTACAGGCGTGTGTTCCGCAAATTTTCGACCTTAACTTTTCCTTTGACTTCTTAGAAAAGTATCTTATAACAATTATCTTAGAATTAATATCTGCATAGAAATGCATTTTATGTGTTTATACCTATACTGAATTCACGTGCTTTGAAACCTAAATGCTGTTTGGTGGTATATTACCTTAGCAATTAAGCGGTGTCCGGTAAATGAGCTGTAGATGTGATTTGAGGTTTAGAAGGAATTTTTTTAATTTGTTGTTTAAGGGAGCGTGAAACAAAAAAATAAAAAACACCAGGAAAAAAGGAACAACTTGATGATGATGAGTTGTCTTAATGCCATTTTTTCTAATGATTGTAATGAATAAATAATAATCATGATAGTAATAATAATGATAATAATAATAATAATGATAATAATAACAATGATGGTGATGATGATAATAATAATGTGTCTTGTTCACCCACGGTAGCCTCATAAGTATTAATAGTTTTCTCCGTGAGCGCCTTGCAATCATATAGTAACTCGGCTTCAATGTAGTTATTATCATTATTATCATTTTCATTATTATTATCAGTAACTTTATTGTCATTATTATTATAACTATTATTATTATTATTATCATTGTCATCATCATTATTATTATTATCACGTCCAAAGAATCCTGTATAACCGGTCAGGACTTTTATAGAATAATTTTGATTATTAAATTACATTCTGACATTATGAAATTGCAATCTGTGTATAGATCACAAACAAGTAAAAACATTCATGAATTCATGTCATGTTATCGTTATCAAATAATAAATTGATATTGTCAGTGTGTTATTATTTGTTATCAATTTATTTTCATTACTTATATCATTTCAACGAGTATGGACAATCATATTTCAGATATAAAGTCTTGGAGATGGAATATTCAAGCTTCAGCATGTCCCATGGTGTTAAACAACAAATTTTCCTATCTTTAATTGTCTTAACTTGGTCGCATGTGTTTTCAATTTCCTCAATGAGCCCTTACTATTTAAATAATACAAATTCTAATGTCAGAAATGTATCTAAGAAAGTAATGCACGGTGGCATTTGTATAGATTTTTCTTAAAGGATAGTAAATTCGTGAAATGAAAAAATGCCCTCTACTTTTAAACCGACCACTCACGATTCGGTTGTTCCTCGAATGACATGAGGAAAATCGTCTTGAATTCTGAATTAATCCTTGAGAAACATCCATCTACAAAATACCCAAAATTGCAAGATGCCCATTCCAAAATATAAATTCATTTTGTAACATTTTACCCATGATATTACCCATATCAATAAGCTGCACATTTAAAAAGGCCCATAAGTATTTAAACGATCAATTATCCTAACAACTAAAGATAATCTTAATGAAACTCGATTTTCAAACTTTTGACAGGTTTATAGGCATGTAGGTATCAATTCTTATCGATGAAATATAATTTAACTTTCAAAACGACTCATAAAAAGAAGTCATTGAACTAAACTAAAAGCGACAAATTGATGTCATAATGCTAATAAATGTCTTCTTTATAGGACTTCACTTTAGGAGTGACAATGGAAACCTCGTCTGTAGGAACTGCTATTTATTTTGGACTTCTGATCCTCCTTTTCCAGTTGAATGCTGTTATAAGCAGTAAGTATTATGGAAAATAAATAAACCGGCAATCTGCGGTTACCAGATAATTTATACTGAGGAGAATTGTAAAAAGCTCATACATGAACGAGGAAAATGGATGATAACAGTCACAACTGTGTGATCAATTTCAAGTTCCATGGATTTTTTTCGATTTAAAAAGAAATGTATATTTAAAAAATCCATGCTATGTGTATCATTTTGGGATACAATTGATTTTGTTGATCATATCTTTGGAGTAATATGAAAGAAGAGAATATGACACATCCCATGAAGTATAAATATGTTTTTTTTTAATGAGCAAAAAAAGAAATATTTGCATCTATTGAGTAATTATCGCATAAATTAGAATTTTCTTTTTTCAGGGAGACCCATTTTTTCTTCAAAGTCAACTTATGTCATATGTAGTGCACTTATTATGACTTTATATTATAATTTTTTTTATTTCTTTTGAACAAAAATCAGTTCCATGATAACTTCAGAAGTAGCAGGAATTATTTAAATTGTATTCAGTTACAAAGCGACCTCAACAGGTTTTTGTTATTTTATCTTATCTTATGTTATTCTGTGTACAAGTGCTCCCCTTTTTTCAATGAAACATATGCATGTACATAATGCGATATTAATTGTTATCTTTTTTCTTTTTCTCTTATACTTACAATTCATTAGTTGATGTATCTTGCTATCCTGAGCTATTTATTTTTGTAAAATCAGATCATTTCATTTTATTTCATTTCATGTTCTTTATTCGCTGAAAATTCAAAAGCACATGTACAAAAAATCAAGGTTACAGAATTGAAGTTAACATGATATAAACAAAATATAAAACATTCAAACAAACATAGTTCACTTATATTGCAGAGATACAATACCTGTAGAGAGAGAAGCAAAAATAACAATGATAGTTTTGCAAGTAAAATACATTTAAAAAAAGGAATATTGTTTGAACAATGCCCCCTCATGTCCCTAACAGGAGGAAAGCGTCACCGTCCACGCCACAGCGCATAATCAAGACAACACACACATATACGCACAAACACACGAGCACATTCACTCGTACAAACACCCATGCGCACAAAATACCTACATGAACACATTGCATCATACCCACGAATGGCTATGCGCAGTGGCACTGATAACTGACACCTATCCAATGCTGTCTATAGGAATACAAATTAAATCTAAACCATTTACAAAACGGAAACCATAAAAAGCAACACTCCCTAACAATTCTATCTTTTAATTTCCGTCTCCCTGACAGTATTCCATCTCTGCCATCGTTTGGAAACAAACGTTATTCGGGTAATAGTTATTTTTAGTCCTGGCATCCACATGACTCACCTCAAATCTCCAAAACTTACTGTTGTTCTGTATATACTTTTTCTAGATTCCGTCTCATTCGAATAGATTATAATGATAATGATGATGATAATGACACTAATGATTATTATTATTACAATAAGTATAATAATAAATATGATAATACTACTACTAACCATAATACAAGGTCTGCAAACTTGTCCAGCTTCTTGTTTATGTTTAGTCGTCTTGTATTTACTTTATGATTATGACATATTTCATTCCTTGAATTCATGTTCCTGAAAATATATATCCTGAGAAGATGATGCATAAACCAAAACATCAAACTAAAATCAAAATGAAATGACATTTATTCACCAAGCTTTTGGTCAACCATTTAAATTGCGGCAAATGCGTATCCTTTCCTAGACCGGTAACAAAGGAAAAAGAAAAAGAGAAAAAGAAGAGGAAATTGATTCTAATAATAACATTTTGGAAGGAGACGATTGAGTTTTGATAATCAGACAAAGGAAATGTTGTGACGCCTTCACCTTCGAGTTTTGTTTGCGCTTTGAATATAATGTTGAACTTTCATATTTAGCCTTTATACAAGCTTCAATTGCAACACTGTTTGAATAGTAAATATGAAAGAATGAATTGTGTGTAATGTACTAAACAAATATGCTTTCATTCAATGCCTTTTCTGGCCCGAAGCAAAGTATATAGTGTTTTGTGTTCTCGAGGAGACTGTCAATGCCATCAATCCAATTTTTAGAATTCCCCTGACGCCAACGCCGACACGTTCCTCCAGACAACTTGATAATAGATATTCAAAGGTCTATTTTGCTTCTTTTGCAGTTCAGTTTTATAGTTCACAAGCCAAGTTAGAAAAAAGGTGTTTATGCTTTCTTCCAGCTACGGCTGATTATTTCGGACATTGTGGGAGAGAGGAGGAAGGGGGCGGAGTGTAGGAGCCAACCCGCCAAGCTGCTGCCTTCTAATACTATAATATGTCGAATTGCTTTTAAAGTGACTCGGTAACATTGTTGAAGGTTGATGAAAAAACTGCGTAATTTTGTATGAAATGTTACTTACTATATTCCTTCTACTGTACTAACCCTCTAGCAAGCACAAAATCCTGACAACATTCTCAAATCACAAATATATTTATGGTTTCCTTTGAAGACGTCACTGGTCAACACCTTCTAACAGTAAATTCTCCCAACCATATTTGAATTTTCCCAACCGTTTTTCCATGAATATGAGACATAAGACAGGATTTAAAAAATCTTTCAACGCTTAAATGTCTGGATTGATATATGAAGCTAATTCATAGCTTTGTTACGATTTACATTCACCTAAAATGTAATTAGATTGTAATAATATAGTTGGGATAATTAAGGAATCGATCCGATCAGTTTTTTTCCCAATTTTGATCCTTAATAATGGTCTGTTTTCACTCAAATGTTCAGATTATCTTTAATTTTACATCTAGCATTGAAGTCACTACCTTAGCACCATTTTCTCTCATCTGAACAATGTTTTCAAGTCCCTTTAAATAGATACGTATATTTTTCACTCACTCTGTCGGTAGTTTATCTCCAAGATTTTCAGGTGTTAATTTTCCGCAAAGCCTGGATATTTATTGGAAAAAATATATTGCATCATTTTTTGTTTGTGCCATAAAATTTGTATTACATATTTTATCGTATCAGGACAATAACCCTACCCCCCCCCCGGAAATAACCCCTAGGAAAATTAAGCCCCAACGACAACCATCCCGAAGACAGTTACTCCCTGTCAAAGGGTGTAATTTTCAAGGGGGTGGGTAATTGTCCTCGGGGGGTGATTGTCAAGGGGGTACTTGTGCTAGAATCATATATTATACATCACTATAAAGCCAAAACTTCGTTCAACTAAGTTAAACAAGTTGTATCAGTGTATTTTTATGTACTATTGGAAATCAATAACATCATTATTCGAAATAATCCATTAACATTACTGTATAACGATTTCTGAAAAGGATCACACACTATTCATTTACTAAATATACTGCCCATTCGTCATTTTTTGTAGAGCCATACAAGAATGTAACATAAAACATGCATGAAGTAATTATTTAATATGTTTTTCGTCATATCAAAATAAAATCAGATAACATGCACAATATTTGACAGAATCTACAAAAAGTGAATCTACTCACTGTAGCCGTCAACCAGGCAGCTCCCTAACAAGGAATACGATTCACATAACAAACCAGACACAATTCGAACAATCCTTTGTTTTTTAATATTTCTGTTTTCCTTTTTGTTAACATTATAATCGACATTATTATCGATCGAATTATTGACCGCCGCGCCGGTCCTCCCGTTGAGTATAAAACACGCTTGCTTACATTAGTTTTTATCACCTGACGAAGTGTTGCAGCGGCGCACGTAACGTCGTGATCTTTTAGATCCCTTATTGACCACATTGCGAGACAAACGAATATCACTAGCGATATTATTTTTGAGACATGGTACTTCTTAGTGTATAGTCCAGTATAAATGACCATTATTATTATTATTATTATTATTATTATTATTATTGTAATTATTATCATTATTTTAATTATTATTATTATTATTATTATTATTAATACTACAATATTGAAATATGTAAGGGATGTTTCAATATTATAATTGTTTATACAATGCGAGATCTTTTGTATTGTATCTAGCCGACAAACTGTTCGTAGCCGATGGAGCACTGGGTCAGATCTTCTTGGCGGAGACTGACGGGGACTCCTTCCTTGCATCACCGCTTACTCCCCTGAATCTGACTATCAACGAATCACCGATAGGTCTTGATTACGACTATCGCTCCGACATGATATACTGGAGTGACCAAGACGCGCACACCATCCACCGATCTGCTCTCAACGGATCATTTCATGAAGTTATTGCGAATAGTACAATCGGTAAGAATACCCTCCGTTGAAGTTGTTCATTTAATAATACAATATAATGAATTATAAACATTTATTTAAAGGAAACCAAGTCAACACATGTATTGTCGTAAATGTGTGTGTGTGCGCGCTTGTGTGAGAATGTGCGTGTGTGCGTGTGTATGTGTAAGCGTATACATAGTTGACCAGCCAGGACGTTATTTTTTTGTTATACTTTAGACGGCATTTTGGGGCTAATGCATGGCATCCATGCTAAACCTCTCGCAAAAATACTAAGGAATATGATACGGGTGCATGCGACGTGCATTTTTAAAAACTATATACAAATGTAATTTTTGGCTCAAAATTTGAAAGAATGTCCTAAATCATGATTTTTCACTTTTTGACCTAGATGCTAACATTTGATTTGGTTTGATATTCGTTGTTTAATTATAGATATGTACTATTAATAAATTTCAAATTGTTAACAGCCATGGTGGACACATCCACCACTAACTTTATGTCAAAACGAGCAGATTCTGATAGCTGAAGGTAGTAGATTACAAACATGTATCATTTGATGTTGTTTGTTATTCTGTTTGTTTTATATTTTGTATTGATTTGTTGCATTTTTTTTTTTGGGGGGGGGGGTTCAAAGATAAAAAAAACTTCTTTAATATCCCGTTTCCATGGAAACGGCCTCATTTTTTGTTATACTTGAAATGACTCAAATTTAATTATGATCAAACGAACAGCTATAGTTTTGAAATGCTTACCATTTGTTTCATGTTGTTGAAAATCATAGTATTCCCTAAAATTCCAATATTTCTTGATTTGTTTTCATTGTAACTGCCCAGCGCTCACGTCCATCACTGTATGTAAACCAGACAGATTATAATACCCGAGGGTCGTAGAAAAACGAAAATCTTAATTTAAAACTATGTAAACCATCATTTAATAGTTTTTCAAATTAGTTTCAGGTTTTTGTCGTTTTATTGTTTTTGCTTTAAAAAAGGTATTAACTCACTTGACTCACTTGATCCAGGATTATTCAGTCTTAGACTGTTGTTCCTATCCAGGTTCCCTTTGGTTGGGGTTGTCATCATATTTGTCTGGGTCATCTTTCCTCAAGTTCTCAAGTCCAGATTTGAAGCGATTTATAGTGGTACTCTCCACAAGATCGCCTGGAAGACCATTCCACACATTGATTATTCTCTGGCTGAATGAATTTTTCCTTAGTGTCTTCCGGCATTTAAGGTTGTAAAGCTTAATAGAGTGACCACAGGTGCGACCGCACTTTGTTCTGCTGAAGAATTGTTGTTCTTGAAGATTGTCAAACTGGTGCATTATCCTGAACACTTGAATCATATCAGATCGTTTCCGTCTGAACTGTAGAGTGGGATTTTCAGTGATTTGAGTCTCTCTGAGTAGTTTAAGTGTCTCACACTTTTGACAAGTTTTGTAGCCCTCCTCTGCACCTTTTCAAACTTATCCTAGTCCTTCTTTAAAAGATGGTTCCATACTGTTGAGCAGTACTCTAACTTAGGTCGTACCAGGGTTTTATACATGATAATGGAATTGGCTTTGGCTGTAATTTTTCCGACATGCAGGCTGAATTTCAAGGATGGGTCAAAGGTGACTCCCAGGTCTTTTTCCTCATTTACGTTTTATTAACTTAGAGTTTGTCTCTTTGTTGATGGAATATCTTGCTCTTTGGTTTTTGTGTCCATAGTAGATAACCTTGCACTTGGATTCGTTGAAAGTTAGCTGCCATCGTCTTGACCATTCCATCAGAGCATCGATATCATGTTGCAATTTGTTGACATCTGCAGCACCCTTCACCGGTCCAAATACGTTGGTATCATCGGCAAACAGTGCAACACTAGAGTTTACTGCTAGATGAAAGTCGTTGATGTAGATGAGGAACAAGATATCGACATACTTTCATTGTGTTTTAACTTAAATTAGCAAATATATGACACTTTTTTTAATTGCAATGTTCTTGATCCGTTAACATGGTAATGTCACTAGTAGTCACATCTACCACAAACGTAAGGACCAACAAGTATATTCTGATAGAGAAGGGTCCTGACTAACAGAAAAAATAATTTGAGACTGTGTCAGGGGGTGTGTGCCTTTTCGGTTGTTGGCCCATGAACTAATACTTCTAATATGTGGGAGTTGCCATATATGGTACATCAGGGGCGGATCCAGCCAACGGCAAGAGAGGGGGCCGAAAAAGGGGCCCACTAGATGGCACAATTTTTTTTTTTCCCCCGAAAATTTGAAAATCGTGCGGGGCCAATTTTTTTTTGCTCAACGGTAGGGGGGGGGGGAACACTGCTATTTTTTTAAAAATCAACATCCCCCCCCCTTGAGCGCCAGGGGAAGGGGCCCATCTTCTTTTTTTTTACAAAAAAGGGTGTTTTTACCTGTTTTTGGCCAGGGGATGTACAGTGTGTTTCCATTCATTCAAAAAAATGAAAAATTAAGATTTTGGACATTCTTTCAAACTCGGAGCCCAAAATGACATTTTTAATTTTTTTAAATGCGCGTGGCATCCACCCTTATCTTATTTTTTTCTGCAAGAGTTTTAGCATGGAAGCCATGCATTACCCCCAAAATGCCATTGGAACTTTGTCTAGAGCCATCGTTTTATGTTTGGCTGGTCCACTATACAGTGCGTATGAGATAAATGCACCAAACTTCTGTAGCTCGTAAATATGACTTTGAAATCCATTTCATGACGAATGGTAACTTGTTTTCTATCTAATGATAACCTATTCAAAATATATCTGCCACGGGTGACTGAGCACCAGGGTCTTTAAAAGGTGTTATCAAAATCACCTCGTACCAAGTTTGGGCTGATGAAACGAATGTTGGTCAGGCCATATTCATGTGCTTCTTAGGTCTTAAATTCTTTCAAAAGTTAAATTAACCTCGTGCTTCAGTGCTTCATTGTTTAAAATTAAACAATGTATCTATGCGTTCACAGAACCTTGTTTCAATCGAAAGGATAAGCTTCAATAATTTTGAACAGCCTACTAACTTCTTGTCTCATGATATCTATGTTCTTTCTGCTCGCTTGTCATTTGCGCCATTTCACACGCGGAAGCAGCATAATGTGTTTATCTCAAATAACGAATGTAAAATCAAAAGTGACTAAACCCAAATGCAAGAAACAACACATATGATGATTAATGTCAAAGGAATTGACAGCAGGCTTTCATAAAAAAAGAACATCTCAAAAAAACTTTATCTATTTTGTGTCACTCAATGAGAAGGGTTACCCTAAACAAGGGGTGCGAAAGGAGTCAAGATTGTAATCATCACAAGGAAAAGAATTTCATAAAGTTTGTTTGTAATAAGCATTTCCTTGAGTTCGAGTTGATATTAACACCTTTTCTTTTCAAAAGTCAATGTAATAAGTGAGCAATTGTTTTTGGAATGAGATAATCATTGCTTCAGCCCAAACCTGGTACAAGAGGATTTTGACAATACTTTTTGAAAAGCCTGCTGCTCAGTCATCCGTAACAGCACACCTATGAATAATGCATCATTAGATGGGTATAAGTAACATTTTGCCTTGATATATGGTTAAGGTCACATAGGTTATAATTCTTTAATTAGAAGCTACCAAAGCTGGGTATACTTTTTTTTTAAATATACGCACGTTATAGGCCTGAATTCACAAAGGAGTATTGTTTTCCAGTTCCAGTTTCAAGTTTTATTTTTGCATTTTCCATAAACAATAACAAAAATAACAATGAATACATTTTAGCAATATAATGATAAGTAATACAAGTAGTAATTCACAAATAAATAAATATAAATAATCAATAGTACAATTAATCGTATTTGAAAAGAAAGAAAAGGGGGAGAATGCAGAAGACCGATATCGTAAGCAGAGCTTGAAATGATACCGGCCTTACAAAAGGAGAAGAGGAGACAGGAAGAAAGAGCGGGTGAAGTGAGTGCTGTGCAAAGTGAAGAGTGCACTGCGCGAGCTCCTCAATCTATCAAATAATTTCCTTTTTATATACAAATAAACAATGAATATTTATATTAAAACAAAGTACATGTAGTATATTATGACCAGAATCTAATTTTCCTACCTTATCAATAAATATTCTTTCATCTTCACTTTAAAGGAAACAAGTGTTGTACATAATTTTAATGTTATAAGCAAGGAGTTCCACACATCGGGTCCATTGTGTCTTATTGATTTTTGTGCCAAAACAATTTTAGGGTTAGTTAAATGAAAATCCATAGAGTGCCTCGTGGGGTACGAATGTACATTAACATTATGAATATTAAAATCATGAAAGGACTTAGGAAGTAAGTTGGAGACATATTTATACATAAAAATAGCTGTTTGAAAAATGTGCATATCAGTTACTTTGAGAGTTTTCAATGTTTTAAAAATAGGTGTAGTGTGTGCTAAATAATCAGATTGTGTACAAATTCGTAAGGCTTTCTTTTGTAAAAGTTCAAGTGAATTAATTTTAGTTTTACAACAGTTTCCCCATACGATATTACAATAATTTATATGCGAAAGTACAAAAGCATTATAAATCATAAAAAGAGATTTGGGAGTTAGTAATAATTTCAATTTATATAATTTTCCAATGTTCCTAGAAACAGTGTTCAATATATTATGTATATGATCGGACCAAGTTAAATTAGAATCAATGGTTATCCCCAAAAATTTGACAGAATTTTTTTCTAAAAGCAAAATATCATTAATATATAATCTACAATTTACTTTTGGTGAATGAACATTTCTAAAGTATATAAAATTTGTTTTAGTAAAATTTAAAGATAACTTATTAGACTTAAACCAAACATATATTTTAGATAATTCAACATTTAAGATTGACGTAAGTGTGTCTAAATTTGTATGAGAATAAAATACATTAGTGTCGTCTGCATACAATATAAATGTTAAAAGTTTAGATGATTTTACAATATCATTAACGTATAACAAAAATAATAAAGGACCTAGAATCGATCCCTGAGGGACGCCACAAGTTATAGGTAATCTACTCGACTCTTTAGATTGAAAGTATACATACTGTTCTCTATTTAACAAATAATTTTTAAACCATGATAAAGCAATACCCCTTACTCCATAAAAGTGTAATTTATCAATCAATATTTTATGATCAATAGTATCAAAGGCCTTACTCAGGTCCATAAAAATGCCTATACCGTGTTCCTTATTAGCCAATGATGTAATAATTTTATCATAAAGTTGAATAATTGCATGATCTGTCGAATGATGCTTTCTAAAACCAAACTGATTAGGAACAAGTAAATCATTACTATTTAAAAAATCATAAAGTCGTTCATAAATAATTTTTTCAAGAATTTTTGAGATAGCCGGTAAAAGGGAAATAGGACGATAATTATTTACTAATGAAGAATCATCTTTTTATATATTGGGATTATTTTAGAAATTTTCAATATATTTGGACAAACACCAAGTGTGATCGATAAATTAAAAATATATGTTATTGGAGAGACAATATTATAAATAATTTTTTCAAAAGATTCACACTTATCCCATCATAACCAGTAGATTTAGTGGATTTTAAAGACTGTACAACTTTAATAGTTTCGTGAGAGGATGTTGGTCGTAAAAATAAAGATTTATAAAATGGTTCATCCAAATATTGTTTATAACTATTTTGATCAATATTAAATTCTGATGCTAAATTTGGACCTACATCATTAAAATATGAATTAAACATATTTGCAATTTCTACTGGATTACTTATTTCCTGACCATCTTTAAAAAATGATTTAGGAGTATTATTTTTAGAACCAATCATATCTTTAACAATTTGCCATATTGAAGCATTATTTGTCTTATTCATGTCTATTTTATTTGAATAATGTAATTTACGTGAAAGTCGAATTATTGAAGTTAATTTATTTCTATAAATTTTATACTTGCTACAATTCTCATCACTCATCTTTTTAAGACTTTTCTTATAAAGTTTATTTCTAGTTTTTATCGACTTTAAAATTCCTTTAGTGATCCATGGATTTTTAACTTTCTTATATTTTGTTCGAACAAGTGGAATATTTTTATCATAATACTTTTGTAGCTTATGATTAAATTTTTCGTAAGCCTTATCAACATCATTTTCCTCAAATACATCGAGCCATTGCTCTTGACATAAATCAATATTTAAAGAATCAATATTAGAAGAATTTTCTTTTCTATGCATTTTTAGTGTATTGTTCAATAATCTATGAACATTAATTGTCTGCTTAATAATACTAAAAATAGGCAAGTGGTCAGATATATCATAATACAAAATACCATTTAAACATTTCTTATTAACATTATTTGAGAATATATTATCAATTAAGGTTGATGATGTTTTCGAAATCCGTGTGGGTTTATTAATATGAGGATGCAACGAGTAAGATAATAGAATGTTGTTTAATTTCAAACTATTATTTTGAAGAGGAGGTAAAATGTTTATGTTATAATCTCCCATTAAATAAACATCTTTATTTTCACCAATAATTGTATGAAGAGATTCATCTAAATTATCTAAAAATGTCTCTATCTGATTATTAGGAGGTCTATAAACTACGCCTATTAAAATATTTTTACCAAAATCATTTATAACTTCAACAAAAATGTCCTCTGCACCTTCAATATGAATATCATGTCGTATTCGAATATTTAACTGATTAAGTAAATAAATAGCTACACCGCCACCTCTACCTTCTTTGCGGTCAGCACGGACCATAGTATAATTATCAAGATTGAATACAGGAGGGGAGTTTGCGTTAAGCCACGTTTCAGTGACACCTATTACAGAAAAATTAAACCCAGGAATTACAGAAAAAAGTGTGTTTAAATCATCATAACTTCTATTCAAACTACGAGCATTAAAGTGAATTAAACTGAAATTATCAATATCATTATTACTACCTTTATTCAATTCATGATTAAATTGGTTTAGTGTAATCTTAATTTTCGCAATAAATTCATCAATAGTAAAATAGTCACTATCGTGTTCAATTAGAGACTGGTCACATAAAAAATCATGATTATTCATTTAAATGTGAACCTAATATAATGTTTGAGAGAGAGAGGCTTTTGCGCGGAGTGCAAGTTAGTGGAGTGCAATAGAAAGAAGAATAGTGAAGGGGAAGAGAAAAAGGAAAGAATAAATTCTTCAACATATTTAGCGCCAACATAAACAAAACAAATCTTGCAAGTCTCTTGCATTTTATCCAAAAGTAAACAATTAAGGACAAAATATTATATTAACTGAACAATACGAGCATAAGGTTTATAATTTTACATCATAAAGTGATTTTACATGAGTGAGCGAGTCAATGAGCGGGTTTGAACCTCACTACAATTATTTAAAAACAAAATGCGTGTTACTAAGAAGATATATATTTTCTTTTTTTCAAGTCTATATAAACAATAAATTCACGTGATTTACGCGATTTACATAATCATAATATTGTTTTTTGCAATAACCAAGTATATATATATTTATATATATATTATAATAATACTATGATAGTAATTACATTTAAACTTATTGTAACTTTTTCAAAAGCATTATCAAAATTAAATGTAAAGAGTAGCATCGAAATATTGAAATAACAGCAACAATAAAAGAAAAAAAAAGTAAAAAAAAACAAACAAAAACTCTAAACGCGTCGGGTTGCACACATAAAGATCATCAAGATCGTTCCTACCAGGTCTCCAAAAGAGGTAATGGAGCAACGGTCTTGAAATATAATGGACTTGAACCGTTATATCATGTGTGCAACCCAACGTGTGCCTTCCATGCATGCATGCATACATAATGTGTACAGTGTAGGTATAAAACACAAACAAAATCAGTGAACCGTGTTGACAATAACAAGCATTCATGTACCCACCCACACAAATTATGTTATCATAGTTCGTATAAGTAAGTACATGAACGCCAGTAACTGAGTTCAAGCGGAATACAAATTATAACAAGATGAATAATATAAATGTGTACAGTTGTTCAAGCACAAGTCATATAATTTGAATTTGAATTAATACATCATGGAGTGATATTACACGTAACGTAACGAGTTTTATGAAAGCAGAGTAAAAGGCATATAATCAAGGTAGCGTAAAAATAAAGAGGTAGAATGTATGTGCACGGTTTTGCAAGCACGAAGACGAACCCCATTGTGTCTACCCATGCAGTCTCTAACAGTGAGGGTTCATCAATACCAACAGCTGTTGCAGTGTAATATAATGCAATTCTACAGTTTAATCGTCTTCATGCTTGCAGTCCGTACGTCCGTGTCTGGGACAAATTAAAAAAAAAAACAACAACAACAAACAAAAAATAACTTAACAGACATGGACAAGAAGAAATGCCCAGTGAGCCGTGTTTCAACAATAAAGCTAGTTGAATTCATTAACATGTAGGTCGTGTGTCTAAGTTCAAACAAAATTACACGAAATTGGTCATGTGCACTACCACGCGTATAATTATACACAAAATTACGTCAACAATCCCATTTATGTGCATTTTCAGTGATTCCTATAACCCTACAAGTGTAAAATAATATTTATATTACAGAGTGTATAGTTCGATTCATCTAATATTTCATGAATACTAAAAAAATCATGTTTATTAACAATCATGTTTATTAACAATCATGTTTATTAACAATCAGACTTATACACTCAACAAGTATATGGGTATGAACATAATGAGTGTATAGGCTACCATACGCATAAAATGGTAAATTATATAATATAATATAAACATTTATGTGTTTAAAATCAAACACACCGGTACATTATAATCAGTGTGCAAATACAAATGCAAACCAATAATATATTCAGTAACGTGACAAATAGTGATATATAAAGCTAATCGTTATCACGGCTAATCCATCATTTTATAAATATGATATCAATAGTCGACCAATTTTATCGACCAGTTTCATAATGGCACCACATGTATAATGTGTCATTAAATACACTTTCATTTCAAATTGTCATTAACTTTGTATGTAATTATATAATTACTAATTATATTCACACCATAGTGACATTGCGACACATATACATATAGAGCATATCATTGATAGGTCCATATTACAAATCAACACTTGTTATAATTTATTTTTTATCATAACTATATGAGGACTTGTGTCGAGCATCTATTTAATTCAAATACAGTACCAAAATAAAATATGAACACATGGTGTCATTATTTCAAACAAATGCTCACATGGTTACCAAAATGGCTACCAGTAGACTTTTCAAATATCATATTTCATTGTTGGACGTATAGAGAGTAATAAAACAAAAGATTTCTAATGCACATACATACATTCATAATAATTATGTGCTAATAAAGTAAATGTTGTTTCGGATGTAGTTAATATTTGTCATATAAAATACAATAAATGTAATTATATAAAGTTTGGACCACAGGAGTATACCGAAAAAAGTTCATAATCAATCAAACATTGAACCATGAATGTTGTGGTGAATAGTTTGGCCTTATGCAAGATAAACATATTAAACAATCGAAAAGTTACTATATCGTGTTTGTGTTTTCTGTTTGTTTATCATGCATTAACCGTTGTCAGGACAAAGATTATCATAAATTTCAACTCTAAATTAACTCAGTCAAATTTGTATAGAGTACCACCGAGCTGTCGCCATTTTCCAGCATAAAATCTGAGCTTGACCCCAGATTGGTACAGCTCTTGAGCTTGCTTTACCCATTTCTGTTTTTCTTTCAGGTCAAGTGGTGTTAGATCATCAGTGATGAAATAACGTTCACCTGTGAGAATATTTCTGGTGTTGCGCATCACTTCGACCTTATCTCTGTACGAGAGGAATTTGATAAGGATGTGACGTGATTTACCTTGATCTTTCTTTCTTCCATCTCGGTGGGCTCTTTCAACTTTGCTCTGGATTCCAAACTTGGTTTTGAGGATGTCTTCGGTGATCTGGATGCAATCCTCACGCTGGCCTTCCTGTGGTTCGGGATTCCAATCAATCTCACGTTATTTCTACGTGAGAACCTTTCATTTCTATTTGCTGCAATGGTGTGGATTTCTACCTCCGACTTCAGATGGGTTATCTCATTCTCCATGTCGTGAATTTTCTTCTCCATGCGATCCTGATTATCTTGGAGATCGTTGATACGTTCGCGTTCGAACTCAATGGAGGCGGCCATGTTGGCTTCAACATCATGCAGCTTGGACAGGAATGTATCCATCGTCGAACGGATCATCGCTTCGAAGTTCTGCGTTGCTTTTCTGAAGTACTCCGCCACGTCTTCTCGTCGGAGACGAATATCTGTTTCTTCCGTCTGTTGAAGCCCTGCATCTGGGGATGGTGAGGCTGGAGTAACTACTTCTTCATGGTCAGCAGGTGAAACGACGGCTGCCTCTGGGACCTTCGGCAGGGTGCCGGTTGCGCTGGCGGGGCTCCGTGGCGGGCTCCGTGGGGTAGTATTTGGCGGGCTTTTTGAAAGCCCTGCATGTTGGCGTGTACCGTGTACGTGGACCTGTGCACTGTGCTTCGAAATTGCAGACCTCGAAGTCGACCTTAATTTCTGCTTTTGAGGTTCCATTTGGTCGATGTTAGGTTCACAGATAGTTCACAGATAACTCTTTGTAATATTGTTGATGCAAACACGTCGGATTCTTACAATTGGTGTCCAAAATTGACGATAATTCTCTGAGCTTTTAGAGAGGTGCAAAATTTACGTTCTTACTTCAAGGGCGCCATCTATATCCATGGTTTAATCCATGGTTTAACCACCGTAAATATTGTATGCGTATGTCCTCACGTCCAATGGCCAATTATGTATATTTTAGTCCATATTCATGGCCCCGTAACACAAAAGTTGGAATCAATCACAAAATGGCAATGGCCAATCAAAATCATCGTTGCATACACATATTGTTTAAAAGATTGACTTTCAACCAATCAGAAGCGTAGTTTTAAATTTGCAATTGATTGCAAACCTTTGTGTTAATGTTACGGGTGTCCTGGTCTGTTCTTTTGGCCTACAGTTCCACACGGTATCGTGCTAGATATGGAGGAAGACAAGGTGTTTTGGTTGTCAGCTGGTTCTGGGAACCTCTACCGGGCCAATCTTGACGGATCTAATCCTGAGGTCCTGAATCCTGTATTCATGGTCCCACGTGGTATCACAATCTCTTACAATAGAAGGTATACACAGACGGTGAATGTACGGACAGGTTGTCTATCCGGACATTTGATTAAATCAGCAATTTGAAGAAGTTTAAAAGCAATATTTCATAAATTGTCCAACACTTATGTTGGACAATATTATAAAGGACAAATATTCATGATAATAATTAATATTTGATTCATATTTTTCGGTCAATCTGAAAGCAAAAGTGAAGGTTTTTATATTTTTTAAGTGTCCGGACACCCACATCATATTTATTTAATAAAAACGGTAGAGTGTAAAGAAATAAATGACAAACAGGAAAGGATTTTGTATAGTATACACTGCTACATTTCTTTCCTTCTTTTTTTCCCGCTCGTAAATGAGTGGAAGTCCATGCTGTTCACCGAATCGGAGAGCTGCACATGGAATTATGTATTTCTACAGAGAGGTAGGGATAAGGTTAAGGTGGCACCTGGGATTACTCGTAGATGTAGGGTAAAAGGTAGGGTTATTTCAGTCCAGGGCTAAAGTTCGGTTAAAGAAATTCAGTAAACGTGGGATACTGACGGCTGAGCACCTGTCGCCAGAGCATCTGTCGTAAATATAATCAATTTGTAATGGAGGTGTCGTGGTATAATGGTTCATTCACTCGACTCTTAATTCAAAGGTTCGAATCTCAACCCGGTACTAGCGTCCTTTGGCTAGACATTAATCCACATCTGCCACCCTCCACCCAGGTGTAAACGGACCTGGCAATCACTGAGGTAATAATAATTGCAGGGCCCTAAAGAAGAACAGGATTGAAGCAGATAAGGCTTCTCTGTGTAAACAAAAGTATTATTATTATTATTATGATCACATCGATTTCTTTCTACATTTATTAGAAAGCTTTATATTACAACGCGTGTATCTTCACCTGCTATCAGAAGCGTGACCACTGATGGGACTAATGACGTTGTTCTCATCGACACAGATATCGTATCGCCAAGTGGCATAGGCTTCGATTTCCAAGGTAAATGTTTTTATTTTGTTTAAAAAATTAGTAAGCTACTCTGGCAACAAGTTGGCTTGAATTAAAACGTCAAAAGAGGGAGACAGATCGGCGGAAGTCTGAAAAGAAAATCCGATAGAGGATAAGAAAGTTATTACGTATTACATTAGCAATTTGTCAAACACATATTCACCTTGCATGCAGGGTGAAAGTTCCATGTATCTTTACTACCTTTAGTTTTTTTTGTATTAAAGTGTCATTATGAAAATGCAGAGATCACTCTATGAACGGCTATCGAAACCTGTTGATATCTTTATGTGTACTTTAAGAGTTTCACCTTTAGTGTCACAGTAAAGTTTATCCATCTTTAATGTATTTTACTTTTCAAAATTGGCCAGATTCTGTTTAAAAAACCTTCTCGTGTGTGTGTGTGTGTGTGTGTGAGTTCGTGTGCGTGTGTGTGTGTACGTGTGCGTGCGTGCTCGCAAGTGTCCGGTTTACGGATTACGACATCCCCACGAGTTCATCACTCCCCCCAAATCACCCCATACAAAAATATTTGCTTCTATCGGTTCGTTGACGAGAGAGCAGTATACTCGTTAATATTTTACAGTGGCAACTTAGCATAGGGGAAAGTCGGTCCTTTTATGTGGCCCTACATAATAACTTTCGCGTGAAACGAGGGAAATTAAAATAAAAACTTTTGCCTGTTTCTATGTCATTCTAAGCCAGGTAATGGCGTATGCTAGTGTACGTTGATTCATTTTTTCCCTCATTCACAGAGCAACGCCTGTATTGGGCAGACGACTCTTTAGACAAAATAGAGTCTATGAATCCCGATAACAGCACCGATCGGATAATTCTTCTCTCCGTCTCAGCAGGTTCAATACTTGATTTATTCCCTTTTGGCATTGCTCTCTATTATGAGGACGTCTACTTTAGTGATATCAACAGCGGATTAGTTATAATGGCTGATTTTCCTTCAGGGGCGTTAAAAACTTTGCCCGCTTCATTTAGTCTGCCGGCTGAAGTTCACATTTATATAGGTAAGTTTATTATAAGGTGGTCTGTCATCAACAGACCACCTATTGATTTCGTCAGAATTTTCTTTCTTCTTAATTATTGTTTCTTTAGTAGGTGGTCTGTCAACGACAGATCACCTATTGATTTTTGTCAGAATCTTCTTTCTTTCTTTCTTTTTATTTATTTCTACGCACTTTTTGTGCAACGGATAACTCAAGATTAGTACAGTCAATTTCTTTCAGTTTTATCAAAGTCATAGGTCATTGTTATGAGACGTGACAGCAACCTTTTCAATTTCATCAGATTATCGTGACGTCATCTAGGCCATTTTGTGAAATTTTCTGAAAATCAACTCATGATCATATCTTCATTACGGAAAGTCATTTCCCATTCATATTTATCACAATTAAGGTAAATATCGGTCCGGTCAGTTTAAAGTCAATAAACGCGCGCGTACGCGTACGTCCGCGTGTCAGTGCGCGCGCAAAATGTCAAAATGCTCAAAATCACTTTTTAAAAATCAAATTAGAGTACGTTCCAGGCCATTTTAAGCATTTCAAAAATTTGGGGCGCGCGTCTTCGTTCGTCATGGCCGTATGCAACATAGAATCGCCATATATTTTTCTTTCATGATATTTCCCATTTTTTCCGAACAATTTGATACCATGTTTTTCTCTTTATGTCCATTAATAATGGGATGAGCGTCCGTTCAAGATAAATATCCGTAGGCCTACGTGCGAGCTCTTGTAAAACATAGCCATATAATTATGCCTATACAAAATCCATTATAGCTCTTTAGAAAGCCTGGAAACCCCCTAATTTGTTTCATATTTGGATAGAGTATGAGTCGAAATATGATTTCATGTGTCATTTGGCAATTAAAGGGATAGTTGAGTTATTGTTTAAGACCGCCAATGCCTTCAAAGTGCATAGTTATTGCTCTTATTCTTATTTATGACATTTCTAGTGCTCTTTTAGGACCTAAAATTGCTATGAAGGTAATTTTAGACCCCAAAATGTGTGAAATTTAGCCAATACGATCATACTAATTCAGCTCCACTTTCAAAAAAATACGGTGACCGTTAATTAATTAATTAAAAAATGATAACAATAGACGGGCCGGCTGGTTGTGCGTATTATAACCAACACGAAAAAGCCAACAAAAAGCCAACATCGGCATTGGCTGGAATAAAACGTATGAGGCGCTATCTGGTTTTTTCAACGGCTGGTTCAAATTATTTAATTTGTGTCCCACCAAAAATATTAGAAGTCGTTATATTTATGGATATTTCAGCAGTTTCTGAACCGATTTGATCAACCAAAGATGATTTTGTCATATCAATTGTATGTTCTTTCAAATTTGACTCTAAGTTTTTCATTATCTCACAAAAAAATATATTGTGTAGCGCCCTCTGCAACAGAACTCAACTCAACTAGGGATAGTTAAGTTCTGTTGCAGAGGGCGCTACACAAAATAGTGTAGAGTATATCGTGACATCATCATAATGGCCTTGGAACTCAAAATACGTATTTGCATATTATGACGGCAGCATATTAATGAAAATTGATTGGATCTCTGTAAATATTGATCGATTTTCTTTCAAATTTTGATATGTTGTAGCTACGACAATTCCCTACAAGATCAATTGCACCATTTTTCTTTTTGATGACGTCATCATAGTGAAAATTCCAATTAAAGGCGACATGTCAGAATTTTCTTAATTTGCCTGTTATGCCTATGGAAAGTGAATTTCGTTCACATCATGAATCTAAATGACTTTCACAGGTATTTAAAATGTGAGGAAGGTATTTAATAAAAGGCATGAGTACACCCTCGAACTGAATATACATTATAGTCTGTCAGTTGTTGACTCAATCACATAAACAGGATACTGTTACAATCGTCATCATCCCTATCACCATCATCATGATCATCAATGTATACTGCAACATCAATTCGTCCCATATATATATATATATGATTCTGATTTACTTCAAAGAAGTATAAGTTTTCCAGTTATTCAGATTAAATAACAGACCACCTAATTCGATCCAATGAGGAATTAAATTTCTCGTTATTATTATTTTGTCATGTTTTATTTTAACAAAATAGTCTCAATATAAGTCCATTTCCGGAACGGCTCTTCTCGAAGCCGCTTTTGTTATCAAATGTCTTATTCTGAAACAAAAGATTTTCAGCTTTGAAATGATATATGACTCCATGAAATTGGATGCTGAAATAATGGAAATAAAATCAAATTACGGTAGCCTTCAGAAAAGGACATATTTAGGTGTGGAGTCTAGAATTTGACCATTCAGACTATAAGATAATTTTTAATCCAGCTCTAACTGTCAATGCAACCGATTTGTAGTGCATGGTCACAGTTATGCAAACCGAAGATAAGGACTCTTGAAATGCGCAAAATAGGAAGCACTGCAGAAAGATACTCGCTACGTAATCTGAGGAAACGTATGATATCAATATTTCATAAAATTATGACCATAGACAACAATAATTGGACCGATACGCGGTATTTTTGAAGAAAAGAAGTTGGCACCTGAAACCGATAGGTATTATATCCCGTATAGCAAAGGACTCATTTAGAGTGCGGTATTTATTAATAGCATGACTTAGTCGTCGTTTCCCCCATTGCTGTTATTGACAGCATTTTTCGTAGTTTTATTCGGACCTTCATCCCATATTTTAGTTAGCAAGTTCTTTCTCTTTCCTTTGAATGTGACCTATTTTTATGGAATCTGTTATGATCTTGATATTTTATTACATATAACTCTCATTTATTACGGCCCGCCGTTCGTTTTGTTCATATTCTTTTTTAACATTTTATTTGTCAATTATTTATAACTCTCTAATACAGATGTATGCGCTAATCGATGTCTTAATAACGGTAGCTGTGTGAGAAGTTTGACATCTGTAAACTGTTCTTGCCGTTTTGGATTTCTTGGGCCAAGATGTGAAATCGGTAAGTATAAAAAAGTAGCAGCACAGTAATTTTTCATTCGCTTGAATTTTTATAGATTGGTAAATACTTGAATTGCCGACGCGTTTGCCGATAAGAGACGTGGTACTCTGTCAACATGATTTTTTTTTTATAATACACGGTTATTTATAATAAGATGATCATAAAAACTTTCAAAAAAAATCATTCTTTACATTTCAATAGCTTTGTCATCACCTATTGATATGTGAAAACATTACAATAACGATAACATAACATCTGACATCATTTCTATGGGATATACCTTATGGTATTGAAATTACCCTCAAGTAGATTTCTCGAAAGTCTTTGCCATCGTGTTATATTTATTATTTAAACATAATCCTTTTTAATACCCCATGTATTCATAACGGAAACAGAACATAAAAGCACAAAAGATGAATTCTGAGATGTGAGGAGCATACCAATAGCTTGATTTTTAGGGGGAAGGGAGAATGATGCACCACCTCATATTAGGTACGTCAAGTAGCAGTGGTAAGCATACATCATTTACAAGGACAATGTTATGTTTTACATTGTGATCTCTATCTGCAACATCCGCCACTAAAGACATGATATACCAATATACTTTGTATACATAACAAGTTTAAATATGCAAAATAGTTTGGTTTTTATAGTAAAGCTATACGTTATAATGTTGGAATATCATGAGCCCGAATGATATTTCAAAACGATGTCATATGGTATACCAGGATGATATTCAAAATATGAATCTGTTTTAATGTGGAGAAAGGGGTAGTATGACACATGCTCCTGCAATAATTCATGTCTGGTAAATTTCTACAATAACCGAACTCCTATCTTCAATCAATCAATAATAATAATAATAGTTCGTCCTTATGTAGCGCATTTCAGGACCGCAGGCCCTCTCAATGCGCTTTACAGATATATATTATTACCCCGGCCATCGGATTCATGCTTACTCGCACACAATGTATGCACATTCTCCACTCCCTGGGGAGCATTCCAGCCAGTCGTCATTTTACAAGCGCCACTTGCTAATCAAACCACATTAGCTTTCGCATCCTACTGGGTACCCATTTAGCACATGAGTGGAGAGTGGCAAATGTAGATCAATGTCTTGCCAAAGGACATTAGTGCCGCGGTGGGACTTGAACCGCGGATCTTATGATCCACAGTCCGATGACATATCCACTCGTCCACGCCTCTACATGGACTAAATCCTAACTCTTACCTAAAACCGAATTGTTAAACTAAACCTAACCCTGTAATTTTTGATAAAATCAAGCCTTGAGCAAGGGTCACCGCACAGTGGGCCAGGGAGGAACAAAAGTGCGCCAAAACTCATTTTTGGTGATTTGTTTTTCTTTTTTTTTTGTCTTGCCCAGTTGAAAGATAATACATTGAAGAATACCTCAGTAAAATATTTATTTCCGGTATGCACAATAAGGGTACAAATTTACTCCTTCAAACAGCAAAATCTTATATATTCACAGTTTTAGTGCAAAAGTGACTTATTTTTATAAATCTTTCTATTTAACATGGAGTTTTTAAGCTTTTGATATGAAATTGCTCTCACATATTCCTGATAGTTAATTTCACTGCATGAATTGGTTAAAAATGGATAGAAACACAATCTTCATAATATATTATAGGGTTATTCACTGAAAATGGACTAATTATCCATGTTTTTTAAAAAAAATCCAGAGGATTTCCACTTTAATTTTATTACCAACTTTTTCTCTGATGTCTAAGCTTAAGTTGATACCAGATTTGGCTGCCCTATGTAGCCTGTTTCTATGTTATAGCCGATTTTCTTTGCCACATTGCCCCGAAAAATGTGTTTATTTCGGTCCGCGGTGTCAGAACAAGTGTCACACGCCCCCTCGCGCCGTAATTTATGACCGCGAATCCTTCATGATTCAGCCGCGTACCAAATTAAACACATTTTTCGGGGCAATGTTGCAAGGAAAATCGGGTCTAACATAATAAACCGCAAAAAACCCGTGTAACCTTAAATTATATTTTATGGTAAAGGGTAACTATACCCTGTCTAATAATACCATATTCATATTTGTGCTGCCACAGATGACTGAACAGCAGGCTTTTCATGTCAATAACTTTAAAAATTCATGTTAAATTGAAGGATTTATAAAATAAGTCACTTTTGCACTAAAACTGTGAATATCTAAGATTCTGTAGTTTGAAGGAGTAAATTTATACCCTTATTGTGTATACCGGAATTAAATATTTTACTGAGGTATTCTTCAATGTATTATCTTTCAACTGGGCAGGAAAAAAAAAAAAATCACCAAAAATGAGTTTTGGCGCACTTTGGCTCCTCTCTGGCCCACTGTGCACCGGTGCAAAAATTATATGTCGGGTCTCCGGAGAAAAAGATATTTGTCTTACCATTTGCTGTCTTTTGTCGCAGATGTATGTACTAACAGATGCGTGAACGGAGGGACATGTGTTCCGTCTGAACGAGGCTCCATATGCATCTGTCCCGAGGAATTCAGCGGATCTAAATGTGATTCAAGTAGGTCAATTGCTTACTATCCCTTCTATACCTTGTTCATTGTTCATACCCACAACTCTGTTAGATTTACAAAATTGTGGAACCCTCTTGAGCGTAAAACAAATAATCTGCATTTACATCATGCTCCTTCTTAATGTAATGTCATATACAATCTGTATAATGGTTTTGAAAATATAGTGTTGGTCAAGGCATTGGACATGACGTAGGACACGAAAGATAAAGTTTATTTCTCTCTTCTCTCTTTATTTCTTAGATTTTCTTTCTTTCTTTCTATTTTATTATTATTTTTTTTTTTGGGGTTCCAGAATTGTCTAAGGAACCTAAATTTAAAAATCTCACTGGCCCTGGGCAAAATGCCTGTCGTTCTGTCTTTTTCACTCTGGTAAGAAGCTGTGGGATTCCCCGGAATCACAATTTTCATCTAGTCATTCATCGTGGCATTGAGAGATCCGGAGTGTTTCAGTGTTTAATACCATACACGTAAAAGTTTCTCAGAGCCATGCACAACTTTGGGTTTCAGGTTCTATATTTTTCTTTTTTTATGGGCAGTACGTTGAAATTATTAATCAACACTTTAAAGGCTTTGATAGCTGGTTGGAAACATGTTTCTTGTTTATTATTGAATGTCTCTCTCACTCTCCATACTAAACAGGATCGAAATATGCACCTCTGATTTTTGTCTGTGACGAGGAAGCTGGGGTTATCTTCGAAAGCAGTGCAGATTCCTTAGATTTCCGCCCGCTACCGATTCCAAATGTACACCATCCTGTAGCTGTGGCCTATAGCCCGGAGGAGGACCTCATCTTTTGGATTAACGCTGAAAACGGTACTCTTAATCGTGCATTCCGAAACGGTTCTGGTCACACTGAACAAGGGAGGACCATTTCGGGTAATGATTTTGACGTGGTTGGAGATTACTTCTAACGAATGAAACGAATTCCGTGATTTATATTTCATGAAGAGGTTGATGAAATATTGCTTGATTATTGCTTCTAGTAATTCAACACAACGAATAATCATCTGGTAACAGCATGTTCATACTGTCGAAGCTACCATGATCTCTCTCCCCGGCCCCTTGGATTATCTATTTATTTATTACTGCATTTGTCTAATTACTTGCCCCAAAAGTTTATCCGCCTGTAGCCTTTTCACGCACTTTCTCAATGTTACGTCAATTGTAATTTCTTTTGATTATTTGTATAATTCCGTTCTAGATCTAACAATTCATACCCAGTCCAAATTCCTGGCGTACATCGAATCTCAGACTGGTATAACATTTGAGGAAGGCTACAACTCAGCGTTCATTAGAAGGAGCGGCTATAGTACCACCGGTCATCTGACGTCTATATGTCTACATCCGAACACGTAATATGTGATTTCGGTGTCATCATTCTTGTAAACAAACGATAAAACTTTAATCTAATATTTTTAAATATTTGTTATATATTTAGTCATCAAAATCCAAAACGACACGTTGTATTGTACACTATGTACATGTCAAGATGAGGCTGCTATGCATATGGGGATCATTTCAATAATCTGTCTGTATAATCAAGATGATCATAATTTTACAGGGTTTGAAATATATGAATTGATCGCGTAGACCTTCCTTTTCGGGCTGCGACTTTGCTTTATAAAGTACAGATTTTAGTTTTCGATTAATATACAGTGCGTATCAAAAAACGTCCTCCCAACTTTGTTAGCTTCTTATAAAAAGTAATTACCCATGTGACCTTAAATTATATTTTATGGTAAAGGGTAACTATACCCTGTCTAATGCAACCATATTCATAATTGTGCTGCCACAGATGACTGAACAGCGGGTTTTTCAAAAAGAATTGTCAGAATCCTCTTGTACCAAGTTTTTTGAAGCAATGAAATGAAAAGCCATTATGTGTGTGTTATCTTATTCCAAAAACAATTGCTCCCTTACATACATGCACTGTTAGGGAGCTGAAAAGAAAAGGTGTTAATATCAACTCAAACTCAAGGAAATGCTAATTATAAGAAAATTTATGAAATTCTCTTGGTGATGATGATTAATATATTGACTTCATTGCAACCCTTGTTTAAGATAACCCTTCTCATTGAGTGATACAATATAGATAAAGTTGATTTTGGATGTTATTTTGTTCATGAAAGCCTGCTGTCAATTTCTTTAATACTTATCATCATATGTGTTCTTTCTTTCATTTGGGTTTAGTCACATTTGAGTTTTCATTCGTTATTCAAGATAAACACATTATGCTCCTTAGCCGTGTGGAATGGCGCAGCGGACAAGTGCGCAGAGAGAACTTAGATATCATGAGAAAAGAAGTTAACATAAGTTACATGATTTAATTTTTAAAAGGATTTACGACCAAAGAAACACATGCATATGGCCTGACCCACATCCGTTCCATCAGCCCAAACTTGGTACAAGGTGATTTTGGTTTTCTTTAAAGACCGTGGTTCTCAGTCACCAGTGGCAGAATTATTATGAATAGGGTAACATTGGACAGAAAACAAGTTAATGTTCTTCATGAAATAGATTTCAAAGTCATATAGTTTATTAATTTTTAATTAGGAGCTACCAAAGTTGGGTACACTTTTTTTTATACGCACTCTATAACTTGACTACTAAAAATAATAATAGTCGAACTGTTTTTCACCGTTGTTATTTTATTCGAGGTTTATTTGATTTTTGTCTTCCAGAGACCTGTATGCATTACAGAATGGAACCGTTCCTGCAATATATAGAAAGGAATTATACAGAACTCCAGAGACAATTGAGAAATCATCCTTATTGTCTCCATTAAGTATGGCATTTGATCGGCATGGTGAGCATGATTTCAAATTAAGTAATTGATGAGTGCCCAAAATTCAAATTCTCCTTAGCTCATTTTAAGAGTTTACCATAGAATAACTATCTTTTACATACTCATTTCGCACTCCTTAACAATATCATTCTCCAGGATTTGGTATTTTTAAGTATTTTCATTAATATGTTTTTCTGTCTTTTCGTCTCTATCTCTCTCTCTCTGTGCCTCTATTTCCGTTTCCCTCTCTGTCTGTCTTCTCGCCCTCTCCTTTGCTTTTCCCTTTCCCATTCATATAATTGAGAAATAATTGTTCATTATCTCTTTGGGTGGCTCTAGGATCCCGTCTCTTCATGTTGGATGACATGAAAAGAACAGTGGAGTCATGTGGCCCACTAGGTCAAGACAACCAGATTCTTCTTTACTACCAGAATACTGAACCCGTAGATGTAGAATGGTATGGAGGGTCTCCCGTCTGGACGGACGACAGCTCCTACCGAGGCATCGGGTTTATGGCGAAGAGAGGGGGTACCGGCATTACGAGCTTGAACCAGTTTCAGAAAGCAACAGGAATTCATGTTTACTACGGTGAGTACCCACGTATCATCCTCTTCTGGAGCAGTCGGGGTACAGTGGTTCATTAACTTGACTCTCAATCCAAGGGTTGAGGGTTCAAATCCCGACTCGGCATATATAAAATATATATAAAATATTTGAAATACGAAGGCAAAACATATCGTTTGTTTATGAATATGAGAGTGTCAATTTGGTCTAGTGAATGTGTTGGTTTTCACAAAAAATGAAATATGAAAATTTGAATTCTTTTATACTATACTGAGGACAAAAGCATCAACCTATGTAAATTAAAAGAGTCGAACGAAATTGAAGGCAGTTCGATGATAACGACGAGGTTTCCTAGACCCAAAGAAAAAATACAAGTTATTATTTGCTTTAATGAATACACGTAAATATGAAATCACATAGCACTTTAGTAATTCCATGAATACGTAACCCATAAGGTGTTTTAGTATTCATGTTCCTACTGTGCGCATCGGAGAGTTCATATTGAAAGGGTAGAATTGTAGAAGAACCATCCAATGTACTACGAGCCAGTTCGGAGACATTATTTGCGCATTGGCCGATTAAGGTCATGCATACAAAACTTTGAACACCCATCGAAACGAATGCTGAATGCATGTTCATGAAAGTTATATAAACACCATTCATCTATGGACCGACGGTAAATGCAATAGGTACTAGTTGTGACGAGATGTAAATACGTTTTATGTGAAAGTCTTGATACTAGCCTATTTTGAGACTCAACATGGCATCTTCTAACAAAAGGTTCGGCATTCAGTTTCGTTATTTTCTGTTCTTCTGTACTACGCTCAGGATTAGGTCCGTAAGAAGGTCTAAATATTCTGTTCAAGAGGGCAAATAACATTGTTTATAAAGCACTTCCATCTGTTGGCTGTGATTATATCTAAAATACACAAAATGCGAATTTCCATTTTTTAAATAAAAGATATGTTGTTATTTGTATATGTGCTCCCAACAGATCTTTTCTTGTTATTATTAGTTTTATTATAATTTTGTTATATTATTATTATTATTGTCGTTATTATTATCATTATTATAATTAATATTATTATAATTATTATTATCATCATTATTGCTTAGTCATTACCTTACCTGCAGGCGATGCTTACGAAAGGCAGGCAGGAGAAGATTGTCTTGAAGATGAGTTCACATGCAATGATACTGTCTGCATACCAATGTCATGGAGATGTGATGGACTGGTAGATTGTGACGACGAACTGGATGAAGCCGACTGCTATTCTGATGAACCTGGTCAGACTAATAATGACATTAACCTTTAATGTGCTTGGCTTTGTGTACTAACCTTAGAAAGGAAACTGAGAAGCTATGTTAAATCCCTCCCAAACTGTTAAACTTTTCAATCCTTTCAGTGTATGTTCATTCACTTGACTCTCAATCCAGGGTTGAGGGTTCGAATCTCAGCCCGGCCTAACGAACGTCCTTTGGCAAGACAATAATTCAAATTTGTCACTCTCCACCCAGTTAATAAAGTGGGTGTAATAAGAAGTAAATGGGTACCTGGCAATTGTTGGAGTAATAATAATTGCTCGACCTGCAGGAACAGCAGTACAAATACTAATGCAGCTACCTTAGGTATTAGATAAGATCTCATTAATCAGTATTATTATTCTTATTATCATTATTATTACTATCATTATGCATTTTTATAACTATCATTATTATCATCATCATTATTATTATTATCATTAGTAGTAGTAGCACATGTAGTATTATAATTATTATCATTATTATATTATTATTATAATTATTATTACTATCATTATTACCATCAATATAATTATTATAATTATTATCAAAATCATTACAGATTCCATCGTCTTCGTAACCGACTTAGACGAAAGTGCGATATTCATGGCAACAACGACTAACCTCACCTTCACCAAGCTGCCCCTGACTGGTCTACAAACTCCCGCGGCCGTTGACTATGACCCAGTGGGCGGCATCGTCTACTGGACAGATAGTTCTGCCGCTACAATAAGCTCGGCACGCATTGATGGGACTAACCAGGAGATAGTTATAGCTGGGCTCGGAAGTAAGTTGGTCAACATTTTTTGTCACTCTTTTTCGATTTGCAATTTTATCTCTGTTCATCAGATCTTTCATACTTGGCCTAAAGATTTGTAATGATTAACATGTTATTTTGGCAAAATGAATTCTTGGAATTTGAGTGAAATTGAGTCAGTCACAATGTAGCGATAAAGCTGACCAGGTAGATCAGCCTCTCAAATATAAGATGAAAACTGCGTGGGTAATTTTGTGTTAACATATTCATGAAATATTTGCAATCGCATGTGCATTTTTCTCTCCCAATTCTTGATTCAAAATCTTTCTCTCTTTCTCTCTTTCTCTTAATACATCCCGGGAATAACATAGCAATTTCTTCGATAAACATGTGACTTCTTCGCTTAACACAGGAAATTCTTCACCAATCTACAATCCAATCAAATTCGCCAAAAAATTAAAATTGTTAAACACATCGAAAGCACCTCTGCCTGTTAATAAATGTTCATAACCGTGTCTCCACCTTCAGCACCTGATGGAATGTGCTTTGATGTTCAAACCAAAACCATATATTGGACTGATGCAAGTAACAACACGATAGAAGCAGTGTACCCCAATGGCACAGGCAGACAGACAATTCTTTCAGACCTGGATAAGCCGAGAGCGATAATCATCGTATCAACCAACAGGTTTCATTTTGATTTTGCTTCAAGTTTTGCGATTAACTTCATGAAAAGTAGAGGTGTTGTGGTCTAAACAAGTGGTTAGGTCGCCGGACTGTGGATCGCATGGTCCGTCCCGCCGCGGCACTAATGTTCTTTTACGAAACATTAATCTATATTGGCAATTCTTCATCCGGATGTAGCAAATAGGTACTTAGGAAGGAGTTATTCCTTGAATGCTTTAAGCCCCTTTGGGCAGCTGGGCTAAAGCCAGGGTAATAAATACTATACTTTGTAGGAAGTAGCATTGAGCATACCTTGAGTTAGAAATTAATATGATCACAGTGTCTGTTCAGAGCCAGAAGGGCGTTAACTCTGTGTTAAAGAATATGAATTAACACCCTTCTGGCTGTAAACAGAAAAATAATGAATCGCATTTTCATATCCTGAGCAGCCTTAGCTTGTGAAAAATCTTAATTAAAGATAAAGAACATACCAATCAAAACGTTTAGGCCATTTGTTAATTTAAGATATAAACGAGCCATAAACATCAACTGTTGAGCATAGTTTAAAAAACAACCACCGTAACAATGTACCTTTCTTAGCCCTTATTGCCTGATTTGATAAGCCAGAGCCAGAGTTTGTTGTTTCATGCCAATTCCTTTTACGCGAACGTTAATGTTGCAGCTCTTCTTCAACAAATGCTTAGTTACACAGGGAGAAGTTTGAATCCCAGCTTTTTCAATTTAAAAAATAAACTACATAAATAAATTCAATTAAATTAACTACATAATAATATGATAAATGAGCCTTGTCTGATTTCAGAATGATTTATTGGACGGAATGGGGAGATTCTCCAAAAATAGAATTGTGCGACCTCAACGGCAAGAATCGGCAGGTTGTTATCGACACAGGTCTAGGCTGGCCTAACGGTATCACATATGACAGAGAAGGTGAGTTTGACATACTGTCCAAATTATTTCACCTATGGTAGCAAACCTACGTTGAAACTAGTCTAAGACAAACATCAAAATCAATGGAAACAGGATTAATTTACTTAGATTTGCTAGATTTCCTGATTCAGGGACTCTTCAACTAATACTCTCCTACCAATTTGGGGTTTCAAAGTTGAAAATAAAATTTGAAATAATTGTTTACCTCTTCTCATGTATGATCTACCCTGGACCAAGCCCTGCTGCAATACACACAAAACCTAATGAAACTTATTTTAAAGGGAAAAAACATGCTGGTTTTCAAGTTTTTTTCAAGTAAACTTGTACATGTAAAATGACCGTATTCACGTATTTGAGATATGACCAGAAGAGCTGATAAGTTTGGACCAAACTTTCATACCACATGCATGTATAGTCCCATATACCCATGTATGTGATTCTCAGCAAGATGGAATCATTTTCTTTTCATTCTGATTATTCCGAGCCTGGCATTAAATTTAAATTCTCATATTCTCCAATACCAACTATATTCTATTCCTTCTTTCCAGCTTCTTGCAACACAGTGACAGGACATGGGCCAAGTAACACAACGTTAACTTAGCAATTGATTGCTATTTTGCGAATGACCATGATTAAAAAAAAAAAAATGACTTTACAATTGATCAATCACACAAGCAGTTACTAAATGTTATGTTACAGGGCCCGGATCTCAACTTTATCTTGACTTCCTATCCAGGTTCACGGATCTTTTGGTGCGACGCTCTCCTGGACAAGATTGAATCCTCAAACCTCTATGGCAGTGACCGTAAACTCCTGCTAGATAGTTCTCATGGTACGCTCCATCCATTCGATATTATCTTCCACCATGGAACTCTGATGTGGACTGATTGGCAACTCGATGGTATAGGGATAAATGAAGGTTCCCGGCGTGCATGGCCACAGACCTATAGTCTACCAGGGGGCTTTACCCGACCAGGAGGCTTCCATGTATTTGAGGGTAAGAGTAGAATCGTATCAAATCGTTGTTTTATCTGTCTTCTACAGTATTGTACATCGTAGAAGTGTCGTGGTCTATTGAACATGTCTTCCGACTGTGGATCACATGGTTCGTGGTTCTAGTTCCGCCGCGGCACTCATGTCCTTTGGCAAGATATGAATCTGCATTTGCCACTCTTTACCCAGGTGATGTAAATGAGTACCCGGCAGGAAGTCATTCCTCGAATGCCAGAGCGCCTTAATATCAGGGCCACTCGGCTAATCCTGGGGTAATAATGGTACAGTGCTTAGAAACATCATTATTTAGCGGTATATGAATGTTACTACTATTGTTATTTCATTTAGATTATTTTTTATTAGTGATGAGATTAATGATAATGATATTAATAATGATTATGATGATAAGAAGAAAAATAATTAATGAATTGAATTTATATAGCCCATTACGTTAATGCTTCAATGTGCTTCAATGTGCTTGAACACATATTATTACATGTGGTCACTGGATTTCAAGCTCGCGCACAAGTGTGCACCATCTCCACTCCTTAAATAGTATTCCCTACGGTTTTGCACAGTTCACATGTATGCAAGTTCTCTTGTTTGTTATTTTCACATGGGGAAACAGCTTTTATACATACGGAAATCAGTCTTGCTTGTATCGTGCAGAATAAGATTCCGTTTTTATTTTGAATATTTGGTTTTAGATATCAATGAATGTGAGAGCAACCCTTGCATGAATGGTGGAAGCTGTGAGGATGAAGTCGATATGTTCACTTGTACTTGTGTACCTGGTTACAACGGAACCACTTGCGATTTAGGTAACTAATCTCAAGCACCCCTCGGTATTATTTCGTACAAGCCAACTTCACTCTTTAAATGGGTCGCTTGTCATTAAAACAAATAGGATTTCAAGCAGAAATGAAAGGCAGCTCATTTAATCAACGTTTATGAACTCCTGTTCTCCTGAAAGTTATCTATTGATGGCATAATAGTAACAAGACATCATCTCGGTGCCACGTTGTATATTTTTTAAGGAAAAAAATATTTCCTTTCATAATTCAGTATAGCTTCCTAAATTCAATCTCATTTTACAAAAAAAGACAAATATTGTCATAATGAAATGAACATAAATATTATTATGGAAACTATATCATAATTCCTTGTTCTTTTCCTTTAAATGATAAGTTCATTAATATCATTTTATGACAAGGACAAATATCATAGTAATGAAATACACACGATTCATGTTATGGTGGAATATACCTTAATCGCTTGTCTTTTCCATTAAAATCTAAAACTTTCCCATTGTAGCTATTGACGACTGTTCTCCTTATCCCTGTGGGAATGGTGGGACATGTACAGATAGTGTCAACACTTATACCTGTACATGTGCTTCAGGTTTTACTGGAATGAACTGCTCAACGGGTAAGTCAATTGTGTTTTAATTATCTGAAGATCACCACATAATTTGTCAGAATTTTTTTCTTTTCCTAAACTTCCATACCACTTTATGTCTACAAAGCTGTCTGAAGGGCTACATCTTTTAACTATTAAGCATACATGTAGATTTATATCTGCTCTCTTGAGTGATGTGTTACTGGTTATGTTTTTAATTATCGTCATACCATCTAATTATCTTCGCCAGAAATTCTTGTTTCCCACTTTCTTTTTATCTTTTTAATTTTAGTCTACAAACAAAGCTACACGTTCTATCTTCTTGAAATATTTCATTCCCTCCTTTTTCTGTTAAAAAATGCCTCTGAAGCTAAATTCTTTTTGATATTTTGCATGCCTTTAGATTTATAACTGGTCTCCTGAATTTTCTCCGTTTGATGACATTGTTGAACCATGACCTAATCTCGGCACCATTTTGTACCTTTTGAAGAAAGCTATTTTTTCATATAATTCAGTTTAGCTCTTTTAGTTAAATTTCACATTGAGATGGAGAGAGTGGGAGTAAGTATAAGAAGGGAAGGAGTTCGGGTAGTAAAAGAGATAAATAAATAGAATTATGCACAATAATTATCAATTGTTTTATTGTTAATAATTCCAGGATTCTTCCTCCAAATTTACTTTCAGAAATCGACGAATGTGTCTGTCATCCATGTCTAAACGGCGCTACCTGCAATGACTTATTGAACATGTACACTTGCACCTGTGTACCGGGCTACATAGGACCCACTTGTGAGACAGGTAATTTATCTTACATATTCAGGAATTTTCATCACAAATATACATATTCACGAAGAGAAATTGGAACATACCATTGAAGTTCTATGTGACATAGACTAGTAGCTTACGATTTAAAATAAAATTATGCACTGTGATTAATTTTCTGAAAAACATGACTTTACTCTGACTAGCATTAACCAAATAACTTCTTAAGTGTAGTTGAATATAAGACGATAAGTGGTGCTTGTCCCTTTTGTTTTTGCGAGCAATTTTGATATTCTGTAATTCTACTCTTAAATTCCCTTAACATATCGATTAGCAATGAATATTTAGCTCAGGCTAGGTATTGAAAGCTGATACACTGATTTTTATTTTTATTTCGTACTATTTCATCCGTGAATGAGTCCAACATAAATTTGACTAGTTTAATTTCACATTAGATGGAGAGAGCAGAAGTAAGTATGAGAGGGGGAGAGAGTGTGGGTAGTGAGAGTGATGCAATAAAAAGGGAGTACGCATGATAATTGTCAATTCTTTTTAGTTAATAATTTTAGAATTCTTCCCCCAAATTTACTTTTAGAAATCAACGAATGTGCCAGTAGTCCATGTTTAAACCGCGCTACATGCAATGACTTATTGAACATGTACACTTGCACCTGTGTACCTGGCCACACAGGAACCCTTTGTGAGATTGTTACAGAGCTAGAGCCGATCCAAATACTATCTTCACCGACAAGTCTTACAAAAAACGCTCTTGAACGTGTAGAGATGATGTGTAGCTTTGAGAATGCAATTCGGTTTGAATGGCAGAAGGATAACGTAACGCTCCCTGGAACTGAAAACCAGCATGTATACACCATCGCATCAATGACCCCTTCACACATCGGATACTACCGCTGTCGAGGAGAAGGCAGGAATCAGAATGGCGCTACCGTGGTTTTTACTGATCAGGCAGCCATTTACATCACAGGTAGATTTTTATTTCGCTTTATCCTAAATTTGGCAAATTAAATACATAATTATAACTCTATCTTAATAGTCGTTGTATTAAGGAGCTTTTGGGTACCAATGTTGTGAGATTATTTGGACTCGTTATCTAAAATATATCTAGCTGCTCGATTTTGTTTGGAATCATTCATCAAGATTCGACAACAATGTTTTCCCCTTTCCAAGATGCCCATTAAGCGATCATTCGCCATAATGCCAGGTTCTTGTTTTGCACCCTAATCAATGCAGCATGCACCTTATACCAGTCAAGAGGTGCCCATCGAAAAATTTTAGAAATTTCTATTATTGTTTTTTTTTCAGAGTTATCTAACATAATAATCGAGAATGCCAGGTTTAATATCAACGTCAATTCGTCCGGGGATCTGTCAGACATTACATCTCAATATTACCAGGATGCTGTGGAAATGGTCACAAATTACGTAAGAATTATTCATTTAAGAAATTAACAGATTCTAAATTAGAATTTTGTTAAATCATCAGTATTGAGGAAAATATTACATCATAACTCCACTACAAAATTGAAAGGAAACAGTGGTGTTCTGTGTTTTTTTTTAAAGCAGACTATAATTTTATGCCAGGAAACTTCCTCAAGTATATGTAATGATTATTTGTTTTATTCTGTCAACGATCAGAAGGAATGGATCGTATGACAAAACGAAGGATGAATATTATCCAAATCTAGGACTGATTCTTTCACCATGCCTTTGTACCGTACCATATCTTTGTGTACATCCATTTCACACTGCTGCAAAAGTAGCATATCACTAACTAGGTGCGTTTACTTCATCATTATAATACTCTACTTGTATAAGAATGAATTAGAGAATTAAATTAGCAGCAAGTCAAAATAATTATTATATTTGGACAGCGTTATAGGTCCTGCTTTGCGCACCATTCCTCCAGTTTCTAATGAATAGGTTTTACTTATTATTCGCCTGATTAATACCTTCTACATTCAGTCTCTCCCTTCTCTTAATCTGCCTTTCCTGTTCTTTTCCTGACATGTTTTACTTCTATTTTGACCCATATACCTTTTCCCTTCCCTTCTCAATGACTTCTACCATTGCTTTTTCTTTTTTTCTTTTCCTCCGGACGGAAGGTTAGTCAATTGGAATATACTAATCATGTTAGTTGCGATTCACATTTGCAATGCTAAATCAAGTATCATTCGTTTGTTCCTTGTGATATGTTGGTGTGGTATTGTTATGTGTTGTTTTATGCGTTTTGTTTTTGTGTGTCGAGAGTTTGTACATTGCAGCCTAGGCTTCGAGACAGATTTTGAATAAATATACGATTAAATACAATAGGTGAATGCAAATTATAGTTTCTCTTATCATGCATATTGAAATTCATCCTTTACTTGAATTGCTCATGATAAATACTAGGTTCAGACTGGCATGGTAGAGTCAGGCAATCTTGAGGAGAATTCTCTGTACGTGGTACCCTCAAACCTTCGCGAGGGAAGCATCATTGCTAACCTAAACGTGTACGTCGAAGACAACGAGACGTCTTCTTTCCAGATTCAACAAAGTGTCGAAGACTCCTTCATCGCCTTGCTTTCCCGGCCAGACGGAATACTTGACGCATCTACCGTCAGGGTCATCAGCACCTGTGAGTTTCAGAAGCATTTGTTAATTCGCTGTTATATAATTGTAGTACTCTATTCATAATAGATTTTGTCCATAACCCAGCAATTTGCTTCTGGATTTATTCGTCAAAGTATAGAGTTGCGGTTAAGGTTGAAATTGGGTCTTTAGGTTAAGATTATGATTATGGTTAGGTGTAGTGCTAGTTCCAGAGACAAAGTAATGAACTTAATTATTATACAAAATTTACCGCATAGCAATGGCCGGAGGAGCAAGAATGCTATACTACTGTATAACCAGTCGCAAATATTCAATGTAACTGTTAGGCCCTTTGTCAAAGATTCTAAAGCTTCCCGTCCGTTGCCTTTTTTCAAATATTTGTAGAAAATACACAGTATATGTGAAATTACACTGTGCCCTCAACCTGGATTTCAATGTTAACGTCTTGTTCTTTTTTATGTAGCGCGTAGCGACGTGAACTCCGACGATTCGCCCAATGGCCAAGACAGTCATCATCAGTGGTCAACCTTTGCTAAGGTGTAGAAAGAGTGGGTGTCTGATGCCCATTTAACAGACATCAAATATCTGTAGCAGCTGTAATGTGACCATTATCGTACAATAATCTGATGACCAAGGCGTAATATGTCTTACAAATCGAACGGTTATCATTTCATGAGTACTGAACTTTATTCTTTAAAGGTCATTCAACTAGCCTACGTTTTACAAGTATCCTCTGTTTCCATTGCAGCAATTTGTCCGAATTTCACTTGGGTGTCAAGATTCGGCGAGGCTCTCTTCGCGGAAGGAGAGTTGAATTCCCGGTACAATTCAACAGGACGAGATTGTCCCTTCAATACAATCAATGGTAATGATGAAAATAATGTATGATTATGATGGTGTTAATAACTGTAAATGCACTTTATATAGCGCAATTTCTACACAAGAATACCTTGTTCCAAACAAACAAAACATGATGAATAGCACTCAGGGAGAACAGTATATTCAATCATTTAAAAGAGCATATTTTAAAAACATAATACTAGTATTAAGTCACCTGCTTAATAATAAGGTGTTTTGATAGCATTTCTTTTCTTATTTATAAGAATGTTTGAAAAGACTTTTTTTTTTAATGTGAAAATGTCATTAACTTTCTTTGCAGTATTGCTAATGTGGACGCGAGGATTTTTTTCTTCAATTTCTTCATTATGTTCCTGTTATTCATTAGCTTCATGCAATATGTTATTAGTCATTGGGTATGCTTTTCGAGTATATTTTACTATTTTCTTTTTCGGTCCGCGATGGTAGCGCACCAGCCTGTTGCTACAGCCTTGTGTGTTGGAGACAGGATTAGCAGAGCTGTATGGGTACCTGTAAATAACTGTGGCGATTTCAGGAATGTAACAGAGCTGTTAAAAGAAATTGATAATGTAAGACCTACCTTTTTACGTCATATACTACACTTTAAACAGGACTTTCTGTGAGAAACTTTTATACTTACAACTCTTATGAAATTTCATTGGTAATTCATATTAGTATTTTCTTCCACAAAAGAACATTTCATTTAGACAGTCCTTCTTTTTATTCTTTTAAAGAAAGATGATTTAATATCTGTACAAATTTAAATGAAAGGTGTTTGTGGACCGTTAATTCCAAATGATAGCTTATCACCCTCTTTATTTTTGATCTCCTGAATCTAATTTCAGTCATAGCCCATCCGAAAATGTTAACATTGAGCAGGCTTAAAATTTGTTTTTATCTTGCGGTATGTCTTTCTTGATTCCTTTATAATTCAATACCACAAATAGTTTCAAGTACATCATGTACCAACATGATTGTAATGACTTTCGAGAAATTAACTCCAGGGCGCAACTTCCTTAGACATCATGTTCGGATTACCTAATACGTCATTGTTACATGTCATATTTCAATAGGTGAAGGCAGAGAATGCTATAAAAAATTCGGCCGATTTTTCGAAAGCTTATGCGATTGTGTTTGTCATACATATTTGCAGTTTGAGATCACGGAGGATACGGTTGAGGAAATTACAGAACAAGTTGCGATCGTTACAAAAAACACTGGAGAAATCACCGCCTCGGATGTCACTCTAGTTTCAAACATTGCCACCGAAGTAGCAGCTCAAAACAACAGTGGAAGAGAGGTAAGCACTGCCGCATCCTTTGATAGGTAGTTTCTTCAAAGTAATCAGATTTGTCTGGTGTGTATTCATATTTTACTTGCAGATTTCATGGATGACCGCAAAGCCTAACATTTGTTGAACTAGGATCTTAGAAATCCTTAAGTCTCATTAGGAATATATGATGTCATTGGAATTGATTCTGGAGCTATGAATGACATTTGTGAAGGTTCTACATGTAGAAAGGGAAACTCCTTTGGAATAATGATCGTAGCAGGAGGATCTGGAAGATGTTATCTTGCCTTCAATGTTTCTTTAAATATTTTTTGTCAATTTTATACATCTACGTCCTGAACGTGGGAACATATTTTCTTATATATATATATATATATGTATATATTTATATATATATATATATATATATATATGTATATATTTATATATATATATATGTATACACATATATCTATATACAGAGAGAGACAGATAAAAACACAAGAAATAATGATGCTCCGTAGACAAATACATTATTATACAAATTTTCGCCCTTAGGACTTTGTCAAATAATGATTTTATTTGACTTTGAAAATGTTATTGTTATGCATCAAGATATGCGCATCTAACCCCCAAAAAAAAAAAAAAAAAATGCGCCAAAGTGCAGGAAGAAGGGACATGGACAATTACGTTTTATATACTTTAATATACATATATAAAAACACTACGAACATCCATTAAGATCAAATTTTAACCCTCATTCTCGCATGGGCAAATTCATTTAACTGTCAGAAGATCTGATTAAGAAAAATAGAGCAAGTTTCCATTCAAATATCAATGAACATTATTATGCATTTGTAAGATTTTCTTGTTCAACAATTAAAATATTACTTAATTGTTAAATGGCTATGCTCACTCATGCATGTTTGGTAGGATTCCAGTTGCATAGGATTGATTTATATCTATGTTTATGACAGATAAGTTTATATTGAATATTAATTTAAAAATATAAAGTGTAAATAGTGTCCACTTCTTTTCTCTTCTTTTTTTTTTGCTGAGTGTATTATCTAACATGAGTTACTCTTGTTTTTTTACATTTTGTTTGTTTATCAAGTTTACTGTATTGGTGACGAGCATTGTCAGCAACATTGCCTCGGTTGACATGACCGAGCTCCAGGAGGCAGAAGAAACTACAAATGCGATCTCAAACATCCTCATGGCCTACGAAACGCAGCTCAACAACGTCGAGGTTGCAGAAGGAGATCCGTTCGATGTAGCACAGGAAAACATTGCAGTTCAGGTATTAAGTCATTGATTACCCAATCCTGTCTGTGGCGTGTGATATGACGTGACACCCCAGATGCCCAAGACCCAATAAAAGAGACCATGCACCGCTGTATAATGGTTACACTGAAGCAAGCAAGCAGGGTTCAATCTGCAATTTAATACAGAACAAACAATAATAAAGACATCTTGCATAAACTGACTTGAAAGTATCATATTATGTATCAAATTAAATGTACCCTGAAAATCCTAAGCCATCTGTCATCATATTAAAAGAAAACAAACAATGCCTTCTTCACTATGAATCTGCCTAAATACATGCAGCAATGGCTTACTGTCAGTGACTTTTACATTGCTCAAGGTCATAACAATTACACTAAGTCATGCACTGTGCCCTAATTTCATCTATTTTGTAATGCTTAAACTCTAAATTGTCCAACTAAACTACATGATGTAAATTTAAACGAAATCATAACGTGGAATTCACTATACCCGGCATACTGCAGAGAACTACTGTAAAATGAATTCTTCTTTTTTTCAGAACAGAAGGTAGCTATGTTTCAAAGTAAATATTGGAACAAGGATTCCTGAGATAATATAACAGCATTATAGACATTTAAACTCGACATGACTTAGAATAAGTATTTAGTTCGTAAATGGAGCTTGCATATTGCCTTAACATCATATAAACATTTTAAGTGTAGAAACCCCTTTTTAAAAGGTTCGGAGTGTACCCTCAGAAGAGCTCAATCAGGGGTTGGTCCTATCCCTCTCCGGGAATAGTTCTACAGACCTCTCTGGTTCCAACATTGACGTCAGAGCAGGAGGGGATACCCCTTCGGAAGGAACAAGTGTCGGCCTTATAGCTGAGGTAATAGTTATCAAATATGATCGTTAACCCTACACTAGTCCTTTGTATGCTCCTTAAGGTGTTCATTGTGGCTTTCAACTATATTTTGTTTTCAAATCAGTCAAACCTGTCTATAGTGGCCACTTTCTGTGTTTCCGTTGATGGTCTCAAGATAGTGGTTTGACTATATTGGGTTTGTTCCAGAATTTGATGCATCGACAATAACTAATTATGTTGTATATAATGTTATATCCTCCAAATGATTTTGAAAATTAATCTTTCAACGAGATTTAAAAACATTTTTGGTCTTTTGAATTGGGAGGGACCGGCTTATTTAATATCTGAAACGCGTACAACGATTTTCTGGATTTAGATGTGGGAGACGGGACTTTTAAGAGATCCATAATACCTTTACCAGCATATATTTTTTTGCCCCCACCCCACTATATTTCCTCATTATTGTTTTTTTTCAATGATCACCTTTGCTAAAATTACATGTACATGTATATTGTGGGAATATGACTGAAACAGATTTTGTACTTTATCCATATGAAATGTATGAAAACAGGTAAGCTTTCCTCCTGAAATCGCTGCCATAGCTTTAGAAGCTTCAACGGGCAATGTTAACAACACGAATATCAACATCATCATGAGTGTCTTCTCCACACCGGTACTGTTCTTCTCACCCTCGCTTCTTAACTTCAGCAGTGAGAACCCGGGTGTCAATCGGACCGCAAACACACCTGTCATTCTATTAAGTGTCGGTGGGGTGGTCGTTGCAGACCTAGACCAAACGATTAACCTGACTTTTACTGCTTTGGTGGTGAGGAACTCTTGATTATATGAGAAAAGAAACGTGTGTATTAGCCATAGATTAGATTTAACTACCATTCAGTGCCAAACATGTCCATTCAGCTGTGCTCGAGGCATTCAATTCTGCACCAAAGAATGAGAATTTGAGACCGGAATTTGCGTATGCCCTAAAATGAAATTCCTGACTTAAACACGGACCCATCCCTAGTACTAAACCGAACACTAGTCATAAGTAGTGTTTACAGTATACAAAGAGTGTCAATGGACTTGCCCATGTATCTATGATTATTATGATGTCAAATTCAAAATAAAACACAGTACATGTAAGATTTATACATCAGCTTTCTCTTGAAAGCCGTAGGCAACTCTTAAAAAGAAATGCGTGTGATTTTTCCGACAGCCTGATTACGAGAATCAGACGTGTGTTTTCTGGGACGAGGATGATTCAGAATGGTCCTCTGAGGGATGTCGTATTGTTCTAGAAGACTCGACCACGGAGATGTACACGTGTGCGTGCGATCACCTTACCAACTTTGCGATTTTAATGGTAATGCATGTTAGAGTATGTTGCCTGTAAGTAGCATTTAAAGCCAAATGCACTCCCTACGATCATACTGAAGTCTGATTTATTAGAATTTTATTGGATATGGGCATTAAAACAACTGCAAACTTCCTGTTCCATGTTCGTATTGATTACATGAGTACTGGCATTCTAGGGGTAGTAAAAGTCAGATCGCCTACAAACAGCAGACATTCGTACACGTGGTTGATATCACTACGAATTAGGGCTGACATGTCCTTTCTAAGAGGCTAACAAATAGTCTAAAATTGTTGATTTCATTATTCATATGACTAGACCCGTGATCTTTTAGAACTTACAGGTTTGAATATTCCAGTCAATTGCTTTTGCGAATTCTTTAAAATCGGATCGCATTCAGATAGTATATCTTGCGCTGGGCTTAAGTTTTTGATCGTCGAAAAATATCAGCGAGTTATTTTAATGGTAATTTAAGGCGGTGCCAGACGCAATTTTTCAGATCCATCTGTCGAACACCGCCTATAGATTCGTTAGCGTATGGAGGATGTGAAGCATGTAATACATGTACTATCAATGTATTATTATATATGACACTTTGTATTTTAGACAAAATAAGTAATTCTAAATGAAAGTCTCAAAAGTAGAATAGTCAAATTCACTTTATTTTAATGTGCAAATGCTTTGACATTGTTTCATCTAAATCAGTTACAATTTTATGCATTTTGTGTTCCATATCAATGTAGTCAGAATCAATAATGTTAATAATAATTATAATAATAATAATAATAATAATAATAATAATAATATAGGTTATCCCAGCCAATTTCGTCAAGGCGGCAATCAATTTCATTAACGTGCATTCATGTTCGAGCAAATTTGGTCCACTCATTGCTCCCCTGTTTCATTTTTAAACTTGTTGCATTCAATTTCGTTTTGAGTCACCGAATTTTCTAAACATGCACATTCAAATTAAAGCTTGGTTCAGTCAATTTGGAAACGCGTAAGAGTCATTCAATTTCGCCATTGTTGAGTGGGAGGAGAATTCTTTGGCGAATTGCGGTTTCATTTTCGTCTATGGGCAACCTCTTTCGCAATCGGGTCATTCAAATGAAAACTAGACCTCATAATCATAGTATGGGGCTCGATGTTTATTCGGATATTCAGTATATCATGTTCATTTATTTATTCTTTTTCTCCATGATCTTTTCTGACATGATTTCACATTATACAATCTTCTTATTTGTCTGATATATTTATATTGCATTTTATGTTTTCTCTTTCTTTCGACATTCTTTTTTGTTGTTGAAACATCTCTTTATTTATATCTTCATATTTTTCATTATAAATGAAGTTATTTTTTAAATGGTTTGTTTTGATCAATCTTGATTGAATAGGTGATCTTTCTTTCTTTTCATTTGAAATCTTTTTCTTTATTCATTATTCATCATTGTACATGTAATCATATTATTATCTGCTGATCTGTCGCTATGGACTCTTGTCGATCTTGTCTTGCGCCAACGACTTCCATTTTATCCGGTAATGTTCAATCGTTCATTTCCTTTTTTCTTTTTTTGTTCCATTATTCGTTCCTTTACTTTGACTATTTCCTTCTTCTGCTACACCGTTTCGTGCAGGATATCCATGATGTAACTACCGAGTATACTTACAATATCCTGAGCTACATAGGATGTGCCATCTCTACTGTATGTCTACTGATCGCACTTGGGACATATCTCTGGAATAAGTAAGTCTCGCTTTTATATTGTTCCGGATTAGACAATCACAGTTGTTTTTTTTTTTGGTAAGGGGGTAATATTTTGTAGGTCTAACTACAAAATGTTTGTGATTGGTCCACACAAGAACGTATCGTCACGTGTTGTCACAGGTGAGATATTTTAAGAAACTGATGACATATCTTTTCTTGATTTACGCTAGAAGTGGTCTCAATTTGTCAATGTCTGCAGCCTGATTCAGAAAGAGGCTTTAAAATATAACCATGACCGTTTCTCTTTGACTTATAATTGGCATGGGACCTTCATCATGAAGGTCATGTTTATTGGTTAAAACTAAAACATCAATTTATTTTGGGAAAGTTGTAGTTACTCATTTAGCTATTGTTGAAGGTATGCTCCTAGAGATTGCATACTTTCTTGTTCCAAATGCGTTTGCTTATTTCAACCTTCTCCTCAACAGAAAGCTACGGAGCCGCCAGACACACAAGATTTTCATCTGCCTGTGCGCCACCATGCTGGGCCTGTATACCTCGTTCCTCGCCCTGCTTGTCTTGGACACTGCGCGAGGAGAGACGGAGGTGAACGCAGTAGCGTGCGGGTTTCTGGCCGGTCTCATCCAATTCTTCGTACTTTCCTCCATCGCGTGGATGGGAGTGGAAGGCTTCAATACCTATCTGGTCATTGTACAAATCTTCAATACATACATACCAAACTTCATGGTCAAGGCCGGTCTTGCAGCCTGGGGTACGTTCATATGGCAAATTCAATGCTATAAACATCAGTGTAAAGAAAGATTAATATCTTTAACCAGCCCATGCCACTCCCCCTCACAAAAAAGCATGATCTACCTATCTCTCGCCCATCATGGAATACATATATTCTAGCAAATATAAGATCAAGGTTCATTGATCTCCCACAGATCTTTGGGCTACGTGGTTCGATCGAAACTGATTTATTGCTCTTCGATTGGTCAAAAACCGATTAAAGAAACTTGTTATATATCTAACTTAATGTCTGAGTGGATCTCCTTCCGGTATTATTTTAAACACTAAACAATAAACTTCCCCTGATGTTTTGTCTTTTCTCCACGATTGTAGGTATCCCTGCAATCATCGTTATCCTGACTGGTGGTATTGCAAATACGAACTATGCCAGGGAAGATGTGTAAGTAATGATCTTTGCATAGAGCACGATCGCAAAGACTTTTAAGAAATCAACCAATGGGCAAGTTTAGTACTCTATTTACATTGCCTTCACAAATCATGTTCGGATTATGAATTAAAGTTGCATGTTTGCATATTTTGATAAGTGACGCACACGACTATCGGGAAAGTCTTACATTGTCGTAATGTTTATGTTATGTTTGTTTGTGTTTTTTTAATCATGTTTATATATATTTTTGCGATCGTGCTACAGGAAATAAATGGTCTTATTCGAGAATCACTTTCTGTTAACTTATTTCATGGTGGTATTATTCTTTTTTTTTCCTTGAATCTATATTTCATTGTAACATCTGCAGTCTACATTTACTCCAAGCCTAATAAAAGGTAAACAAATGTACACAAACGAATCTATTGAATGTATATTGGATGTATTTAAGAAACAGAGTGACTACAGTATAAGATTGCTTGACGTGCGTGCAACCTATATGTTTAATATTACTGTTGTTTATTTACCAACTATATAATATTACTGTTAATGTACCTGCCTCCCAATATAGCTGCTTCCTTCGCTTCTGGTCTCAAATCGGTGGCCTTCTGATACCGGTGGCGGTCGTCCTGATCGCAAACATGGTCATATTTATTCTGGTTATCCGACAGCTATCGAAATCGGCTCAGATAGCCGGGAAAATACAGAAGGACAAGGAAGGGAAGCGCGAAGAGATGATTGAACGCGTCAAGACTGCAGTGACAATCCTGGTATTGATGGGGCTGACTTGGACTACTGGATATCTCCTACTAATCGAAGCCTTTACTCTGGTAAATCCGTCCTCATTAACATACATACGCACACACACAAACACACACGCGCACACACACACACCCACACACACACAAACACAGGCATGTATATATATATATATATATGGAATTTTATCGCACGTAGGGCGATATAAATGATTTACATTCATCAGTGACAGCACGCGTCAGCGGCGGCGTTTCTTTTGTGATGAGTTTTGGCGGCATCATGAGAGGAAACAATAACATACCGGACCCCTTTGTTGTCAGCCGCGCGGTATCTTTCATGTGCGCGTAGCTATAAACGGAATTTGCGCGAGGTATGTTTTGAATGTATGTATGGAATTCAATTGGCCGGGATGGATTGGTTCCCACGGTGTTGGTGAGAGAATTCTCATTCACCTTGTGGATTTTGTAGAGGATGGATGTAGACATTAATCGGTGGCAAATTAATTTAATTTAGTTGGGCTTTATTGAGCCGGAGGGAACTTCGTACTGGAAAATTATTATACGTGGATTTCACATCGGATTTTAATAGAGGAAAAGTTTCAATTTAATTGGACTTGGTTCTACAGAAGGACTTGGTTCTACAGAGTATACGGCGTAGCGGATAGTTCATACTGGGACGTCTTCTCGGAATCTACAAAGGTACCTCCGAGAGGAAAGTTAAGTATGACGATGGTTTATCCATATTCACTTCTTTACGTACGTATAACCAGTATGAATTAATTGGTACATGTTTCATAAGGCGGACGAAGATCAACGATGTTAGATATCATTTTAATTTTGAACGAATAAATTGCATGGCAGTGAGTTGACTTAAGCCCTATTAAAGCGACTATTACATATAAAGGGATCGCCTAACAATGTTAAATCTGAGATACATGGCCCCGCGCGTTTTCAGTGTCTGTGATATGGTATTGTATTAAAAAATATATATATATATATTAAAAAAAAAAAAAAAAAAAAGTAATAACAATAATAATAATAAAAAAGAAAAAAATAAATAAATAAAATAAAATAAAATAAAATAAATAAATACATAAATAAATAAAAACGTGCTTCAAAATGACCAAGAAGTGGTTTCTGATTGATTTAAAGGTTTAGGGAATTTTGTAATTATAATGTTAGCTTTAAAGGTACTATATCCCATTTGCAGGGCAAAAAAAAAAAAAAATTAAAAGGTTAAATTCCAACGGCATTTGAAAGACAATACTAATTTAGAACTTCCCTAAAAAAAGGGGGGCTTGAAAATGTCTTTAAGTGGGAAAATAGCAACTATTAGTTGTCGAATCGACTTAGGAGCTATAGAGCCAGTAAGTAATAGTCTGATTTTTCAGACCATTGTACCGAATGGTCGTACCTTTTATGCTCCGCAAAGATTCATTCAGTTTAATTTTGGCCATTATAAGAAGTGGGTTATTGATGTAGACAAATGCTCATGTACCCTTTACAGCTCATTTTATGTATGTTATTACCAAAGATGAAAAAAGCCAGTCAGTCACTCAATAGTGTCTGACAGTGAAATCTAGCAAGTAAACGGGTTTCCTTGCATAATTTGAATATTAGGACACTGCTAACGTTTAAATTTCACAGATAGGACATACATGACATATTCATAATTCCTGCAAAGTTCTACATAATTTGATGTTGGCTGCAAAAGGGACATAGTATCTTTAAGGATCTGAGACAAAGTTACCAGATCCCTCTACAGCCGATTGGGTTTGAATAAGTTTGAATAAGCGGGCGCTTATGGACAATAGTGAGTGAGAAGGGTTCTAGATATGACACAAGTCGAATGGTGGTGAACAATAAGCTGCCGGAAGTTTTTTTTTTATTCCTGTCGTAGGTTGATATGATACACTGGTTAGCCGCCTTCGCGCTCCTCCCCGATGCCCGCAGCATTTGGTCCAGTGTGTTGCCACGAAGGACTTACACAGGTTTCGACAATGACGAACAGCCAAATAATTCTAGAACGCGGCTAGTATTTAACAAGCATGCCAGGAATATATGCCGCAGAATCGGGGGTCGTTCATTGGATTATTCGGGCTTCGCGCACGAGCGACACAAGCTGTTTCCCAGTGATGCCGATGGAATACATCTTTTTGGCAGGAAATGACTTGTTCCTTCAAAGCCTTATTCGCGAGTCGACGAACGTCGGAAAGACTGCATTCCAGTTCTTTGTTGTGGTTCACTCTAATTTGTTATTAAATTATTTGTAGACTGTTTTATGAGCTTGGTCTCGCCCGTGTTCATAACGGCGTCTGTCACTTAATACTGTTTTCTGTTTTCAAATTCATTCATGTTATTGTTAAAACGAAAGATATTTGTTCACGATTAATTTTGTTAATGGGCCTATTTGCTCAAGCCTCAAATCGCTAAAAGGTATATAGTTAAATGAAATCAACCAATTAGGTGATGGGTTGAGATTAATATGTTAAGCTCATATACTTGGTGGGGTTGTTATATTATGGCACAATATGAACACTTAATTAGTGAAGTTAGATTAAATGTTGATTGGACTGTAGCAATTGAATCTAAAATTGATGATATGAAATTCGGTTATTAATAATATTTACACCTCCTTTTTAAAGTATCGATAATGAAAGCAATCTTTTCAGCGTATTACGTTTTGGTTGGATTATTGCATTAGTACAGTAGATGCTCATGCTTATAAATATTTTGAATTGTATACGTGATGTATGTAAAACAATATATGCGAACACTTAGGCACTTTAGTGCATTAAGTAAAAGGTTTGCAGACGTGAATATACCTGCATGTTAAGTTGTTGGAAGAAATTTAATGTTGAAGTTAATTCAGATAATTGACGCTGATAAAAGTCTTGAATTGAATACGTAATGTACGTAAAAATAATATATACGCTCAGTGGCGACGAGCGGTGCCCGTGTGGCGGAAATTGTCATTTTTTGCCTCTTCGCATATATATATGTGTATGCGTATATATGTTAATATATACATATAAAGGTTATTATGTGTATTACACACTGCTCCAAAATACCTCATGGGAGGGTTGTGTTTTTGAGAATATGAATTGGATTATTTTAGTTGGCCATTGTATCTTGCAGAGCTCAATATTTATTGGTTTCCGGTTGGGGCCCTGATGATAACAGGCATTCCGTCCTGTCGTTTACTTATAACATGTACCCGCCTGTAAAGTAGGCATCTGTTCGCCTGTTTTATGCAGTGGAACTGTTTGCCTTCTTTGGTGCAGTGGGGTGTTATACGTACATCCTGTACTCACAGTTCCGAATGAGAAGGTAAACTCTGTTCGCCTGTTTAATGCAGGGAACATTGTCGCCTTTTTACGGGCTGTGGGGTGTACACAAGTTCTCGTCTGTTGGTGGCCCCTATGCAGAGAGTACTTTGGGTTGTTTTTAGGTGCAGATACTTGTATAAATTGATTAAAAGATTCGAAAGTAATACCCGGGTCCTTCCCCGGGGTGGATTGGAGCAGTGTAACATTTCAAGTAAAAGTATCCTGTATTCAGTTGGGAAAGTTTGTGTCGTAGTTGTTGCAATTGTCATGATGTTGATATTCAGGGTAACAAGATTCCATCCTCTATTAAATCTCAAGTACCCGCAAAAACGCATTCCGTTTAATTTTGTTGCTGTGAATGTAAGGAATTTTATCGCACGTAGGGCGATATAAATGATTTACATTCATCAGTGACAGCACGCGTCAGCGGCGGCGTTTATTTTGTGATGAGTTTTGGCGGCATCTTGAGAGGAAACAATAACATACCGGACCCCTTTGTTGTCAGCCGCGCGGTATCTTTCATGTGCGCGTAGCTATAAACGGAATTTGCGCGAGGTATGTTTTGAATGTATGTATGGAATTCAATTGGCCGGGATGGATTGGTTCCCACGGTGTTGGTGAGAAAATTCTCATTCACCTTGTGGATTTTGTAGAGGATGGATGTAGACATTAATCGGTGGCAAATTAATTTACCCTCCACCACCCCCAATTTGATTTTCCACCTCCTTACGTTTTTCAAGTGTATTCGATAGTAGGTTTTACTAATATTAAGTGGTCAGGAAGTGTGTGATAAACATAACGGTTTAATAATGATCGTTTTCCACCTCAGTCAAGTAAATCTTGATGTCGAAGCAATGCTTGGCAGGTTGGGGCTTTCCTGCGAGATTTTAATTTTCCCGCTTTGCGGTTTTAGCAGGTTTTCACCCAATCCTGGGGTAAGGGTCGGTGCCTCCTTCGTCTCCGCTCTGACGCCGGGTCGGCCTTACTCGTCGCACTTAGGATGGCAAGTTCGAAAGAGGGCGCGCGAATTTTTATGTTCGCCGATCTTGTCCATGGCGGGCGACGATGGGCCGTCCCGGTCTGGTGCGGGGTCGTTGGTGGTCCCGATCATGGGGTTGTCATAGATTAACTATGACAACTCAGTGTCCAAGTTCTTTTTCCCCCTATTTTTGCCTCTTCGCATATATATATGTGTATGCGTATATATGTTAATATATACATATAAAGGTTATTATGTGTATTACACACTGCTCCAAAATACCTCATGGGAGGGTTGTGTTTTTGAGAATATGAATTGGATTATTTTAGTTGGCCATTGTATCTTGCAGAGCTCAATATTTATTGGTTTCCGGTTGGGGCCCCGATGATAACAGGCATTCCGTCCTGTCGTTTACTTATAACATGTACCCGCCTGTAAAGTAGGCATCTGTTCGCCTGTTTTATGCAGTGGAACTGTTTGCCTTCTTTGGTGCAGTGGGGTGTTATACGTACATCCTGTACTCACAGTTCCAAATGAGAAGGTAAACTCTGTTCGCCTGTTTAATGCAGGAACATTGTCGCCTTTTACGGGCTGTGGGGTGTACACAAGTTCTCGTCTGTTGGTGGCCCCTATGCAGAGAGTACTTTGGGTTGTTTTTAGGTGCAGATACTTGTATAAATTGATTAAAAGATTCGAAAGTAATACCCGGGTCCTTCCCCGGGGTGGATTGGAGCAGTGTAACATTTCAAGTAAAAGTATCCTGTATTCAGTTGGGAAAGTTTGTGTCGTAGTTGTTGCTATTGTCATGATGTTAATTTCAGGGTAACAAGATTCCATCCTCTATTAAATCTCAAGTACCCGCAAAAACGCATTCCGTTTAATTTTGTTGCTGTGAATGTAAATATAATAAAGCAGTTGAAAGAATGACTTGAAAGAATACGCTAATAGATAGACACAATCGCTCATTTGCTTCAGTGTGTTATTCTATTAAGGAAGAACAAAGAAAAGTATCTTTTGTGATTTGTATGCACAATATGCTTCCCCCTTCTCCCCCGGGAAAATGCTTGAGCCGCTTGAAAAATAAACGTGATTTTTTTTACAGACTGCAAATATATTTATACAATAAACGTTAAAACATGGGGGAATATGCCGACATACAATAAACATCCTTCCTTTGTCAAATGCTACAAACGCAGGGGTGGATCATTTACTTCTTCTTCTCATCATTTTCTTCTGATTGTTTGTTTTTGCTACTCCATTAATTCCGATAATCAAGGCCTTTGTAACAGAATGGGCACAAACTGTAAAGGCTCCAAAGTCAAAAGAAAATTCAATTTGATCCATTGTCTCTTGTCCAGGTTGTCCAGGCCTTATTCATCCTGTTCAACTCCTTCCAAGGTCTCTTCATCTTCATCCTCTACTGTGTGCGGAAGCCTCTAGTCCGTCAGCAATGGGGTTTGACCTGCTCCTGGTGTGATGGAGAAGGCACGCAGAGTGATGAAAGACGGGTTTCATCAGCATCTGCCAGCCTGACCATCTTTAAGTTCTTCAGCAACAGACGTGTGAAGAAGTACAGCATGGGCGAGGAGAGTCTAACTGGAGTTTCAAATGGCACAGACTCTGCAGTGTCAGCGTCGGTCTCCAATCCCGCATATGTTGACCTCGACTTTGGCACTTACACCAAACGCTCCGATGAAAGCCAGATTTAATCTCATTGGATGAATATAAACCCTGCTAAGCACCTTTATCTTTAACGAAATTCCTTAAACTCTACTTTTGGTTGGTAATAGAGGCCCTCCAGGTCTCTCGGTATGTCCTCTTTTTTTAATTACTGTCGGCAATTAAAGCAAATTATCCCAAACGAAATTCATTATATTTACTTCTACTTTTAGTCCACATAAGTGGATGAAAGGTTGCCTACTAAATTTAAAGGTTAGTAGAAGCTTAAACTACATGTTATAATTACCCCAACCAATGAAATATTTATGTATCACTTCTACTTTTAGTTTGTAATATAGTTCCCATTCGTCTGTTGGTCTGTTTTCTTTTTGTAATTGCTGGCGGCAATTAAAGCACTATTATCCCAAACGAAATTCCTTACCTTCTACTTTTAGTTGGTAATATAGGCCCTTCAGGTCTCTTGGACTGTTTTTTATATTTTGTATTGTTGTGGGCAATTAAAGCACTCTAGCCCTAAGCCTAAGGAAATACCTTAAATTGTACTTTATTTTGTAATATACAGGTCGCTTGGTGTATCCTCCTTTTTTTGCTGTCAGCATAGTCAGCACTCATTCAAGATATCTTATATAATCTAATGATTGTAAATATATAGACATCAAGTAAATTACAATGAAAAGTCTTGTTTACATGTAAACAGAGCAAGTTTTAAAAGATGATACAGATGTGATAACTTTATAGCACACTGGTGAATACTCGAGACTTATTTTTTTAAAATAAGTATTACTTATCTAGTATTATTGTATATCTTTAAAATCTGCCTTTAAAACTAGCTCACAAAAATACACGATCGTACATATTTTACCGCTGTACATACTGAAAGAAATGAATGAGTTACTATATAATGTATGACGAATCCTTCGTCAACGTCGACATTGGAATATCAATTTGAGCGGAGTTAAGTTTTTTGTTATATATTGTTGTATTATAAATATTACGGAATGCTGGTCATTCAATTGTATTATTGTAATAACTTGTATGGTAATTTTTAAAAGTGAACTTGCATGCAGCTGACTTTGAATGGTCGATTGAGCCTTGTAGATACAAACTCAACCCAATATTATATGCCTTTTTTGCCTTATGAAAGAACATTGAGTTCAGCCACATGATGTATCATGAAAAGCGTGTAAGGTTCCAGTAAAGCCGAATGAGATATAATTTGTGACCTTTCTCACCTTTTAAAAGTCTGTTGGAAGAATATCATGGCAGAAATTTGTCCCTCTCCAAAACTTTTAGACCAGGCCCCCGTTGTATAAAACTTACCATTGATGGTAACTTTGCCATTAATGGTAACTACCATGGTAACAGGGCTCAACAGCCAATCAAAATCAAGGTTTCCATGGTAGTTACCATTGATGGCAAAGTTACCATCAATGGTAAGTTGTATGCAACAGGGCCCAGAACTTTCGTGTCAAAGGTGTGTGTAGTACCATTTTTGTTTGGAGTACATGTGATTTTCAGCATGATTGAGTTTTTTTTTCTTCCTTTGTGATCATTCCAGAACCTGACTGTAAATAAGTACACAGAATGTTTTGCTGACAAAAAAATAAGGAAATGTATTTGGGTCATAAATGGCAGCTACTGCAGCAGATTTTTAAAATAGTCATTAGATAAAGTCGTTTACCTATTATAACATATGCATAATTGTATTGACGTATTCATTGTATGAGAATGATATTACATTTTTTTACATTACTGTGCTTTTATCACGATTATTCTTGTTATACTCCGTAACCACCACTTGTAAAGACAAGTCATCTATTCGCAACTATGTTTTCACATTGGCGAATCTGGGGGCACATGGGGCACGTGCCCCCGGCCAAAAAAATAGTGCTCACTAACCCCCCACTGAGCGGATTTTCGGCCGGCGCGATTATCCAATTTTCAATTTTCGGTGCAAAAAAAAAGTGCTTACTACACCCCCAACTGAGCGGATTTTCCAATTTTTCAATTTTCGGGTGCAAAAAAAAAAAATGTGCTCACTACCTATTCAATGAATGTTTCGTAGATAATTATAATTTGTTTCTTTTTAGATAACTGACTGTCCTAATCGCTCATCTACTGTTTAAAAAGTGAAACATTTTTCATAAGCACAGTAATTATCATTGCCGGTTTCCTTTGTCGTATGTGCTTTATGTTTACACAGATATTCCAAACCTAAATAAACTGAATTTGCTGGCTTTAAACCTTAGCTATATATGTGTTTATTGCATCGCTGTCTGACCGTTCCAATTATTTATCTTGGTTTATGTGATCACATTGAGTCTTCATTTTACTCAATGGGTGTATTAAAAAAAGGTACAAATGTTTACATTATTATTAATTTTACTCCATTTATCACATTGATTTGTTTCTTTTCAAGTTAACATTGATTTATTTCATTCTTTAGATTTCAAAAGAATCAATTAGGTGATATTCAAATACCAAATCACATTATTGTACCACCAGAATATTGGGGGACGGTGGCCCAAGGCTAGTCTTATCGGTGGAGTACGATTTTATTATAAGCCAGGAGTCTCTCCTAGAATAAGCACCCATTTCAAGTTCAAGTTCAAGTTCAAGTTCACTTTATTCAATACTTTCATTAAAATATACAAATGTAAAAAAAGTATAAAAGTTACAAAATAATATTTCAGTTTTATAAAAGGCCCTACAAAACCATATATAAATGAAAAGGTATCATACCAAGGAAGGTATTGGTCACAAAAAATTGACAACATAAACTGCTCATTAGCATACATTATCAAATTAGCCAGTTTCTTTGTTATGACTCAGGCTCTACTATATACCTATCACTCTAAAAAGCTGATTTTGGGCACAGATGTTCTCTATATTTTTAGGAGGTGAATAAATCAGAATTTGTATATCTTACTTTGTTTCTGTTTCATGACACAATTTCTTTCGTAAAGTTTTTCTTTGTTTAACAGCTAGTTATTAATTTATGACAGTATTACAAGACAATTAAAACTGTAAATAAAGTATTAACAAAAAAAAAATCAGATTTACTCACGTCTGTATTTGTTTAAGGGAATATTTGCAGTTTAAGCTTTCTTGTAATAATTTAATAATTCAATAATAATAATAATAATAAGAAGACAAGAAAAAGAGGACAATAAGAAAAAAGAAGAAGAAGAAATTATTCAAAATTTATGGGCAACAGGGTATGTTGTTATTATATATAAAATTAGAAAAAAATACAATGCAAGATTACGTATATGCTATTCAATCGCTATGATTTGTTTAGATAAGGGTTGAAAAGCAGAAGATAACCTCGTTAAGAGAGGTCAATGGTTGAAAAGGGGATTACTAGAAATGCAAGCTCAAAGAAATCCGAGGGCTTCCGATCATCCTCGCTCCAACGACAAGGCGGTTTTTCTTTCCAATAAATGTTGTTTTCTGAAGGATACCATGAATTACCAGACTTTATGTGTACTTGAGAAATATGTTGTTAAACAAAATCGTTCATTATCTAAATATAAGATATTAACAGAGAAGATCAAAATGGTTAAAATATCTAATAAACAGAATGGAACAGTCAAAGGAGAATTCAAAACACTGCTTTCAATGTAATAGGCTTTAGTAAAATGTTTTTTAATTATATTAAAATCGGGATCCTTATCCTTACTCATTAAATAATTACATAATGTCATTGATTAGAAGTAAATAAATTACCAACAAATTGAGGTAATCAGGTTTAAATATCTAAAATACCGAATGTACTACCAGTGACGTAAGATCAATGTAATCATTTTATTGTTTGATTAGGATGGTTCAATTTGGTGTGGACCTTAAGGATTGGTTCAAATACGTCACGTGTTTTTGTAGAACTGCAATATCCAGTAATGACTATTAAAGCTTCGGGTTATCTAATCTAAAGAAAATGGTAGAGCTAATTTTACCGGCTTTTCAAAAAGGTACGTCAGAATGTTGCCCTTGCCTACTTGTATATACTGCTTTGATTCTGGTATCTTTAAAAATCTGGTTCAGTAGAGATTGGGGCTCAAACAACATTTCATTTATAACTTTGTTTTGCCCTAGGCATGTATTCGGTCATGCCTTATGGCTATTGTGGAAGTTGGCTGAAGACAGATCTAAGATTATCAAATCAGCAATATCTCGATAAACAGTATTAACATGAGACAACCGGTAAATGACGCCATTGAAGGGATCCCATTGAAATGATAAAATTACCTGCATACACAAACCTACCGGAGGCGCGATGGCGTAGTGGGAAAGCAGTGCTCTTGTAACCGGAAGGTCCGAGTAATCTAAACCAAGTTGATACGCTAGTGCCCTTTCGTAAGGCATTAATCCTCATAACAAAGTTCCTAGGAGAGGACCTAAAGCCGTTGGTCTCCCTGTAGCTAATAGTTAAACGCCTACACGTATTTTGTTAGCAGTCAGGTACATAAAAATCTTCAACATGGAACCTTGTATGCCCTAAATTTCTGTGTTCTTCATCTGGTATACGATTATGACCCTCTGTCTTATCTCCCCTAACATTACTTTCCCAAACATAATGAACCTAAATCTGATATTACAATACACAGTCACACCAACAAGCCCGGCTCCATAACCAGACGGGCTAGGATTAGACCATATGGGAATAGACCAATTGGGTAATAGACGAACTTGTAAACCCAACGGCAATAAAACCAACAAGCCCGACTCCAGACCCGATAGCAGACCTCACAAAATGAAATTACACTACCCCAAAGGGCCCCAAGACCTTTACCATATATATATATATCATCACGAGGGCAGAATATTTGGATAAAGTCATTAAGGTTCAGAGACCTACACATTTTATGTTGAGTTTCAATTTCGACAAAAAGACCCTTGAAGATAAATTACGCCCGTTTTGATGTTCGCTTTATAACGCTTATACATTTGTGTATTTTTTTCTCACTTTCATTAAAGACATATCCTCGTAATGGGAACACGTCAATAGCTCATTTAGGCCTACTTATTTCGTATCAAACTTAGTGTTACCCTGATTCAGAGAGGTTACTTCAAAATTCATTATATCGCACAGTGTATGGGAAGAAAATCTAAAATTTGAGTTTGAAAGAGCTATCGAATTGCTTTTTTCTTTGAAAGGGTAAGACTTTTTTCGTGTGCAACCCTCTTCAACACATGCACTAACATCAACTGAAGAATATTATTGCCCTACCTATACAGAAGCTACATTCACTTGACTTGAAACCAGCTTTCCATGCGTGGCATACAGAACACAAAGAAGGGCTTATTCAATTAGGCCTCCCGGTGTCTAAAAGCGGAACTCGTATTTCAAAAATGTGACGAAAGACAAACATTCGTCATGCTGCAAAGCAGTCGATCTATTGAATTTAGTTTGTGATGCTTTTAAATCATGAACAGTTCAGGCTTGTGCTTAGTTGTACTACATGATGACAAGGACGCAATTGCACTCTTATTGTGGTTTCCCTTTAGTGGTAGCTACACTTTTTCGCATAAGGACCACAAGAAAGTGAGTATGAAGATATCTACGGAGATAAATTTATTGTCTGTTTTACAAGCATTCTTTTCAAAGTGATTTATAGATTGCATTTACCTCAAAATTACAAAAAACGGTATTGTAAGGATTTTAGCCAATCAAGGACCTCCAAGTTTCATTGGTCTTTGTTTCGACGATTTGCAGGTTATAGATGGACAAGTTCCTTTTTCCGCTACATTCGCTTTTTCATTATGGCATTACTGCTATTACAGATATCAAATCTTCACATGTTCGAAATAGTCTTAGGAAGCAGCTATGCAGCATAAATGAACATTTATGATGTATATTAAAAAGTAGGCGCAATGTTTTGTTTGGGCCGATTTTTAAGATGTTTAAAATAAATCTTTAGTAGATGACTGCTGTTTCAAAAAACTTTTTAGGTCTTTCGAAAGATTTACATGCGTATGTCCCGCAAATTTTCGATTTTAGCTTTCCCGTTGACTTCTTAGAAAAGTATCTTATAACAATTATCTTATAACTAATACATGCATAGGAATGCCTTTTATGTGTTTATACCTATACTGAATTCACGTGCTTTGAAAACTAAATGCTGTTTGGTGGTATATTACCTTAACAATTAAGCGGTGTGTGGTAAATGGGCTGTAGATGTGATTTGAGGTTAAAAACTGGCGCGGATCCACGGGGAAATAAATTAAAACAAAAATTAAAAACAAAAATTGTCACGAATTGGGGCCAAAAAAGTAGTGCTCTTAACCCCCACCCCCTTCCCGCTTATTCAGCGGCTGGCCGATTCACCGCTAAATAGACTCTCACGAATTGCCCCCCCTCCTGCTGCCGGCTGGATCCGCCCAAGGTTTAGAATGAAATGTTTTTATTTGTTGTTTAAGGGAGCGTAAAACAAAAATAATAAAAAACACCAGGACAAAAGAAACAACATAATGATGATCGGTTGAATACAAAATAATGTTAGTAATAATGATATTAATAATAATAGTTATTATTATTATAATGATGGTAATGATGATAATAATAATGTGTCTTGTTTACCCACGGTAGCCTCATAATTATTATTAGTTTTCCCCGTGAGCGCCTTGCAATCAAATAGTAACTCGGCTTTATTGTCGTTATCATTATTACCATTATCACTACTATTATTATTATTATTATCAGTATCATTAATGTCATTATTGTTATAATTATTACAACTGTTATAATAATTATTATTACTATCATGATCATTATTATTATTATAAGTATTATTGTATTACTATAATTATAACTAGTATAATTATTATTATTATTATTATTATTATTATTATTATTATTATTATCATTATCATCATCATTATTATTATTACCATGTCCAAATAATCATGTTTAACCGGTCAGGACTTTTATAGAATAATTTTGATTATTGAATTACATTCTAGCATTATATGATATTGCAATCTGTGTATAGATCACAAACAAGTAAAACCATTCAGTAAAGCATGTTTTCTAAATGAAAACAGTCATCGTTATCGTAAAAAAAAATACATTGCTATTGTCAGTGTGTTATTATTTGTTATCAATTTATTTTCATTAATAATATTTTATCTTATTATTATTTAATAATAATTATCTACGACGCATTAATTTAATAGTCTTAACCCACTCCTCAAGACTCTGCCACACTGATGTGACAAAATGTTTAATTCATCTATTTTGGAAGATGAAAAAAACATAGTTGCGGATAGATGACTTGTCTTTACAAATGGTGGTTACGGAGTTCATAACCGGAATATAACATGAATAATCGTGATGAAAGCACAGGAAAGAGATATAATATCATTCTCATACATTGAATACGTGAATACAATTATGCATATGTTTTAATAGGTAAACAACTTTATCTAATTACTGTACAACATTTCTGATGCAGTAGCTGCCATTTGTGATAAAAATACATTTCCCTATGTTTTTGCCAGCAAGACATTCTGTGTAATAAGTCCATAAATATACACTGCGCTTAATACAACGTATCATATTATTACCCCGGCTGTAGCTGACCCACCATAATAAGGCGCTAAAGCATTCAAATAATTTCTTCCTACCGGGTACCCATTTACTTCACCTGGGTGGAGAGTGGCAAATGTAGTTTAATGTCTTGCCAAAGGACATTAGTGCCGTGGCGGGACTCGAACCGCGAGCTATGTGATCCACAGTGCGGTGACGTATCCACTAGACCACGACACCTACCTAATATTATGGAGCCTATTGTAATCCCCTGCCTGTCTGTATGTATTGGGACATATGCACATGATTTGTTTGAAGTACATTTATTAACAGTGCAAATTTAATAAAACTAAAATTACAATGCGATATACCTTGTTCATAAAGTATTGAAACGATTGACAGGGTACAGTGATTGAAAAAATCAAGCTAATATACAGATTATAAATCTATAAAACAACAAACAAAATAACAAAACAACCCAGAAGAAAGTCACCATGTGCATGAAGTAGACTCGACTATTATTCATCAATAGCATGGTTGTAAAAAAAAGTAGACCATACATTTTCTCCTTATATATGTATTGTATCCTTGCATACATTAATTAAACTAACAGATTATAAAGAGAATATCCCTCGAATAAGTGAAATGTATTAACCCCCAACATTATCTTATGACCTAAGGTGCTAGTCATGTAATTACATTGTGAAAGAGATCGTTTGGTAATAATTTGGAAAGGCTGAATAAGAAATAGGAAACGACATATATATAGTCAGGTTCTGAAATAATCACAATGGAAAAAAAAAAACTTAATCATGCTGAAAATCACATGAACTGCAAACAAAAATAGGACTACACAAACATGTGTCATGAAAGTTTTGGTCTAAAAGTATTAGAGCAGGACAAGGTTATACCATAATATTCTTCCAACAGATTTTAAAAAGGTGAGAAAGGTTGCAAATTACATTTCATTCAGCTTTACCGGAACCTAACATGCTTTTTCATTATATATCATGTGGCTGAACTCAATGTTGTTTCATAAGGCAAAAAGGCATATATATTGGGTTGAATTTGCATATACAAAGCTCAATCGACCATTCAAAGTAGGCTGCGTGCGAGTTTACTTTTAAAGTTTACCATTAAAGTTACTACAAAAATAAAATTAAATGACCAGCATTCCGGAATACTTATAATACAACAATACAAAAAAAAAATCATCTCTGCTCAAATTGATATTCCAATGTCGATGTTTACGAAGGATTCGTCATACATTATATAGTAACTCATTAATTTCTTTCAGTATGTACAGCGGTAAAATATGTACGATCGTGTATTTTTGTGAGCTAGTTTTAAAGGCAGATTTTAAAGATATACAATAGTACTAGGTAAGTAATACTTATTAAAAAAACATAAGTCTCGAGTATTCACCAGTGTGCTATAAAGTTATCACATCCGTATCATCATTTAAAACTTGCTCTGTTTACATCTAAACAAGACTTTTCATTGTAATTTACTTGATGTCTATATATGTCTATTGTTAAGGGTGCAATACTGGTAAAAAACAAAAACAAAAACAGGAAGCCTTGGAAATACCCCTATATGTGAACAATTTTTTTAAAACTCTGTGCATGGCTTCTGATAACCGGAAGTGGAATTATTGCAAACCGGAAGTTGAACATTTTGAATAAAAACTCTCATTTTAGCGCAAAATTAAGGACCATTTTTTTTTAAAGCTAAAAGTCTTTGAAAAAACTATGGAATTGATAGCGCCATCTCTTGGTAGGGTACATATAGGCATATTTCTCACACAGACCCTATATGTGGATCTACTTTGTGTACAAAGTGAATGTAGATATTCGCGACTATTTTTATCGTCAAAATCTGTATAGAGGCCTACTTGTTCTCATATTTTCTTGTGTTATCTTTACACACAAATTACAGAAGAAAAGAAACAAATTCATTTTTGGCATATCATTTGTAATAACTTTTGATTGAATAACTCAATTCGGCTGAAATTGGACAGTGTGTGCTGAATGTCACTTCCTTTTAAAAAGATGGCTTTTAGTGATAGGGGTAGCCATACTTACGTCATTAAAGAAAGATGAAGTGAAATGTGGTAATTAGTATAATTAACTAATTAATGAACCTGAGATATAATATCACAAAATTCTCTCATTACATTATAGAAAACCCTTTTACATATGTGTGCCATATTTCATATAAAAAGAATAAAATATGGCAGAGTAGATAGAACACAACCTTACACGGTTACAAGAGTGCGCATGCGCTGACATTGGCGCCATTTTAAACTCGTAATTTAAAATGGCGCCCATGTCAATATGATGTGAGCGCACAGCGCAGACAGTGAAGCAACAATACATGCGCATTTAAAAACATTGACGACGCAATGTTTACTCGCAAATTAAAATGGCGGCCATAACCGTGAAAGGGTGTATTCGAATTTTGCTCTGTTTTTATTTTTTAATTTGTCTAATTATGCAAATTATATGCATGTAAACTCATGCAAAACTGCCAAAACTGATGTAAATCAAAATTTATAATATATCTTTCAAGAAAAAAAGAATCCTATTTGGTTTGAACTTGATTTTATTCATGTGTAAAAACTCTTTAATGCAACTATATAGTTGTTACTCTGTTTTACCAGTACTACACCCTAAAGCAGGCAGCAAACCATGCGCGTTCCATGCGCGTACCATGCTTTATGTTTATTATGACATCGGAGCGCAATTTCGTTTGATCCTTTTGTTCCATTGCACGGTAATGTCACTTACCTCACAATATACTTTGTACATCGTTAGTGACGTCAGCGTGCAATGGTGCAAATTGACCAAACGGAATTGCACGCCTGAGAATGATGCTGTTCAACATTACTGTTATCGCATGTGATGTGATTAAGAATTGACCAATGAGGTTGCAAGAATCTTAGTAGGTGTTGTATAATTGTTTATATAAGATGTCTTGAATGAGTACTGACTATGCTGATAGCAAAAAAAAATAACAAACAAATAAAAGAAGGATACACCAAGCGACTTGTATATTACAAAATAAAGTACAATTTAAGGTATTTCCTTTAGCTCAGGGCTAGAGTGCTTTAATTGCCCCCCCCAAAAAAAAAAAAAAAAAAACAACAACAAAACAAAACAAAACAAAACAAACCCCCAGACATACCAAAAGACCTACGGGGCCTGTATTACAAACCAAAAGAAGAGTTTAAGGAATTTCGTTAGAGATAAAGGCGCTTAACAGGGTTTTTTATTCATCCAATTAGATTAGATTTTGCTTTCATCAGAGCCTTCGGTGTAAGTGACAAAGTCGAGGTCACCATATGCGGGATTGGAGACCGACGCTGACACGGAAAAGTCTGCGCCACTTGAAACTCCAGTTAGACTGTCCTCGCCATTGCTGTACTTCTTCGCAAATTTGCTGCTGAAGAACTGTGTGATGCTAGTCAAGCCGTTAGATGCGGATGAGACCCGTCTTCCACCACTCTGCGTGCCTTCTCCATCGCACCAGGAGCAGGTCAAACCCCATTGCTGACGGACAAGGGGCTTCCGCACACAGTAGAGGATGAAGATGGAGAGACCTTGGAAGGAGTTGAACATGATGAATAAGGCCTGGACAACCTGGACAAGAGGCAATAGATAAAATCAAATGACCTTTCTCTGTGCTTCTTGATAAAATAACAATCTGAAGCAAATGAGCGATTGTGTTGATCTATTAGCGTATTATTTCATTATGGATCAATAAGCGAACTAAGTTCAGACCGTACCAGAATGCCACTTGAAACAGGATCACTTTATTGTATTTAAATCTGCAAAAAAGATATATGAATCAAAAGACTCATAAATATATGTATGCTTTATGATATCAATAAATTAATAAAACTCTCTAATACATGTGTGAGAGTTTTCCTTTTCTTTTCTCACACTATGAATTATCCATTTAAGATAATAACTCCATTCCTCTTCAGAAGCCTGTGTTTCAACTGAATTTTTACCAAACTCTCTTGTCTCTATTTTCTGTCTTATCTCCAAAGATCAAATCTAATTTGAATGATCTGGCATACGCAAAATACACGTACGTTCAAAACAGGGCTTGGAATCTCAATTAGCTTTATGGCTCGAGGCCCAAGTTAACCAAATGTAACTTCAGATTAATAAATTCAAAACAGCTAAAGTGCCTCTGCCAATATAAAAGCACCAAACCAATTTACTGTTCTTTTCCTTCACTAAATTCTGAACTAAAAAGGAAATGACAAATATAGTAATTTCTTTCATTTCTATGACCAAATCTTAAAACTCTAAATTTCACTTGCCCTACTGGGTTCTTACAAGTAACAAAGTCAAGCCTTGTTCATCGTACATTTCGATGAAACAATTTGATACACTACAATTCATCATATCTTTGATATTTCTTTAAAGATCAATATGCGAGCATATTTTATGCGTACCAAACTCTGAATTGTTCTTAAATGCATAAACTGTTTTTTTTCTTCAATGTATTATAACCAAAATAGATATTTAATAACATCTCTGGAACTTTCCAAATGTCCCTTTCAAATTATGCGCCACGTATACATTTTTTATAACGCCGCCTACGAGCAACCCAAATACATATACACGTACGCAATACAGTCAGACTCCTGCACATGTACTAAAATGAAAATGTCCATTTCAATACTACCTCATTCTTTATGCTTGACCTCTAAAAATTATGTAATGTTCATACTTCTACGACACATGAATGAAATTACTGAATATTTAATGTCAATGTAACAAAACTCACTTCCTAGGCAACAATCTGGCGCCACAAGTTATATCATTCGTCTCTCGAAAACTGCTCTGACTTTTTTCTTTTTCTGTCTTCTTCTTCTTCGTTCGGTATTATAAATGGCTATTAGTCAATTTTGACTATTGTTGCCAATTTCATCGCATCTCTTTCTCTAAATGTCTTAGTAAAAAAAAAAAAATCTTCCAATCTCTGTCAACGTAGTATGGTGTCTTTAAAACTAAAACCTACGGTGTCTTCAAATTGACCTCCGACCAAAAAGAAAAAAATTAGATAGAAATACAAAATAAGGTTTGCTCAACAAACCATCATCCCCGGCGTTTTATGCCAATCTAGTAATTCAGCGTCCCAATGGAAGAGTCCCTAGTGACTATGACTTAATATATTATCTTAGAATGAGATTGGGGGAAAACAAATTACCGAGAAATTAAGAGAAAGAGATGCGATGAAATTGGCAATGATAGTCAAATTTGACTACTAGCCATTAATATAACTTGTGGCGCCAGATTGTTGCCCAGGAAATTTGAATACAATAAAGTTATCCTGTTTGAAATGACAATCTGGTACGGTGTGAACTTAGTTCGCTTATTGATCCACGATTCATTCTTGTAACAAAAAAGAACATTATTGGTAACCTTTCTTGGTCTAATGATTTCTTCCATGGCTGTCTATACTTATACATAAATATATATATATATGTAATGATTAAAATAATTAAAATAAAGATCCTTGTGAGTTCTCTTCTTCACTATGGCCAATTTCATCTTATTTTGTCAGATAGTCATAAATTGAAACAGGTCATAGTGAAGAATTGAACTCTCAAGGAATTTAATTTCAACTGCTTGATATGTATGTGTGTGTTTGTGTGTGCGTATGTGTGTCAATGAGGATGGGTTTACCACAGTAAAGGCTTCGATTAGTAGGAGATATCCAGTAGTCAAAGTCAGCCCCATCAATACCAGGATTGTCAATGCATTCTTGACGCGTTCAATTATCTCTTCGCGCTTCCCATCCTTTTCCTTCTTTGCTTTCCCGGCTATCTGAGCCGATTTCGATAGCTGTCGGATGACCAGAATAAAGATGACCATGTTGGCGATCAGGACGCCGGCCACTGGTATCAGAAGGCCGCCGATTACAGACCCGAGGCGAAGGTAGCAGCTATATTGGGAGGCAGGTACATTAACAGTAATATTATGTAGTTGGTAAATGAACAACAATAATAACATACAGGTTGCACGCACGTCAAGCAATCGTATGGTGTAGTCACTCCGTGTCTTATATACATAAATTATACATTCAATAGATTCATTTGCGTGCATTTTCAATACTTTTATATTATTTTGAGTAAATGTAGACTGCAGATGATACAATGACATATAGATTCAGGGAAAATAAAGAATAATACCAAGAACTAGGTTAACAGAAAGTGATTCTTGTACAACCAATTCAAGACCATTTATTTCCTGTAGCACAATCGCAAAAACTAAAACTAAACATGATAAAAGACAAAAACAAACAAACGACAACGTAAGGCATTTTTGATAGTGCGTCACTTATCAAGATATGCTAACTAGCAACTTTACAAATTAATAATGCAGATTAATAATCCGAACGTGATTTTTGAAGGCAATGTACCAGAGTACTAAAATTGCCTTTTAGTTGATTTTAAATTTAAAGTCTTTGCGATCGTGCTCTGTGTAAAGATCATTACTTACACATCTTCCCTGGCATAGTTGGTATTTGCAATACCACCAGTCATGATAACGATGATTGCAGGGATACCTACAGTAGAGGAGAAAAGACAAAACATCAGGGTAAGATTATTGTTTAGTGTTGAAAAAAAATACAGAAGGGAGATCAACTTAGACATTGAGTTCGATGTGTAAACAGTTTTTTAATCGGCTTTTACCAATCGAAGAGCAGGAAATCAGCTTCGATCGAACCACGTAGCCCAAACATCTCTGGGAGATCCTTGAACATTCTTATATTTGCTAGAATATGTGTATTCCATGATAAGCGAGAAATAAGGAGATTATGCTTTGGGGGCAGGGGCTTGTTAAAGATATCAATATTTCTTTACACTGATCTATATAGCGTTGAAATTGCCTTATGAACGTACCCCAGGCTGCAAGACCGGCCTTGACCATGAAGTTTGGTATGTATGTATTGAAGATTTGTATGATGACCTGGTAGGTATTGAAGCCTTCCACTCCTATCCACGCTATGGAGGAAAGTACGAAGAATTGGATGAGACCGGCCAGAAACCCGCACGCTACTGCGTTCACCTCAGTCTCTCCTCCCGCAGTGTCCAAGACAAGCAGTGCGATGAACGAGGTATACAGGCCCAGCATGGTGGCGCACAGGCAGATGAAAATCTTGTTTGTCTGGCGGCTCCGAAGCTTTCTGTTGAGGAGAAGGTTGATATAAGCAAACGCAAATGGAACAAGAAAATAAATAATGTAATTCCAGAAATTATGCACACCTCCGACAATAGCTTAATGAGTAACTAAAATCTGAGCCAGAGAGTAGCCTACCGACTTTCGCAAAATAAATTGTGTTTTTTTCCAGTTCTTACCGATAAACATGGCCTCCATGGTGAAGGTCCTATGCAATTATAAGTCAGAGAGAAACGGTCATGATGGTAATGTTTAAAGCCCCTTTTTGAATCAGGGTGCAGACATTGAAAAATTGAGACCAGTTCGAGCGTAAATTAAAGATAAAGGCCAGTTCTGGTCATGCGATTGCATTGTGAAAGAAACGTTGTGGAATCGTTCAGAAAAGGTTGATCATTTAGCATATAAGTATTGGTGTGTACTGCAAGGTTCTGGAATCATCAAAATGATAAGAAATTTGGTAAATCTTGGTAAAGTTACAAGCACTGTACACAGAAAGATGTATATGGGACTATGCGACTACGTGCGCGATATCTATTTGGTCCCAATAGATATAATAATTTACCAAATATAGCAATTAGTAGGCGGCTTCCCGACTTTCCCGGCAAAATTTGTATCATCACGTATTAGTCAAAACATATTCTTTCACATGATTGGTAATGAGAGCTTCCATTTCATCTTTTGAGAGAGGGGCGTTTCCAAAACTGGTCTTTACCTTTAAGAAAAGAAATGTAATCAGTTTCTGAAAATATCTCACCTGTGACAACTCATGATGATATGTTCTTCTGTGGACCAATCACAAACAGTGCTGATTTTTGTAGTTAGACCAAAAAACAAAACAAAACAAAACAAACCCCAAACCAAAAACATGTCTTCGTCTAATCCGGAACAAAATAAAAATCCATAATAGACCACCAATTTTCTCAAAGAAGTTTTGAAGCGAGACTTACTTATTCCAGAGATATGTCCCAAGTGCGATCAGAATACATACAGTAGAGATGGCACACCCTATGTAGCTCAGAATATTGTAGCTCAGGATAGTGTAGGTATACTCGGTAGTTACATCATGGATATCCTAAACGAAACGGTGTGGCAGAAGAAGGAAGTGGAGGAAAAATTAAAGGAAAAAAGAGAAAATATGAAATAAAGGATTGATAATTACAATATAAAACGGAAGTCGTTGGCGCAAGACAGGGTCGAAAAGAGTACATGACGAAAGAACAGCAGATAATAATATGATTACAGGGCCAAAAAGGAGAACGGTATGATGAATGGTGGTTTGATGTATATTAATACTGGGTAAACAAGATACATTATTATAATTGTTATCATTAATATTATTATTATTATTATTATTATCGTTATTATGTTTTTTTAAAATTATTAATACTATAATCATTATTAGGCCACCCCACAAACTTGTTTTCATTATTGAACAAAATGTCTTACAGATGCATATGTTCATTAACATTTGGTTCGAAACTATGGAACTCTATTTTGCAATTTTCTTAATCAGATCTTCTAACAGTTATATGAATTTGCCCATCCAATCCTTAATGGATCTTAATGGATGTTCGTAGAGTAATCATATATATATATATATATAGACTTGATGATTTCTAAGATCCTAAATAAAAAAAACGTTTGGCTTTGCGGTCATCTATGAAATCGGAAAGTAAAATATGAATATCAACATGGGAAATCTACAAATCTGATTACTTGGAAGAAAATACCGATCAAAGGACGAGGCAGTGCTCACCTCTCTTCCACTGTTGTTCTGAGTTGCTACTTCTGCGGCAATGTTTGAAATTAGAGGGACATCCGAGGCGGTGATTTCTCCAGTGTTTTTTGTAATGATCGCAACTTGATCTGTAAATTTTAGAGTAGAATTACAGAATATTGAAATTGCTCGCAAAACATTATACATGTGATATGTCCCATACTATAGCATTGTATTCATATTGAAAATTATGTAAAAAATAACCTATGAACCACTAGGACTCGATCTCCTGCAGTGTCTTCTTCTAAATACATGTATGTTTAGCTGAAAATGGCACAGAATATTTGGGATCGTTTTTAACTGCTTCACAATAGTTTCCTGTATATCACGGTGCACAGGTGCAAGGGTAAATGTTAAATAAGTAATTGCAGGTAGCGCCGTCTGAAATTTTAGGTAAAGAAGAATTTCTGTGGTCTTCAGAGAATTTAAACACAATGTGCTGGCCCGTTGAGCAGTTCATTCCAGTATAAACTGAAGCACATGTACAGGTCAGGTATAAGAGTTGACACCACCTGTTTATGTCCCACCATTCAAACAGGGAGAAGGATAACAGATGGAAAGTTTGAGTTTTTGATGGAAAAGACAAGTGATTACGGTATATCCCTCCATAATATAAATTGTATGTATTTTATTACAATAATATTTGTCTTTGTCATAAAATGAGATTGATTAATTAAATAGTCAATGAAAAGGAAAACTATTGATGAAATAGTTTTCCATAATATTATTTGTATTTATAGATAAATGAGGGCGAGGAAGCTAAACTGAATTATAAAAGAAAATATGTTTTACTTAACAAATATACAAAGTGGCAGCGAGATAACGTTTCGTTACTACTAGTTCACCGGAATGATAGAGTCACTACACACGGGTAAGTAACGGTGTAAAACAAGGATGTGTGTTGGCCCCTACGCTGTTCTCCATCTTCCTCTCGGCGATGCTGGAGGAGGCCTTTGCGGACTTTGAGGAGGGTGTATACATACAATCACGTCAAGACGCCGACCTCTTCAATGTCGCACACTTCAAAGCTAAGACGAAGTCTACACAGATTCTCGTGAGGGAACTCCTCTTTGCAGATGACAGTGCTCTTGTTGCTCATACACCAGAGCAGATGCAACATATTATATATGTATTTTCATCAGCATCAAAGAAGTTCGGTCTACAAATAAACATCAAAAAGACTGAAGTACTATTCCAACCAGGGACAGACAATCGAGAGGAGGAGGAGATCCTTGTGGATGGGACAGCTCTAAACCAGGTAAATGGCTTCACTTATCTCGGCAGCTCTATATCCAAAGACGGACGCATCGACTCTGAGCTGGTGAAAAGAATGTCAAAGGCCAGCACTGCCTTTGGTAGACTGCGAATCAGGCTATGGAACAAACATCATGTCTCAACAAGAGTTAAGTGCAAAATATACAGGGCTATCGTCCTATCCACTCTCTTGTACGGTGCGGAAAGCTGGACTCTTTACAAAAGTCAAGTAAGGAAACTTCACGCTTTCATGATGAGACACCTCCGAGCAATCATGAGAATTACATGGATGGACAAGGTGACCAACAAAGAGATTCTAGAGCGAGCAAACCTGCCTTCTATGGAGGACCTGCTCATCAGGAAAAACCTACGATGGACAGGCCATGTCATCAGGATGCCCTCTGAGAGGTTACCGAAGCAAATACTATTCTCGCAACTACCCGCTGGCGAAAGAGGGATTGGTCGACCACGGCTTCGCTACAAGGACACGGTCAAGCGGAACCTTAAGCGAAGGCAAATCGAAATCAAGACTTTAACAACTGCTGCAGGCCAGCGAGCTGTATGGAGAACAGCTGTAAAGTGAAAGTGAAGGCGGTCATTGTCGCTTCGCGACAGACAGCTACTACTACTACTATGCCATCAAAAGGTAACTTTCAGGAGAGCAGATGTAGATCTACATGTATGCTCAATAGTTAGAAGATAGAACATGTAGCCTTTCAGAAAACTATGTAGACATAAAGGGGTATGATAGTCTTCAGAGAAATTAAAACACAATTTACTTACCCGTGGAGCAGTTCATTCCAGTATAACCTGAAGCACATGTACAGGTATAAAAGTCTGTACCATCTGTACATGTCCCACCATTCAAACAGGGAGAAGGATAACAGTCGTCAATATCTAGAATGGAAAGTTTGAGTTTTTAATGGAAAAGACAAGTGATTACGGTATATTCCTCCATTATATGAATTGTGTGTATTTCATTACAATAATCATTAAAATAATATTTGTCTTTGTCATAATATGAGATTAAAGAATTATTTAATTATTTAGTGTAACATGTCCATTTTCGTATCATTCATCCTTATATAAGCATCTGGTTCCTCCGAAATACGATATTAAAATTCATATGTACACGCCAAAAGGAACAAGTTTCTTTGATAAAATGTGATTATTTCGCCGTTATAATAATAATTATAATAATTTTTTTTTTATAGCGCTACATCCAATTTAGAACTGATCAAAGCGCTTTACAAAACAAATAAATAAATGAATTAAAACTAAACCAAAAATGTGATAGAAATGTAACGCAGTTAATTACAATGTATTATGTGTGTTTTTAGATGCTTCTTAAATAATTCAACTGACATACTACAGCGTAATTCACAAGGTAACCTATTCCATTTAACCGGACCACTGTAATGAAAACTTCGGTCACCTATTTTCGATTTTATTCTAGGCACATGAAGAGCCGTTGTGTCTATTGTTGAGCAAAGTATATATGTTGAGTGACGGGAAGACTGTAACAAGGAAGACAAATATTCAGGGGCAACGTTATGTGTACATTTATAAACAAACATTATTTTTTGTCTCGACCGGTAGCCAATGAAGTTGTCTAAGTAGCTAGGGGTGATAGGTAATCCTGTCTCCTAGCTCGAAGAACAACACGAGATGCACGGTTTTGAATGCGCTGAAGTCTTTGAATTTCTGTTAGTGGGGCATTTATCAGGAAGGAATTGGCTTAGTCCAACCCTCGAAATGTTGTGAAGGTGAAAATTCAGAAATTGGCTCAATGCAGTAGCTTCTTTGCATGTGGACAACGAAGAATCAAATATCACCCCTATTTAACGAACATAATCTGATGTCTCAACTTGAGAATTACATACAGATAGAGATATATTTTCTGGAAGATGATGTCTGAGTTTAGGAGATACAATAACCATCATCTCTGTCTTATTTTCATTAAGTTTTAATCTATTGTGTGACATCCATCCACCTAGTACAATCATAAAGAACACCCATTACTTCCATAAGACTACTAGGTCTTTTAGGATCGAAACTACAATACAACTGGGTATCATCCGCATAAATGCATAGTCCAACCCTCGAAATGTTGTGAAGGTGAAAATTCAGAAAATTGGCTCAATGCAGTAGCTTCTTTGCATGTGGACAACGAAGAATCAAATATCACCCCTATTTTACGAACATAATCTGATGTCTCAACTTGAGAATTACATACAGATAGAGATATATTTTCTGGAAGATGATGTCTGAGTTTAGGAGATACAATAACCATCATCTCTGTCTTATTTTCATTAAGTTTTAATCTATTGTGTGACATCCATCCGCCTAGTTCAACAATACAATCATAAAGAACACCCATTAATTCCATAAGACTACTAGGTCTTTTAGGATCGAAACTACAATACAACTGGGTATCATCAGCATAAACATGGTACTGAATACCATAGCATAATTTGTTCTCCTAGTGGTTTAACATACAACGTGTACAACAAAGGTCCCAGGAGAGAATCTTGCGGAATACCATATTTCAGAGGATGCCGAATTCAAAATGCAATCTGTCGAGCAATATCGTATGATCAATCGTGTCAAATGCTGCACTCAGGACAACTCTCGTTTACTGACTATTTCTCTATGTAAGTCACTGACTCGTAACAGGGCCGATTCCGTGCTGTGAAGTCTTTTATATGCCGTTTAAAACTCCTCATACAGATTACAGTCATTTAGATGAGCATTAAATCTCGAGGAAACAGCTAGCTTTATCACATTTAACAAGAACGCCAGATTAGAGACAGGTCTGAAATTCTTTAGTTCAGAGGTGTCCAACGAAGGTTTCTTCAGACATGGGCGAATGATAGCCTCTTTGAGATTACCCGGAACACACCGTTTCTTAAAGGGCAATTAACAGTTGAAGTAATTGCCGGTATCAAAGGAGGAAGAATTGCCTTCAGTAACCAAATTGGTAATGAATCTACCACACATGTTTTGTTTGCAGACCTTTGGATAATCCTCTTCAATTATGTCTCGCTTACTTCAGGAAAGCATGACAGTGTTTCATCACTCTGACAACCTG
>CP137674.1:7878871-7969025 GCA_037976565.1 Mesocentrotus franciscanus
CGCGCGCGTTTATTGACCTGAAATTGACCGGACGGATATTGACCTTGATCATGGTAAATATGAATTGAGAAATGACTTTCTGTTATGAGTTATGATCGTTTGTGATTTTCAGAAAATATCACAAAATGGCGCCTGGATGACGTCACGATGACTCCTGACCTTGAGAAGGTTACTGGAACTTGATATTATAGGGCCTGATGACTGACAGAAATTCGAAGAAATTGACCATGTCGATTTCGAAAATGCGTTTACACAAAAAGTGTACGGAAGAAATAATAAAGAAAGAAAATTCTGACAAATCAATAGGTAGTCTGTCGTTGACAGACCACTAATAATACGTACGTATCACCTAATGCATGGTTCCTGCAAAGTTCTACCGAATTGCAATTTCAACTTTCAATTGAAAGTTTTGACATGATCCCAACATCTGATCAAAAACCAAAAGCACGGTTTTATAGCCCATAGTCTCAGCTATAACATACCCAAATTTGGGAGAAAATAGAGCACAAATAAGCTAGATAGTGCTCAAAGATTAATGTCATGTAGATTCATGATGTGAACGAAATTCACCGTCCATAGACATAACACGCAAATTAAGAAAATTCTGACATGTCATCTTCAAATGAAATTTTCACCATGATAACGTCATCAAAATGAAAAATGATGTGCACTAATCTTGTAGAGAATTGTCTTAACTACATCATATCGAAATTTAAAAGAAAATTGATCAATATTTACAGAGATACAATCAATTTTCCATAAATATGCTGACGTCATAATATGCAAATTCGTTTTTGAGTTCCAAGGCCATTATGATGATGTCACGATATATATAATGGCCAAATGAGACATGAAATCATATCTCCGACTCATGATCTATCAAATATGAAAAAAATTGAAGGTCCCCGTGCATCCCAAAGAGCTATAATGGATTTTGTATAGGCATGTTTTTGCCCATATATGCTATGTATTACAAGAGCTCGCGCGCACGGACATGTTTCTTGAACGGACGCTCATTCCGTTATTAATGGTCATAAAAGGATAAACATGGTATCAAATTGTTCAGAAAAAAATGAGGAACATCATGTCAAAAAAAAACTAGGAGGAATTATTTTTCGTTCGGCCGTCACGAACGAAAACGCGCGAAAATTCGCGTTTTCGCGTTTTTTTGCGAAATGCTTAAAATGACCTGAAACGTATGCAAAATGAATTTGAGACGATTTTGAGCATTTTTAAATTTGCGCGCGCACTGACGCGCGGACGTACGCGCGCGCGCGTTTATTGACCTGAAATTGACCGGACGGATATTGACCTTGATCATGGTAAATATGAATGAGAAATGACTTTCTGTTATGAAGATATGATCGTTTGTGATTTTCAGAAAATATCACAAAATGGCGCCTGGATGACGTCACGATGACTCCATGACCTTGAGAAGGTTACTGGAACTTGATATTATAGGGCCTGATGACTGACAGAAATTCGAAGGAAATTGACCATGTCGATTTCGAGTAAACGTTTACACAAAAAGTGTACGGAAGAAATAATAAAGAAAGAAAATTCTGACGAAATCAATAGGTAGTCTGTCGTTGACAGACCACCTAATAATACGTACGTATCACCTAATGCATGGTTCCTGCAAAGTTCTACCGAATTCGCAATTTCAACTTTCAATTGAAAGTTTTGACATGATCCCAACATCTGATCAAAAACCAAAAGCACGGTTTTTATAGCCCATAGTCTCAGCTATAACATACCCAAATTTGGGAGAAAATAGAGCACAAATAAGCTAGATAGTGCTCAAAGATTAATGTCATGTAGATTCATGATGTGAACGAAATTCACCGTCCATAGACATAACACGCAAATTAAGAAAATTCTGACATGTCATCTTCAAATGAAATTTTCACCATGATAACGTCATCAAAATGAAAAATGATGTGCACTAATCTTGTAGAGAATTGTCTTAACTACAACATATCGAAATTTAAAGAAAATTGATCAATATTGAGATACAATCAATTTTCCATAAATATGCTGACGTCATAATATGCAAATTCGTTTTTGAGTTCCAAGGCCATTATGATGATGTCACGATATATATAATGGCCAAATGAGACAGAAATCATATCTCCGACTCATGATCTATCAAATATGAAAAAAATTGAAGGTCCCATGCATCCCAAAGAGCTATAATGGATTTTGTATAGGCATGTTTTTGCCCATATATGCTATGTATTACAAGAGCTCGCGCGCACGGACATGTTTCTTGAACGGACGCTCATTCCGTTATTAATGGTCATAAAAGGATAAACATGGTATCAAATTGTTCAGAAAAAATGAGGAACATCATGTCAAAAATAAACTAGGAGGAATTATTTTCGTTCGGCCGTCACGAACGAAAACGCGAAAATTCGCGTTTTCGCGTTTTGCGAAATGCTTAAAATGACCTGAAACGTATGCAAAATGAATTTGAGACGATTTTGAGCATTTTTAAATTTGCGCGCGCTGACGCGCGGACGTACGCGCGCGCGCGTTTATTGACCTGAAATTGACCGGACGGATATTGACCTTGATCATGGTAAATATGAATGAGAAATGACTTTCTGTTATGAAGTTATGATCGTTTGTGATTTTCAGAAAATATCACAAAATGGCGCCTGGATGACGTCACGATGACTCCATGACCTTGAGAAGGTTACTGGAACTTGATATTATAGGGCCTGATGACTGACAGAAATTCGAAGGAAATTGACCATGTCGATTTCGAGTAAACGTTTACACAAAAAGTGTACGGAAGAAATAATAAAGAAAGAAAATTCTGACGAAATCAATAGGTAGTCTGTCGTTGACAGACCACCTAATAATACGTACGTATCACCTAATGCATGGTTCCTGCAAAGTTCTACCGAATTCGCAATTTCAACTTTCAATTGAAAGTTTTGACATGATCCCAACATCTGATCAAAAACCAAAAGCACGGTTTTATAGCCCATAGTCTCAGCTATAACATACCCAAATTTGGGAGAAAATAGAGCACAAATAAGCTAGATAGTGCTCAAAGATTAATGTCATGTAGATTCATGATGTGAACGAAATTCACCGTCCATAGACATAACACGCAAATTAAGAAAATTCTGACATGTCATCTTCAAATGAAATTTTCACCATGATAACGTCATCAAAATGAAAAATGATGTGCACTAATCTTGTAGAGAATTGTCTTAACTACATCATATCGAAATTTAAAGAAAATTGATCAATATTGAGAGAGATACGATCAATTTTCCATAAATATGCTGACGTCATAATATGCAAATTCGTTTTTTGAGTTCCAAGGCCATTATGATGATGTCACGATATATATAATGGCCAAATGAGACCAGAAATCATATCTCCGACTCATGATCTAATCAAATATGAAAAAAATTGAAGGTCCCCGTGCATCCCAAAGAGCTATAATGGATTTTGTATAGGCATGTTTTTGCCCATATATGCTATGTATTACAAGAGCTCGCGCGCACGGACATGTTTCTTGAACGGACGCTCATTCCGTTATTAATGGTCATAAAAGGATAAACATGGTATCAAATTGTTCAGAAAAAATGAGGAACATCATGTCAAAAATAAACTAGGAGGAATTATTTTCGTTCGGCCGTCACGAACGAAAACGCGCGAAAATTCGCGTTTTCGCGTTTTTGCGAAATGCTTAAAATGACCTGAAACGTATGCAAAATGAATTTGAGACGATTTTGAGCATTTTTAAATTTGCGCGCGCACTGACGCGCGGACGTACGCGCGCGCGCGTTTATTGACCTGAAATTGACCGGACGGATATTGACCTTGATCATGGTAAATATGAATGAGAAATGACTTTCTGTTATGAAGTTATGATCGTTTGTGATTTTCAGAAAATATCACAAAATGGCGCCTGGATGACGTCACGATGACTCCATGACCTTGAGAAGGTTACTGGAACTTGATATTATAGGGCCTGATGACTGACAGAAATTCGAAGGAAATTGACCATGTCGATTTCGAGTAAACGTTTACACAAAAAGTGTACGGAAGAAATAATAAAGAAAGAAAATTCTGACGAAATCAATAGGTAGTCTGTCGTTGACAGACCACCTAATAATACGTACGTATCACCTAATGCATGGTTCCTGCAAAGTTCTACCGAATTCGCAATTTCAACTTTCAATTGAAAGTTTTGACATGATCCCAACATCTGATCAAAAACCAAAAGCACGGTTTTTATAGCCCATAGTCTCAGCTATAACATACCCAAATTTGGGAGAAAATAGAGCACAAATAAGCTAGATAGTGCTCAAAGATTAATGTCATGTAGATTCATGATGTGAACGAAATTCACCGTCCATAGACATAACACGCAAATTAAGAAAATTCTGACATGTCATCTTCAAATGAAATTTTCACCATGATAACGTCATCAAAATGAAAAATGATGTGCACTAATCTTGTAGAGAATTGTCTTAACTACATCATATCGAAATTTAAAGAAAATTGATCAATATTGAGAGATACGATCAATTTTCCATAAATATGCTGACGTCATAATATGCAAATTCGTTTTTGAGTTCCAAGGCCATTATGATGATGTCACGATATATATAATGGCCAAATGAGACCAGAAATCATATCTCCGACTCATGATCTAATCAAATATGAAAAAAATTGAAGGTCCCCGTGCATCCCAAAGAGCTATAATGGATTTTGTATAGGCATGTTTTTGCCCATATATGCTATGTATTACAAGAGCTCGCGCGCACGGACATGTTTCTTGAACGGACGCTCATTCCGTTATTAATGGTCATAAAAGGATAAACATGGTATCAAATTGTTCAGAAAAAAAGGAACATCATGTCAAAAATAAACTAGGAGGAATTATTTTCGTTCGGCCGTCACGAACGAAAACGCGCGAAATTCGCGTTTTCGCGTTTTGCGAAATGCTTAAAATGACCTGAAACGTATGCAAAATGAATTTGAGACGATTTTGAGCATTTTTAAATTTGCGCGCGCACTGACGCGCGGACGTACGCGCGCGCGTTTATTGACCTGAAATTGACCGGACGGATATTGACCTTGATCATGGTAAATATGAATGAGAAATGACTTTCTGTTATGAAGTTATGATCGTTTGTGATTTTCAGAAAATATCACAAAATGGCGCCTGGATGACGTCACGATGACTCCATGACCTTGAGAAGGTTACTGGAACTTGATATTATAGGGCCTGATGACTGACAGAAATTCGAAGGAAATTGACCATGTCGATTTCGAGTAAACGTTTACACAAAAAGTGTACGGAAGAAATAATAAAGAAAGAAAATTCTGACGAAATCAATAGGTAGTCTGTCGTTGACAGACCACCTAATAATACGTACGTATCACCTAATGCATGGTTCCTGCAAAGTTCTACCGAATTCGCAATTTCAACTTTCAATTGAAAGTTTTGACATGATCCCAACATCTGATCAAAAACCAAAAGCACGGTTTTTATAGCCCATAGTCTCAGCTATAACATACCCAAATTTGGGAGAAAATAGAGCACAAATAAGCTAGATAGTGCTCAAAGATTAATGTCATGTAGATTCATGATGTGAACGAAATTCACCGTCCATAGACATAACACGCAAATTAAGAAAATTCTGACATGTCATCTTCAAATGAAATTTTCACCATGATAACGTCATCAAAATGAAAAATGATGTGCACTAATCTTGTAGAGAATTGTCTTAACTACATCATATCGAAATTTAAAGAAAATTGATCAATATTGAGAGAGATACGATCAATTTTCCATAAATATGCTGACGTCATAATATGCAAATTCGTTTTTGAGTTCCAAGGCCATTATGATGATGTCACGATATATATAATGGCCAAATGAGACAGAAATCATATCTCCGACTCATGATCTAATCAAATATGAAAAAAATTGAAGGTCCCCGTGCATCCCAAAGAGCTATAATGGATTTTGTATAGGCATGTTTTTGCCCATATATGCTATGTATTACAAGAGCTCGCGCGCACGGACATGTTTCTTGAACGGACGCTCATTCCGTTATTAATGGTCATAAAAGGATAAACATGGTATCAAATTGTTCAGAAAAAATGAGGAACATCATGTCAAAAATAAACTAGGAGGAATTATTTTCGTTCGGCCGTCACGAACGAAAACGCGCGAAAATTCGCGTTTTCGCGTTTTGCGAAATGCTTAAAATGACCTGAAACGTATGCAAAATGAATTTGAGACGATTTTGAGCATTTTTAAATTTGCGCGCGCACTGACGCGCGGACGTACGCGCGCGCGCGTTTATTGACCTGAAATTGACCGGACGGATATTGACCTTGATCATGGTAAATATGAATGAGAAATGACTTTCTGTTATGAAGTTATGATCGTTTGTGATTTTCAGAAAATATCACAAAATGGCGCCTGGATGACGTCACGATGACTCCATGACCTTGAGAAGGTTACTGGAACTTGATATTATAGGGCCTGATGACTGACAGAAATTCGAAGGAAATTGACCATGTCGATTTCGAGTAAACGTTTACACAAAAAGTGTACGGAAGAAATAATAAAGAAAGAAAATTCTGACGAAATCAATAGGTAGTCTGTCGTTGACAGACCACCTAATAATACGTACGTATCACCTAATGCATGGTTCCTGCAAAGTTCTACCGAATTCGCAATTTCAACTTTCAATTGAAAGTTTTGACATGATCCCAACATCTGATCAAAAACCAAAAGCACGGTTTTATAGCCCATAGTCTCAGCTATAACATACCCAAATTTGGGAGAAAATAGAGCACAAATAAGCTAGATAGTGCTCAAAGATTAATGTCATGTAGATTCATGATGTGAACGAAATTCACCGTCCATAGACATAACACGCAAATTAAGAAAATTCTGACATGTCATCTTCAAATGAAATTTTCACCATGATAACGTCATCAAAATGAAAAATGATGTGCACTAATCTTGTAGAGAATTGTCTTAACTACATCATATCGAAATTTAAAGAAAATTGATCAATATTGAGAGAGATACGATCAATTTTCCATAAATATGCTGACGTCATAATATGCAAATTCGTTTTTGAGTTCCAAGGCCATTATGATGATGTCACGATATATATAATGGCCAAATGAGACCAGAAATCATATCTCCGACTCATGATCTAATCAAATATGAAAAAAATTGAAGGTCCCCGTGCATCCCAAAGAGCTATAATGGATTTTGTATAGGCATGTTTTTGCCCATATATGCTATGTATTACAAGAGCTCGCGCGCACGGACATGTTTCTTGAACGGACGCTCATTCCGTTATTAATGGTCATAAAAGGATAAACATGGTATCAAATTGTTCAGAAAAAATGAGGAACATCATGTCAAAAATAAACTAGGAGGAATTATTTTCGTTCGGCCGTCACGAACGAAAACGCGCGAAAATTCGCGTTTTCGCGTTTTGCGAAATGCTTAAAATGACCTGAAACGTATGCAAAATGAATTTGAGACGATTTTGAGCATTTTTAAATTTGCGCGCGCACTGACGCGCGGACGTACGCGCGCGCGTTTATTGACCTGAAATTGACCGGACGGATATTGACCTTGATCATGGTAAATATGAATGAGAAATGACTTTCTGTTATGAAGTTATGATCGTTTGTGATTTTCAGAAAATATCACAAAATGGCGCCTGGATGACGTCACGATGACTCCATGACCTTGAGAAGGTTACTGGAACTTGATATTATAGGGCCTGATGACTGACAGAAATTCGAAGGAAATTGACCATGTCGATTTCGAGTAAACGTTTACACAAAAAGTGTACGGAAGAAATAATAAAGAAAGAAAATTCTGACGAAATCAATAGGTAGTCTGTCGTTGACAGACCACCTAATAATACGTACGTATCACCTAATGCATGGTTCCTGCAAAGTTCTACCGAATTCGCAATTTCAACTTTCAATTGAAAGTTTTGACATGATCCCAACATCTGATCAAAAACCAAAAGCACGGGTTTTATAGCCCATAGTCTCAGCTATAACATACCCAAATTTGGGAGAAAATAGAGCACAAATAAGCTAGATAGTGCTCAAAGATTAATGTCATGTAGATTCATGATGTGAACGAAATTCACCGTCCATAGACATAACACGCAAATTAAGAAAATTCTGACATGTCATCTTCAAATGAAATTTTCACCATGATAACGTCATCAAAATGAAAAATGATGTGCACTAATCTTGTAGAGAATTGTCTTAACTACATCATATCGAAATTTAAAGAAAATTGATCAATATTTAGAGAGATACAATCAATTTTGCATAAATATGCTGACGTCATAATATGCAAATTCGTTTTTGAGTTCCAAGGCCATTATGATGATGTCACGATATATATAATGGCCAAATGAGACAGAAATCATATCTCCGACTCATGATCTATCAAATATGAAAAAAATTGAAGGTCCCCGTGCATCCCAAAGAGCTATAATGGATTTTGTATAGGCATGTTTTTGCCCATATATGCTATGTATTACAAGAGCTCGCGCGCACGGACATGTTTCTTGAACGGACGCTCATTCCGTTATTAATGGTCATAAAAGGATAAACATGGTATCAAATTGTTCAGAAAAAATGAGGAACATCATGTCAAAAATAAACTAGGAGGAATTATTTTCGTTCGGCCGTCACGAACGAAAACGCGCGAAAATTCGCGTTTTCGCGTTTTGCGAAATGCTTAAAATGACCTGAAACGTATGCAAAATGAATTTGAGACGATTTTGAGCATTTTTAAATTTGCGCGCACTGACGCGCGGACGTACGCGCGCGCGCGTTTATTGACCTGAAATTGACCGGACGGATATTGACCTTGATCATGGTAAATATGAATGAGAAATGACTTTCTGTTATGAAGTTATGATCGTTTGTGATTTTCAGAAAATATCACAAAATGGCGCCTGGATGACGTCACGATGACTCCATGACCTTGAGAAGGTTACTGGAACTTGATATTATAGGGCCTGATGACTGACAGAAATTCGAAGGAAATTGACCATGTCGATTTCGAGTAAACGTTTACACAAAAAGTGTACGGAAGAAATAATAAAGAAAGAAAATTCTGACGAAATCAATAGGTAGTCTGTCGTTGACAGACCACCTAATAATACGTACGTATCACCTAATGCATGGTTCCTGCAAAGTTCTACCGAATTCGCAATTTCAACTTTCAATTGAAAGTTTTGACATGATCCCAACATCTGATCAAAAACCAAAAGCACGGTTTTATAGCCCATAGTCTCAGCTATAACATACCCAAATTTGGGAGAAAATAGAGCACAAATAAGCTAGATAGTGCTCAAAGATTAATGTCATGTAGATTCATGATGTGAACGAAATTCACCGTCCATAGACATAACACGCAAATTAAGAAAATTCTGACATGTCATCTTCAAATGAAATTTTCACCATGATAACGTCATCAAAATGAAAAATGATGTGCACTAATCTTGTAGAGAATTGTCTTAACTACATCATATCGAAATTTAAAGAAAATTGATCAATATTTAGAGAGATACAATCAATTTTCCATAAATATGCTGACGTCATAATATGCAAATTCGTTTTTGAGTTCCAAGGCCATTATGATGATGTCACGATATATATAATGGCCAAATGAGACATGAAATCATATCTCCGACTCATGATCTATCAAATATGAAAAAAATTGAAGGTCCCCGTGCATCCCAAAGAGCTATAATGGATTTTGTATAGGCATGTTTTTGCCCATATATGCTATGTATTACAAGAGCTCGCGCGCACGGACATGTTTCTTGAACGGACGCTCATTCCGTTATTAATGGTCATAAAAGGATAAACATGGTATCAAATTGTTCAGAAAAAATGAGGAACATCATGTCAAAAATAAACTAGGAGGAATTATTTTCGTTCGGCCGTCACGAACGAAAACGCGCGAAAATTCGCGTTTTCGCGTTTTGCGAAATGCTTAAAATGACCTGAAACGTATGCAAAATGAATTTGAGACGATTTTGAGCATTTTTAAATTTGCGCGCTGACGCGCGGACGTACGCGCGCGCGTTTATTGACCTGAAATTGACCGGACGGATATTGACCTTGATCATGGTAAATATGAATGAGAAATGACTTTCTGTTATGAAGTTATGATCGTTTGTGATTTTCAGAAAATATCACAAAATGGCGCCTGGATGACGTCACGATGACTCCATGACCTTGAAAGGTTACTGGAACTTGATATTATAGGGCCTGATGACTGACAGAAATTCGAAGGAAATTGACCATGTCGATTTCGAGTAAACGTTTACACAAAAAGTGTACGGAAGAAATAATAAAGAAAGAAAATTCTGACGAAATCAATAGGTAGTCTGTCGTTGACAGACCACCTAATAATACGTACGTATCACCTAATGCATGGTTCCTGCAAAGTTCTACCGAATTCGCAATTTCAACTTTCAATTGAAAGTTTTGACATGATCCCAACATCTGATCAAAAACCAAAAGCACGGTTTTATAGCCCATAGTCTCAGCTATAACATACCCAAATTTGGGAGAAAATAGAGCACAAATAAGCTAGATAGTGCTCAAAGATTAATGTCATGTAGATTCATGATGTGAACGAAATTCACCGTCCATAGACATAACACGCAAATTAAGAAAATTCTGACATGTCATCTTCAAATGAAATTTTCACCATGATAACGTCATCAAAATGAAAAATGATGTGCACTAATCTTGTAGAGAATTGTCTTAACTACATCATATCGAAATTTAAAGAAAATTGATCAATATTGAGAGAGATACGATCAATTTTCCATAAATATGCTGACGTCATAATATGCAAATTCGTTTTTGAGTTCCAAGGCCATTATGATGATGTCACGATATATATAATGGCCAAATGAGACAGAAATCATATCTCCGACTCATGATCTATCAAATATGAAAAAAATTGAAGGTCCCCGTGCATCCCAAAGAGCTATAATGGATTTTGTATAGGCATGTTTTTGCCCATATATGCTATGTATTACAAGAGCTCGCGCGCACGGACATGTTTCTTGAACGGACGCTCATTCCGTTATTAATGGTCATAAAAGGATAAACATGGTATCAAATTGTTCAGAAAAAATGAGGAACATCATGTCAAAAATAAACTAGGAGGAATTATTTTCGTTCGGCCGTCACGAACGAAAACGCGCGAATTCGCGTTTTCGCGTTTTGCGAAATGCTTAAAATGACCTGAAACGTATGCAAAATGAATTTGAGACGATTTTGAGCATTTTTAAATTTGCGCGCACTGACGCGCGGACGTACGCGCGCGCGCGTTTATTGACCTGAAATTGACCGGACGGATATTGACCTTGATCATGGTAAATATGAATGAGAAATGACTTTCTGTTATGAAGTTATGATCGTTTGTGATTTTCAGAAAATATCACAAAATGGCGCCTGGATGACGTCACGATGACTCCATGACCTTGAGAAGGTTACTGGAACTTGATATTATAGGGCCTGATGACTGACAGAAATTCGAAGGAAATTGACCATGTCGATTTCGAGTAAACGTTTACACAAAAAGTGTACGGAAGAAATAATAAAGAAAGAAAATTCTGACGAAATCAATAGGTAGTCTGTCGTTGACAGACCACCTAATAATACGTACGTATCACCTAATGCATGGTTCCTGCAAAGTTCTACCGAATTCGCAATTTCAACTTTCAATTGAAAGTTTTGACATGATCCCAACATCTGATCAAAAACCAAAAGCACGGTTTTATAGCCCATAGTCTCAGCTATAACATACCCAAATTTGGGAGAAAATAGAGCACAAATAAGCTAGATAGTGCTCAAAGATTAATGTCATGTAGATTCATGATGTGAACGAAATTCACCGTCCATAGACATAACACGCAAATTAAGAAAATTCTGACATGTCATCTTCAAATGAAATTTTCACCATGATAACGTCATCAAAATGAAAAATGATGTGCACTAATCTTGTAGAGAATTGTCTTAACTACATCATATCGAAATTTAAAGAAAATTGATCAATATTGAGAGATACGATCAATTTTCCATAAATATGCTGACGTCATAATATGCAAATTCGTTTTTGAGTTCCAAGGCCATTATGATGATGTCACGATATATATAATGGCCAAATGAGACCAGAAATCATATCTCCGACTCATGATCTAATCAAATATGAAAAAAATTGAAGGTCCCCGTGCATCCCAAAGAGCTATAATGGATTTTGTATAGGCATGTTTTTGCCCATATATGCTATGTATTACAAGAGCTCGCGCGCACGGACATGTTTCTTGAACGGACGCTCATTCCGTTATTAATGGTCATAAAAGGATAAACATGGTATCAAATTGTTCAGAAAAAATGAGGAACATCATGTCAAAAATAAACTAGGAGGAATTATTTTCGTTCGGCCGTCACGAACGAAAACGCGCGAAATTCGCGTTTTCGCGTTTTGCGAAATGCTTAAAATGACCTGAAACGTATGCAAAATGAATTTGAGACGATTTTGAGCATTTTTAAATTTGCGCGCGCACTGACGCGCGGACGTACGCGCGCGCGTTTATTGACCTGAAATTGACCGGACGGATATTGACCTTGATCATGGTAAATATGAATGAGAAATGACTTTCTGTTATGAAGTTATGATCGTTTGTGATTTTCAGAAAATATCACAAAATGGCGCCTGGATGACGTCACGATGACTCCATGACCTTGAGAAGGTTACTGGAACTTGATATTATAGGGCCTGATGACTGACAGAAATTCGAAGGAAATTGACCATGTCGATTTCGAGTAAACGTTTACACAAAAAGTGTACGGAAGAAATAATAAAGAAAGAAAATTCTGACGAAATCAATAGGTAGTCTGTCGTTGACAGACCACCTAATAATACGTACGTATCACCTAATGCATGGTTCCTGCAAAGTTCTACCGAATTCGCAATTTCAACTTTCAATTGAAAGTTTTGACATGATCCCAACATCTGATCAAAAACCAAAAGCACGGTTTTTATAGCCCATAGTCTCAGCTATAACATACCCAAATTTGGGAGAAAATAGAGCACAAATAAGCTAGATAGTGCTCAAAGATTAATGTCATGTAGATTCATGATGTGAACGAAATTCACCGTCCATAGACATAACACGCAAATTAAGAAAATTCTGACATGTCATCTTCAAATGAAATTTTCACCATGATAACGTCATCAAAATGAAAAATGATGTGCACTAATCTTGTAGAGAATTGTCTTAACTACATCATATCGAAATTTAAAGAAAATTGATCAATATTGAGAGAGATACGATCAATTTTCCATAAATATGCTGACGTCATAATATGCAAATTCGTTTTTGAGTTCCAAGGCCATTATGATGATGTCACGATATATATAATGGCCAAATGAGACCAGAAATCATATCTCCGACTCATGATCTAATCAAATATGAAAAAAATTGAAGGTCCCCGTGCATCCCAAAGAGCTATAATGGATTTTGTATAGGCATGTTTTTGCCCATATATGCTATGTATTACAAGAGCTCGCGCGCGGACATGTTTCTTGAACGGACGCTCATTCCGTTATTAATGGTCATAAAAGGATAAACATGGTATCAAATTGTTCAGAAAAAATGAGGAACATCATGTCAAAAATAAACTAGGAGGAATTATTTTCGTTCGGCCGTCACGAACGAAAACGCGCGAAAATTCGCGTTTTCGCGTTTTGCGAAATGCTTAAAATGACCTGAAACGTATGCAAAATGAATTTGAGACGATTTTGAGCATTTTTAAATTTGCGCGCACTGACGCGCGGACGTACGCGCGCGCGCGCGTTTATTGACCTGAAATTGACCGGACGGATATTGACCTTGATCATGGTAAATATGAATGAGAAATGACTTTCTGTTATGAAGTTATGATCGTTTGTGATTTTCAGAAAATATCACAAAATGGCGCCTGGATGACGTCACGATGACTCCATGACCTTGAGAAGGTTACTGGAACTTGATATTATAGGGCCTGATGACTGACAGAAATTCGAAGGAAATTGACCATGTCGATTTCGAGTAAACGTTTACACAAAAAGTGTACGGAAGAAATAATAAAGAAAGAAAATTCTGACGAAATCAATAGGTAGTCTGTCGTTGACAGACCACCTAATAATACGTACGTATCACCTAATGCATGGTTCCTGCAAAGTTCTACCGAATTCGCAATTTCAACTTTCAATTGAAAGTTTTGACATGATCCCAACATCTGATCAAAAACCAAAAGCACGGTTTTATAGCCCATAGTCTCAGCTATAACATACCCAAATTTGGGAGAAAATAGAGCACAAATAAGCTAGATAGTGCTCAAAGATTAATGTCATGTAGATTCATGATGTGAACGAAATTCACCGTCCATAGACATAACACGCAAATTAAGAAAATTCTGACATGTCATCTTCAAATGAAATTTTCACCATGATAACGTCATCAAAATGAAAAATGATGTGCACTAATCTTGTAGAGAATTGTCTTAACTACATCATATCGAAATTTAAAGAAAATTGATCAATATTGAGAGAGATACGATCAATTTTCCATAAATATGCTGACGTCATAATATGCAAATTCGTTTTTTGAGTTCCAAGGCCATTATGATGATGTCACGATATATATAATGGCCAAATGAGACCAGAAATCATATCTCCGACTCATGATCTAATCAAATATGAAAAAAATTGAAGGTCCCCGTGCATCCCAAAGAGCTATAATGGATTTTGTATAGGCATGTTTTTGCCCATATATGCTATGTATTACAAGAGCTCGCGCGCACGGACATGTTTCTTGAACGGACGCTCATTCCGTTATTAATGGTCATAAAAGGATAAACATGGTATCAAATTGTTCAGAAAAAATGAGGAACATCATGTCAAAAATAAACTAGGAGGAATTATTTTCGTTCGGCCGTCACGAACGAAAACGCGCGAAAATTCGCGTTTTCGCGTTTTGCGAAATGCTTAAAATGACCTGAAACGTATGCAAAATGAATTTGAGACGATTTTGAGCATTTTTAAATTTGCGCGCACTGACGCGCGGACGTACGCGCGCGCGCGTTTATTGACCTGAAATTGACCGGACGGATATTGACCTTGATCATGGTAAATATGAATGAGAAATGACTTTCTGTTATGAAGTTATGATCGTTTGTGATTTTCAGAAAATATCACAAAATGGCGCCTGGATGACGTCACGATGACTCCATGACCTTGAAAGGTTACTGGAACTTGATATTATAGGGCCTGATGACTGACAGAAATTCGAAGGAAATTGACCATGTCGATTTCGAGTAAACGTTTACACAAAAAGTGTACGGAAGAAATAATAAAGAAAGAAAATTCTGACGAAATCAATAGGTAGTCTGTCGTTGACAGACCACCTAATAATACGTACGTATCACCTAATGCATGGTTCCTGCAAAGTTCTACCGAATTCGCAATTTCAACTTTCAATTGAAAGTTTTGACATGATCCCAACATCTGATCAAAAACCAAAAGCACGGGTTTTATAGCCCATAGTCTCAGCTATAACATACCCAAATTTGGGAGAAAATAGAGCACAAATAAGCTAGATAGTGCTCAAAGATTAATGTCATGTAGATTCATGATGTGAACGAAATTCACCGTCCATAGACATAACACGCAAATTAAGAAAATTCTGACATGTCATCTTCAAATGAAATTTTCACCATGATAACGTCATCAAAATGAAAAATGATGTGCACTAATCTTGTAGAGAATTGTCTTAACTACATCATATCGAAATTTAAAGAAAATTGATCAATATTGAGAGATACGATCAATTTTCCATAAATATGCTGACGTCATAATATGCAAATTCGTTTTTTGAGTTCCAAGGCCATTATGATGATGTCACGATATATATAATGGCCAAATGAGACCAGAAATCATATCTCCGACTCATGATCTAATCAAATATGAAAAAAATTGAAGGTCCCCGTGCATCCCAAAGAGCTATAATGGATTTTGTATAGGCATGTTTTTGCCCATATATGCTATGTATTACAAGAGCTCGCGCGCACGGACATGTTTCTTGAACGGACGCTCATTCCGTTATTAATGGTCATAAAAGGATAAACATGGTATCAAATTGTTCAGAAAAAATGAGGAACATCATGTCAAAAATAAACTAGGAGGAATTATTTTCGTTCGGCCGTCACGAACGAAAACGCGCGAAAATTCGCGTTTTCGCGTTTTGCGAAATGCTTAAAATGACCTGAAACGTATGCAAAATGAATTTGAGACGATTTTGAGCATTTTTAAATTTGCGCGCGCACTGACGCGCGGACGTACGCGCGCGCGCGTTTATTGACCTGAAATTGACCGGACGGATATTGACCTTGATCATGGTAAATATGAATGAGAAATGACTTTCTGTTATGAAGTTATGATCGTTTGTGATTTTCAGAAAATATCACAAAATGGCGCCTGGATGACGTCACGATGACTCCATGACCTTGAGAAGGTTACTGGAACTTGATATTATAGGGCCTGATGACTGACAGAAATTCGAAGGAAATTGACCATGTCGATTTCGAGTAAACGTTTACACAAAAAGTGTACGGAAGAAATAATAAAGAAAGAAAATTCTGACGAAATCAATAGGTAGTCTGTCGTTGACAGACCACCTAATAATACGTACGTATCACCTAATGCATGGTTCCTGCAAAGTTCTACCGAATTCGCAATTTCAACTTTCAATTGAAAGTTTTGACATGATCCCAACATCTGATCAAAAACCAAAAGCACGGTTTTTATAGCCCATAGTCTCAGCTATAACATACCCAAATTTGGGAGAAAATAGAGCACAAATAAGCTAGATAGTGCTCAAAGATTAATGTCATGTAGATTCATGATGTGAACGAAATTCACCGTCCATAGACATAACACGCAAATTAAGAAAATTCTGACATGTCATCTTCAAATGAAATTTTCACCATGATAACGTCATCAAAATGAAAAATGATGTGCACTAATCTTGTAGAGAATTGTCTTAACTACATCATATCGAAATTTAAAGAAAATTGATCAATATTGAGAGAGATACGATCAATTTTCCATAAATATGCTGACGTCATAATATGCAAATTCGTTTTTGAGTTCCAAGGCCATTATGATGATGTCACGATATATATAATGGCCAAATGAGACCAGAAATCATATCTCCGACTCATGATCTAATCAAATATGAAAAAAATTGAAGGTCCCCGTGCATCCCAAAGAGCTATAATGGATTTTGTATAGGCATGTTTTTGCCCATATATGCTATGTATTACAAGAGCTCGCGCGCACGGACATGTTTCTTGAACGGACGCTCATTCCGTTATTAATGGTCATAAAAGGATAAACATGGTATCAAATTGTTCAGAAAAAATGAGGAACATCATGTCAAAAATAAACTAGGAGGAATTATTTTTCGTTCGGCCGTCACGAACGAAAACGCGCGAAAATTCGCGTTTTCGCGTTTTTGCGAAATGCTTAAAATGACCTGAAACGTATGCAAAATGAATTTGAGACGATTTTGAGCATTTTTAAATTTGCGCGCGCACTGACGCGCGGACGTACGCGCGCGCGTTTATTGACCTGAAATTGACCGGACGGATATTGACCTTGATCATGGTAAATATGAATGAGAAATGACTTTCTGTTATGAAGTTATGATCGTTTGTGATTTTCAGAAAATATCACAAAATGGCGCCTGGATGACGTCACGATGACTCCATGACCTTGAGAAGGTTACTGGAACTTGATATTATAGGGCCTGATGACTGACAGAAATTCGAAGGAAATTGACCATGTCGATTTCGAGTAAACGTTTACACAAAAAGTGTACGGAAGAAATAATAAAGAAAGAAAATTCTGACGAAATCAATAGGTAGTCTGTCGTTGACAGACCACCTAATAATACGTACGTATCACCTAATGCATGGTTCCTGCAAAGTTCTACCGAATTCGCAATTTCAACTTTCAATTGAAAGTTTTGACATGATCCCAACATCTGATCAAAAACCAAAAGCACGGTTTTATAGCCCATAGTCTCAGCTATAACATACCCAAATTTGGGAGAAAATAGAGCACAAATAAGCTAGATAGTGCTCAAAGATTAATGTCATGTAGATTCATGATGTGAACGAAATTCACCGTCCATAGACATAACACGCAAATTAAGAAAATTCTGACATGTCATCTTCAAATGAAATTTTCACCATGATAACGTCATCAAAATGAAAAATGATGTGCACTAATCTTGTAGAGAATTGTCTTAACTACATCATATCGAAATTTAAAGAAAATTGATCAATATTGAGAGAGATACGATCAATTTTCCATAAATATGCTGACGTCATAATATGCAAATTCGTTTTTGAGTTCCAAGGCCATTATGATGATGTCACGATATATATAATGGCCAAATGAGACCAGAAATCATATCTCCGACTCATGATCTAATCAAATATGAAAAAAATTGAAGGTCCCCGTGCATCCCAAAGAGCTATAATGGATTTTGTATAGGCATGTTTTTGCCCATATATGCTATGTATTACAAGAGCTCGCGCGCACGGACATGTTTCTTGAACGGACGCTCATTCCGTTATTAATGGTCATAAAAGGATAAACATGGTATCAAATTGTTCAGAAAAAATGAGGAACATCATGTCAAAAATAAACTAGGAGGAATTATTTTCGTTCGGCCGTCACGAACGAAAACGCGCGAAAATTCGCGTTTTCGCGTTTTGCGAAATGCTTAAAATGACCTGAAACGTATGCAAAATGAATTTGAGACGATTTTGAGCATTTTTAAATTTGCGCGCACTGACGCGCGGACGTACGCGCGCGCGCGTTTATTGACCTGAAATTGACCGGACGGATATTGACCTTGATCATGGTAAATATGAATGAGAAATGACTTTCTGTTATGAAGTTATGATCGTTTGTGATTTTCAGAAAATATCACAAAATGGCGCCTGGATGACGTCACGATGACTCCATGACCTTGAGAAGGTTACTGGAACTTGATATTATAGGGCCTGATGACTGACAGAAATTCGAAGGAAATTGACCATGTCGATTTCGAGTAAACGTTTACACAAAAAGTGTACGGAAGAAATAATAAAGAAAGAAAATTCTGACGAAATCAATAGGTAGTCTGTCGTTGACAGACCACCTAATAATACGTACGTATCACCTAATGCATGGTTCCTGCAAAGTTCTACCGAATTCGCAATTTCAACTTTCAATTGAAAGTTTTGACATGATCCCAACATCTGATCAAAAACCAAAAGCACGGTTTTTATAGCCCATAGTCTCAGCTATAACATACCCAAATTTGGGAGAAAATAGAGCACAAATAAGCTAGATAGTGCTCAAAGATTAATGTCATGTAGATTCATGATGTGAACGAAATTCACCGTCCATAGACATAACACGCAAATTAAGAAAATTCTGACATGTCATCTTCAAATGAAATTTTCACCATGATAACGTCATCAAAATGAAAAATGATGTGCACTAATCTTGTAGAGAATTGTCTTAACTACATCATATCGAAATTTAAAAGAAAATTGATCAATATTGAGAGAGATACGATCAATTTTCCATAAATATGCTGACGTCATAATATGCAAATTCGTTTTTGAGTTCCAAGGCCATTATGATGATGTCACGATATATATAATGGCCAAATGAGACCAGAAATCATATCTCCGACTCATGATCTAATCAAATATGAAAAAAATTGAAGGTCCCCGTGCATCCCAAAGAGCTATAATGGATTTTGTATAGGCATGTTTTTGCCCATATATGCTATGTATTACAAGAGCTCGCGCGCACGGACATGTTTCTTGAACGGACGCTCATTCCGTTATTAATGGTCATAAAAGGATAAACATGGTATCAAATTGTTCAGAAAAAATGAGGAACATCATGTCAAAAATAAACTAGGAGGAATTATTTTTCGTTCGGCCGTCACGAACGAAAACGCGCGAAAATTCGCGTTTTCGCGTTTTGCGAAATGCTTAAAATGACCTGAAACGTATGCAAAATGAATTTGAGACGATTTTGAGCATTTTTAAATTTGCGCGCGCACTGACGCGCGGACGTACGCGCGCGCGCGTTTATTGACCTGAAATTGACCGGACGGATATTGACCTTGATCATGGTAAATATGAATGAGAAATGACTTTCTGTTATGAAGTTATGATCGTTTGTGATTTTCAGAAAATATCACAAAATGGCGCCTGGATGACGTCACGATGACTCCATGACCTTGAGAAGGTTACTGGAACTTGATATTATAGGGCCTGATGACTGACAGAAATTCGAAGGAAATTGACCATGTCGATTTCGAGTAAACGTTTACACAAAAAAGTGTACGGAAGAAATAATAAAGAAAGAAAATTCTGACGAAATCAATAGGTAGTCTGTCGTTGACAGACCACCTAAAAAGTAATTCGTCATCAGGACGAATTAGGTGATCTGTCTTCAATTCTTATGATCATGCTAATCTTCAATTCAATGATCCAATTTAATGATGTTAATGTAAAATGATGTATTAAGATATGAACTGATGAATGAAGTACTGATGAACTGATATATTGAACTGATGTGAAATGAACTGAATTGATGAGCTAAACTGATGAACTGATGAATGAACTGATAGATTGAACTGTGACCTGAACTGAAGTGATAACTTAACTGATGAACAAAATATTGAGAAATGATTATGATCAAAATCATGATCATAATGAAATTTAATGAAAATATAGATATAGAGAAGGAGAGAGGGAGACGAGTTATTGACATGTAAAAATACATGAGCTGGACCGAGGAAAGAAAGGAATCAGAATGCATACACTTTGAAGTAGAGAGGATAGTATAAGGAAACATGGTAGGGGTGAAATAAGAATACAAAGGGCAAAATGAAGAGCTAGTGGAAATTAAAGAAAATTACAATAGATATCGGAGGGAGAACGAGAACCAGAGGCAGGAAAGGGAGAGGGTGAGAGAGTATACAATGAGAGGCAGAGACAGAGGGAGCTAGGCAGAGCAAGAGAGGGAGACTGAGATAGGGAGAGAGTGAAAGAGTAGAGAGAGAGATGCAATGAGAGAGCAAGAGAAGGATAGAGGGCAGATCAAGAGAGGGAAGGGAAACAGAGCAAGAGAGAGAGGAGAGACAGAGCAAGAGAAAGAGATGCAATGGAGAACGATGCTTTTAATATTTCCAGCATAAATAGAATTGAATATTTACTATATTATAGAGAAAGAGAGAAGTTATAGACATGTAAACAATTCTATGTCCGCGGGAGAGACGTAAAGATTGCATATACCTAGGCTGAATTACTGGAAAGTATAAACGTCTGGGAAGGAGACTAAACATCATGAAAATGGGATGATTTGATATATTCCAACAGACTTGGGAGATTAACCCTATAGGTTTAATACACGACAAGGAATCAGATTTCCCATAGGGTTGTACTCAAACGATTGACATTCTTCCCCATAGATATAACACGCAAAATTAGGCATTTTATTACAATGTTTGTGATTGTATATGATAATATGTTATAATAGTCGAAGAAGATCATAAAATCAAATTTAAAACGACGGCAAAAAAAAAAAAAAAAAATGACCCACCAGGAATCGAACTTGGGTCGCCGGAATGGGAGGCAAGTGCTATGACCACTATACCAAAATAATCCACATAGACATTACACGTGAACGGAAAATGGAATTCTCAAATCCCACTTTGCAAGTGAAATATGAGCATGATCCCGGCATCTGATCGAAAAATAAAGGGCACACTTGTGATAGCTTATTGTCTCAGCTACAACATACTCAAAGCTCAGCAAAAACAAAACTAAAACGACGGAGATATTGCTCGCGAAAGACGGGAATGTAGAATCCAGTTTAGGAAAAAAGGTCATGTCCCATAGAGAATACACGCAAAATGTGAAAAATTGACATGCCTCCTTTAATCGCAAAATACGTCATGATGCCTTTGTCAAAATGAAAAATCGTGGTGACTGCATTTGTAGAGAATTGTCTCAGCTAGAACATATCAAAATTTGGAAGAAAATCGATCAATATTTACAGAGATACAATCAATTTTCCAAAAATATGCTGACGTCATAATATGCAAATTGAAATTTTGAGTTCGGAGGCCGATATGATGACGTCATGAGTTGATTGAGGGTCAAATGAGACATGAAATCATATCTCCGACTCATAATCTATCCAAATATGAAAAAAATTGGGGTATCCATCCATTCTGAAGAGTTACAATGAGTTTTGTATAGGCATGTTTTTGCCTATGTATTGTGGATAGAGATAGCGCGGTCCGCGGGTGCTGTTATACTTTGACGGACGCTCATTGCGTTATTACTGGTCAGAAAAAAGAGAACAAGGTATCAAAATGCTTGGAAAAATGTGCCAAATATGATGCTAGAAAAATTCGGTGATTTGATGTTGCAAAATGCCAAAACGCGCAAAACGCGCGCATAAGTGCGCGCGCAAATTTTGAAAATGCTTAAAATGGCCTGAAACGTGTGCAAACAAAATTTGGGACGAATTGGAGCATTTTGAAATTTTGATGCGCGTACGCGCGCGTCGAGGTGCGCACGCGGATTTTGTCGACATTTTTGTTGACCTTTGACCTAAAATTGATGTATACCAAATATGGTTGATTTTTGATGACTCGTTATCGAGATAAGATAATGACCTGATGTTTACAAAATGGCGCCTGGATGACGTCACGATGACTCCATGACCTTGAAAAAGTTACTTGAACTTGATATTATAGGGCCTGATGACTGACAGAAATTCGAAGGAAATTGAACATGTCGATTTCAAGTAAACGTTTACACAAAAAAGTGTACGGATGAAATAAAAATAAATAAATAATAAACTAGAAATTTAATTCGTCATTCAGGACGAATTAGGTGATCTGTCTTCAATTCTTATGATCATGCTAATCTTCAATTCAATGATCCAATTTAATGATGTTAATGTAAAATGATGTATTAAGATATGAACTGATGAATGAAGTACTGATGAACTGATAGATTGAACTGATGTGAAATGAACTGAATTGATGAGCTAAACTGATGAACTGATGAATGAACTGATAGATTGAACTGTGACCTGAACTGAAGTGATAACTTAACTGATGAACAAAATATTGAGAAATGATTATGATCAAAATCATGATCATAATGAAATTTAATGAAAATATAGATATAGAGAAGGAGAGAGGGAGACGAGTTATTGACATGTAAAAATACATGAGCTGGACCGAGGAAGAAAGAGGAATCAGAATGCATACACTTTGAAGGAGAGAGACATGGTAGGGGTGAAATAAGAATACAAAGGGCAAAATGAAGAGCTAGAGGAAATTAAAGAAAATTACAATAGATATCGGAGGGAGAACGAGAACCAGAGGCCGGGAAAGGGAGAGGGTGAGAGAGTATACAATGAGAGGCAGAGACAGAGGGAGCTAGGCAGAGCAAGAGAGGGAGACAGAGATAGGGAGAGAGTGAAAGAGTAGAGAGAGAGATGCAATGAGAGAGCAAGAGAAGGATAGAGGGCAGATCAAGAGAGGGAAGGAAACAGAGCAACAGAGAGCAAGAGAAAGAGATGCAATGGAGAACGATGCTTTTAATATTTCCAGCATAAATAGAATTGAATATTTACTATATTATAGAGAAAGAGAGAAGTTATAAACATGTAAACAATTATATGTCCGCGGGAGAGACGTAAAGATTGCATATACCTAGGCTGAATTACTGGAAAGTATAAACGTCTGGGAAGGAGACTAAACATCATGAAAATGGGATGATTTGATATATTCCAACAGACTTGGGAGATTAACCCTATAGGTTTAATACACGACAAGAAATCAGATTTCCCATAGGGTTGTACTCCCAGGTCGAAATTCCAGTTGATACCAGTTGAAACCAGTAAGGATTTCCAACTGGTATCTACTGGTTTGAACTGGTCTCAACTGGTCTCAACTGGTACCAGTTAATACCAGTTGATACAATTTGGAAACCAGTAGAAATACCAGTTGACATCTGAGACCAGTTGATATTACCAGTTGATTTACCAGTTGATTTACCAGTTGAAAACCAGTAGATGATTACCAGTTGATTTACCAGTTGAAAACCAGTAGAAATACCAGTTGACATCTGAGACCAGTAGATATTACCAGTTGATTTACCAGTTGATGATTACCAGTTAATTTACCAGTTGAAAACCAGTAGAAATACCAGTTGACATCTGAGACCAGTTGATATTACCAGTTGATGTACCAGTTGATTTACCAGCTGAAAACCAGTAGATGATTACCAGTTGATTTACCAGTTGAAAACCAGTAGAAATACCAGTTGACATATGAGACCAGTTGATATTACCAGTTGATTTACCAGTTGATTTACCAGTTGATTTACCAGTTGAAAACCAGTAGATGATTACCAGTTGAAAACCAGTTGATTTACCAATTGAAAACCATGAGATGATTACCAGTTGATTTACCAGTTGAAACTGTTAGATGATATACCAGTTGATTTACCAGTTGAAAACCAGTAGATGATTACCAGTTGATTTACCAGTTGACCAGTAGAATACCAGTTGCTTTACCAGTTCAAAAACCAGTTCATTGTATCTTGTGCATATTCATGATTAATTTGCATATTTTCACAGAAAATATAATTATCATGATATATCAAGCTAATGTGACAATGCACATTAATTTTGTGATTGTTAATTTCTTAGTCAATCATTGACAAATATATTATATATGTTTGATCATGTTTTTCATCTAATTTAAAACGTAAAAATAGATATATTGATACATATAATTACTAACCAGGAAACAAAATGTATAATTTTGTATATATCTATGGTACGAGTTCCAAATTTCTAAAATGGAATGAGACTTATCTGTATAGACTGTAATCGACCTCAAATGATCTCTGTGATGTGGTTATTGCAAGAGTTTATATATTATGGTCCTGTTGGTGGCCAGATGCCAATATTGATTATTAATTATCACAATATCTGTTGATTACTGGTCTCAACTGGTAAATCAACTGGAAATATCAACTGGTATATCAACTGGTATATCAACTGGTAAATCTACTGGTTTTCAACTGGTAAATCAACTGGAAATATCAACTGGTATATCAACTGGTAAATCTACTGGTTTTTCAACTGGTTTGTCAACTGGTCTCAGATAGCGTTGTCTCAATTTCCATATTAAAAACCAGTTGAATATACTGGTTTGAACTGGTACCAGTTGACTACTGGTTTGAACTGGTACCAGTTGACCAGTTGCCTACTGGTTTCAACTGGTTTTTCGACCTGGGCTCAAACGATTGACATTCTTCTCCCATAGATATAACACGCAAAATTAGGCATTTTATTACATTGTTTGTGATTATATATGATAATATGTTATAATAGTCGAAGAAGATCATAAAATCAAATTTAAAACGACGGCAAAAAAAAAAAAATGACCCACCAGGAATCGAACTTGGGTCGCCGGAATGGGAGGCAAGTGCTATGACCACTATACCAAAATAATCCACATAGACATTACACGTGAACGGAAAATGGAATTCTCAAATCCCACTTTGCAAGTGAAATATGAGCATGATCCCGGCATCTGATCGAAAAATAAAGGGCACACTTGTGATAGCTTATTGTCTCAGCTACAACATACTCAAAGCTCAGCAAAAACAAAACTAAAACGACGGAGATATTGCTCGCGAAAGACGGGAATGTAGAATCCAGTTTAGGAAAAAGTCATGTCCCATAGAGAATACACGCAAAATGTGAAAAATTGACATGCCTCCTTTAATCGCAAAAATACGCCATGATGCCTTTGTCAAAATGAAAATCGTGATGACTGCATTTGTAGAGAATTGTCTCAGCTAGAACATATCAAAATTTGGAAGAAAATCGATCAATATTTACAGAGATACAATCAATTTTCCAAAATATGCTGACGTCATAATATGCAAATTGAAATTTTGAGTTCGGAGGCCATATGATGACGTCATGAGTTGATTGAGGGTCAAATGAGACATGAAATCATATCTCCGACTCATAATCTATCCAAATATGAAAAAAATTGGGGTATCCATCCATTCTGAAGAGTTACAATGAGTTTTGTATAGGCATGTTTTTGCCTATGTATTGTGGATAGAGATAGCGCGGTCCGCGGGTGCTGTTATACTTTGACGGACGCTCATTGCGTTATTACTGGTCAGAAAAAAGAGAACAAGGTATCAAAATGCTTGGAAAATGTGCCAAATATGATGCAGAAAAATTTGGTGATTTGATGTTGCAAAATGCCAAAACGCGCAAAAACGCGCGCGCATAAGTGCGCGCGCGCAAATTTTGAAAATGCTTAAAATGGCCTGAAACGTGTGCAAACAAAATTTGGGACGAATTGGAGCATTTTGAAATTTTGATGCGCGCGTACGCGCGCGTCGAGGTGCGCACGGATTTTGTCGACATTTTTGTTGACCTTTGACCTAAAATTGATGTATACCAAATATGGTTGATTTTTGATGACTCGTTATCGAGATAAGATAATGACCTGATGTTTACAAAATGGCGCCTGGATGACGTCATGATGACTCCATGACCTTGAAAAAGTTACTTGAACTTGATATTATAGGGCCTGATGACTGACAAAATTGAAGGAAATTGACATGTCGATTTCGAGTAAACGTTTACACAAAAAGTGTACGGATGAAATAAAAATAAATAAATAAGAAAGAAAATTCTGACAAAATCAATAGGTGATCTGTCAATGACAGATCACCTAATAAATAATAAATAATAAAGAAAGAAAATTCTGACAAAATCAATAGGTGATCTGTCAATGACAGATCACCTAATAAACTAGAAAAGTAATTCGTCATCAGGACGAATTAGGTGATCTGTCTTCAATTCTTATGATCATGCTAATCTTCAATTCAATGATCCAATTTAATGATGTTAATGTAAAATGATGTATTAAGATATGAACTGATGAATGAAGTACTGATGAACTGATAGATTGAACTGATGTGAAATGAACTGAATTGATGAGCTAAACTGATGAACTGATGAATGAACTGATAGATTGAACTGTGACCTGAACTGAAGTGATAACTTAACTGATGAACAAAATATTGAGAAATGATTATGATCAAAATCATGATCATAATGAAATTTAATGAAAATATAGATATAGAGAAGGAGAGAGGGAGACGAGTTATTGACATGTAAAAATACATGAGCTGGACCGAGGGAAGAAAGAGGAATCAGAATGCATACACTTTGAAGGAGAGAGGACATGGTAGGGGTGAAATAAGAATACAAAGGGCAAAATGAAGAGCTAGAGGAAATTAAAGAAAATTACAATAGATATCGGAGGGAGAACGAGAACCAGAGGCCGGGAAAGGGAGAGGGTGAGAGAGTATACAATGAGAGGCAGAGACAGAGGGCTAGGCAGAGCAAGAGAGGGAGACAGAGATAGGGAGAGAGTGAAAGAGTAGAGAGAGAGATGCAATGAGAGAGCAAGAGAAGGATAGAGGGCAGATCAAGAGAGGGAAGGAAACAGAGCAACAGAGAGCAAGAGAAAGAGATGCAATGGAGAACGATGCTTTTAATATTTCCAGCATAAATAGAATTGAATATTTACTATATTATAGAGAAAGAGAGAAGTTATAGACATGTAAACAATTCTATGTCCGCGGGAGAGACGTAAAGATTGCATATACCTAGGCTGAATTACTGGAAAGTATAAACGTCTGGGAAGGAGACTAAACATCATGAAAATGGGATGATTTGATATATTCCAACAGACTTGGGAGATTAACCCTATAGGTTTAATACACGACAAGGAATCAGATTTCCCATAGGGTTGTACTCAAACGATTGACATTCTTCTCCCATAGATATAACACGCAAAATTAGGCATTTTATTACATTGTTTGTGATTGTATATGATAATATGTTATAATAGTCGAAGAAGATCATAAAATCAAATTTAAAACGACGGCAAAAAAAAAAAAAAAATGACCCACCAGGAATCGAACTTGGGTCGCCGGAATGGGAGGCAAGTGCTATGACCACTATACCAAAATAATCCACATAGACATTACACGTGAACGGAAAATGGAATTCTCAAATCCCACTTTGCAAGTGAAATATGAGCTTGATCCCGGCATCTGATCGAAAAATAAAGGGCACACTTGTGATAGCTTATTGTCTCAGCTACAACATACTCGAAGCTCAGCGAAAACAAAGCTAAAACGACGGAGATATTGCTCGCGAAAGACGGGAATGTAGAATCCAGTTTAGGAAAAAGTCATGTCCCATAGAGAATACACGCAAAATGTGAAAAATTGACATGCCTCCTTTAATCCCAAAAATACGTCATGATGCCTTTGTCAAAATGAAAAATCGTGGTGACTGCATTTGTAGAGAATTGTCTCAGCTAGAACATATCAAAATTTGGAAGAAAATCGATCAATATTTACAGAGATACAATCAATTTTCCAAAAATATGCTGACGTCATAATATGCAAATTGAAATTTTGAGTTCGGAGGCCGATATGATGACGTCATGAGTTGATTGAGGGTCAAATGAGACATGAAATCATATCTCCGACTCATAATCTATCCAAATATGAAAAAAATTGGGGTATCCATCCATTCTGAAGAGTTACAATGAGTTTTGTATAGGCATGTTTTTGCCTATGTATTGTGGATAGAGATAGCGCGGTCCGCGGGTGCTGTTATACTTTGACGGACGCTCATTGCGTTATTACTGGTCAGAAAAAGTGAACAAGGTATCAAAATGCTTGGAAAAATGTGCCAAATATGATGCAGAAAAATTCGGTGATTTGATGTTGCAAAATGCCAATACGCGCGAAAACGCGCGCATAAGTGCGCGCAAATTTTGAAAATGCTTAAAATGGCCTGAAACGTGTGCAAACAAAATTTGGGACGAATTGGAGCATTTTGAAATTTTGATGCGCGCGTACGCGCGCGTCGAGGTGCGCACGCGGATTTTGTCGACATTTTTGTTGACCTTTGACCTAAAATTGATGTATACCAAATATGGTTGATTTTTGATGACTCGTTATCGAGATAAGATAATGACCTGATGTTTACAAAATGGCGCCTGGATGACGTCACGATGACCCCATGACCTTGAGAAAGTTACTAGAACTTGATATTATAGGGCCTGATGACTGACAGAAATTGAAGGAAATTGACCATGTCGATTTCGAGTAAACGTTTACACAAAAAGTGTACGGATGAAATAAAAATAAATAGACTAGAAAAGTAATTCGTCATCAGGACGAATTAGGTGATCTGTCTTCAATTCTTATGATCATGCTAATCTTCAATTCAATGATCCAATTTAATGATGTTAATGTAAAATGATGTATTAAGATATGAACTGATGAATGAAGTACTGATGAACTGATAGATTGAACTGATGTGAAATGAACTGAATTGATGAGCTAAACTGATGAACTGATGAATGAACTGATAGATTGAACTGTGACCTGAACTGAAGTGATAACTTAACTGATGAACAAAATATTGAGAAATGATTATGATCAAAATCATGATCATAATGAAATTTAATGAAAATATAGATATAGAGAAGGAGAGAGGGAGACGAGTTATTGACATGTAAAAATACATGAGCTGGACCGAGGGAAGAAAGAGGAATCAGAATGCATACACTTTGAAGGAGAGAGGACATGGTAGGGGTGAAATAAGAATACAAAGGGCAAAATGAAGAGCTAGAGGAAATTAAAGAAAATTACAATAGATATCGGAGGGAGAACGAGAACCAGAGGCCGGGAAAGGGAGAGGGTGAGAGAGTATACAATGAGAGGCAGAGACAGAGGGAGCTAGGCAGAGCAAGAGAGGGAGACAGAGATAGGGAGAGAGTGAAAGAGTAGAGAGAGATGCAATGAGAGAGCAAGAGAAGGATAGAGGGCAGATCAAGAGAGGGGAAGGAAACAGAGCAACAGAGAGCAAGAGAAAGAGATGCAATGGAGAACGATGCTTTTAATATTTCCAGCATAAATAGAATTGAATATTTACTATATTATAGAGAAAGAGAGAAGTTATAGACATGTAAACAATTCTATGTCCGCGGGAGAGACGTAAAGATTGCATATACCTAGGCTGAATTACTGGAAAGTATAAACGTCTGGGAAGGAGACTAAACATCATGAAAATGGGATGATTTGATATATTCCAACAGACTTGGGAGATTAACCCTATAGGTTTAATACACGACAAGGAATCAGATTTCCCATAGGGTTGTACTCAAACGATTGACATTCTTCTCCCATAGATATAACACGCAAAATTAGGCATTTTATTACATTGTTTGTGATTGTATATGATAATATGTTATAATAGTCGAAGAAGATCATAAAATCAAATTTAAAACGACGGCAAAAAAAAAAAAAAAATGACCCACCAGGAATCGAACTTGGGTCGCCGGAATGGGAGGCAAGTGCTATGACCACTATACCAAAATAATCCACATAGACATTACACGTGAACGGAAAATGGAATTCTCAAATCCCACTTTGCAAGTGAAATATGAGCATGATCCCGGCATCTGATCGAAAAATAAAGGGCACACTTGTGATAGCTTATTGTCTCAGCTACAACATACTCAAAGCTCAGCGAAAACAAAGCTAAAACGACGGAGATATTGCTCGCGAAAGACGGGAATGTAGAATCCAGTTTAGAAAAAGTCATGTCCCATAGAGAATACACGCAAAATGTGAAAAATTGACATGCCTCCTTTAATCCCAAAAATACGCCATGATGCCTTTGTCAAAATGAAAAATCGTGGTGACTGCATTTGTAGAGAATTGTCTCAGCTAGAACATATCAAAATTTGGAAGAAAATCGATCAATATTTACAGAGATACAATCAATTTTCCAAAAATATGCTGACGTCATAATATGCAAATTGAAATTTTGAGTTCGGAGGCCATATGATGACGTCATGAGTTGATTGAGGGTCAAATGAGACATGAAATCATATCTCCGACTCATAATCTATCCAAATATGAAAAAAATTGGGGTATCCATCCATTCTGAAGAGTTACAATGAGTTTTGTATAGGCATGTTTTTGCCTATGTATTGTGGATAGAGATAGCGCGGTCCGCGGGTGCTGTTATACTTTGACGGACGCTCATTGCGTTATTACTGGTCAGAAAAAGTGAACAAGGTATCAAAATGCTTGGAAAAATGTGCCAAATATGATGCAGAAAAAATTTGGTGATTTGATGTTGCAAAATGCCAATACGCGCGAAAACGCGCGCATAAGTGCGCGCGCAAATTTTGAAAATGCTTAAAATGGCCTGAAACGTGTGCAAACAAAATTTGGGACGAATTGGAGCATTTTGAAATTTTGATGCGCGCGTACGCGCGCGTCGAGGTGCGCACGCGGATTTTGTCGACATTTTTGTTGACCTTTGACCTAAAATTGATGTATACCAAATATGGTTGATTTTTGATGACTCGTTATCGAGATAAGATAATGACCTGATGTTTACAAAATGGCGCCTGGATGACGTCACGATGACCCCATGACCTTGAAAAGTTACTAGAACTTGATATTATAGGGCCTGATGACTGACAGAAATTGAAGGAAATTGACCATGTCGATTTCGAGTAAACGTTTACACAAAAAGTGTACGGATGAAATAAAAATAAATAAATAAACTAGAAAAGTAATTCGTCATCAGGACGAATTAGGTGATCTGTCTTCAATTCTTATGATCATGCTAATCTTCAATTCAATGATCCAATTTAATGATGTTAATGTAAAATGATGTATTAAGATATGAACTGATGAATGAAGTACTGATGAACTGATAGATTGAACTGATGTGAAATGAACTGAATTGATGAGCTAAACTGATGAACTGATGAATGAACTGATAGATTGAACTGTGACCTGAACTGAAGTGATAACTTAACTGATGAACAAAATATTGAGAAATGATTATGATCAAAATCATGATCATAATGAAATTTAATGAAAATATAGATATAGAGAAGGAGAGAGGGAGACGAGTTATTGACATGTAAAAATACATGAGCTGGACCGAGGAAAGAAAGAGGAATCAGAATGCATACACTTTGAAGGAGAGAGGACATGGTAGGGGTGAAATAAGAATACAAAGGGCAAAATGAAGAGCTAGAGGAAATTAAAGAAAATTACAATAGATATCGGAGGAGAACGAGAACCAGAGGCCGGGAAAGGGAGAGGGTGAGAGAGTATACAATGAGAGGCAGAGACAGAGGGAGCTAGGCAGAGCAAGAGAGGGAGACAGAGATAGGGAGAGAGTGAAAGAGTAGAGAGAGAGATGCAATGAGAGAGCAAGAGAAGGATAGAGGGCAGATCAAGAGAGGAAGGGAAACAGAGCAAGAGAGAGCAGAGAGAAGAGAAGAGATGCAATGGAGAACGATGCTTTTAATATTTCCAGCATAAATAGAATTGAATATTTACTATATTATAGAGAAAGAGAGTTATAGACATGTAAACAATTCTATGTCCGCGGGAGAGACGTAAACATTGCATATACCTGGGCTGAATAACTGGAAAGTATAAACGTCTGGGAAGGAGACTAAACATCATGAAAATGGGATGATTTGATATATTCCAACAGACTTGGGAGATTAACCCTATAGGTTTAATACACGACAAGGAATCAGATTTCCCATAGGGTTGTACTCAAACGATTGACATTCTTCTCCCATAGATATAACACGCAAAATTAGGCATTTTATTACATTGTTTGTGATTGTATATGATAATATGTTATAATAGTCGAAGAAGATCATAAAATCAAATTTAAAACGACGGCAAAAAAAAAAAAATGACCCACCAGGAATCGAACTTGGGTCGCCGGAATGGGAGGCAAGTGCTATGACCACTATACCAAAATAATCCACATAGACATTACACGTGAACGGAAAATGGAATTCTCAAATCCCACTTTGCAAGTGAAATATGAGCATGATCCCGGCATCTGATCGAAAAATAAAGGGCACACTTGTGATAGCTTATTGTCTCAGCTACAACATACTCAAAGCTCAGCGAAAACAAAGCTAAAACGACGGAGATATTGCTCGCGAAAGACGGGAATGTAGAATCCAGTTTTGGAAAAAGTCATGTCCCATAGAGAATACACGCAAAATGTGAAAAATTGACATGCCTCCTTTAATCGCAAAAATACGCCATGATGCCTTTGTCAAAATGAAAAATCGTGGTGACTGCATTTGTAGAGAATTGTCTCAGCTAGAACATATCAAAATTTGGAAGAAAATCGATCAATATTTACAGAGATACAATCAATTTTCCAAAAATATGCTGACGTCATAATATGCAAATTGAAATTTTGAGTTCGGAGGCCATTATGATGACGTCATGAGTTAATTGAGGGTCAAATGAGACATGAAATCATATCTCCGACTCATAATCTATCCAAATATGAAAAAAATTGGGGTATCCATCCATTCTGAAGAGTTACAATGAGTTTTGTATAGGCATGTTTTTGCCTATGTATTGTGGATAGAGATAGCGCGGTCCGCGGGTGCTGTTATACTTTGACGGACGCTCATTGCGTTATTACTGGTCAGAAAAAGTGAACAAGGTATCAAAATGCTTGGAAAAATGTGCCAAATATGATGACAGAAAAATTTGGCGATTTATGTTGCAAAATGCCAAAACGCGCGAAAACGCGCGCATAAGTGCGCGCGCAAATTTTGAAAATGCTTAAAATGGCCTGAAACGTGTGCAAACAAAATTTGGGACGAATTGGAGCATTTTGAAATTTTGATGCGCGCGTACGCGCGTCGAGGTGCGCACGCGGATTTTGTCGACATTTTTGTTGACCTTTGACCTAAAATTGATGTATACCAAATATGGTTGATTTTTGATGACTCGTTATCGAGATAAGATAATGACCTGATGTTTACAAAATGGCGCCTGGATGACGTCACGATGACCCCATGACCTTGAAAAGTTACTAGAACTTGATATTATAGGGCCTGATGACTGACAGAAATTTGAAGGAAATTGACCATGTCGATTTCGAGTAAACGTTTACACAAAAAAGTGTACGGATGAAATAAAAATAAATAAATAATAAATAAATAAAGAAAGAAAATTCTGACAAAATCAATAGGTGATCTGTCAATGACAGATCACCTAATAAATAAATAAATAAATAATAATAAAGAAAGAAAATTCTGACGAAATCAATAGGTGATCTGTCAATGACAGATCACCTAAAAAGTAATTCGTCATCAGGACGAATTAGGTGATCTGTCTTCAATTCTTATGATCATGCTAATCTTCAATTCAATGATCCAATTTAATGATGTTAATGTAAAATGATGTATTAAGATATGAACTGATGAATGAAGTACTGATGAACTGATATATTGAACTGATGTGAAATGAACTGAATTGATGAGCTAAACTGATGAACTGATGAATGAACTGATAGATTGAACTGTGACCTGAACTGAAGTGATAACTTAACTGATGAACAAAATATTGAGAAATGATTATGATCAAAATCATGATCATAATGAAATTTAATGAAAATATAGATATAGAGAAGGAGAGAGGGAGACGAGTTATTGACATGTAAAAATACATGAGCTGGACCGAGGAAAGAAAGAGGAATCAGAATGCATACACTTTGAAGAGAGGATAGTATAAGGAAACATGGTAGGGGTGAAATAAGAATACAAAGGGCAAAATGAAGAGCTAGTGGAAATTAAAGAAAATTACAATAGATATCGGAGGGAGAACGAGAACCAGAGGCCGGGAAAGGGAGAGGGTGAGAGAGTATACAATGAGAGGCAGAGACAGAGGGAGCTAGGCAGAGCAAGAGAGGGAGACAGAGATAGGGAGAGAGTGAAAGAGTAGAGAGAGAGATGCAATGAGAGAGCAAGAGAAGGATAGAGGGCAGATCAAGAGAGGGGAAGGAAAACAGAGCAAGAGAGAGAGGAGAGACAGAGCAAGAGAAAGAGATGCAATGGAGAACGATGCTTTTAATATTTCCAGCATAAATAGAATTGAATATTTACTATATTATAGAGAAAGAGAGTTATAGACATGTAAACAATTCTATGTCCGCGGGAGAGACGTAAAGATTGCATATACCTAGGCTGAATTACTGGAAAGTATAAACGTCTGGGAAGGAGACTAAACATCATGAAAATGGGATGATTTGATATATTCCAACAGACTTGGGAGATTAACCCTATAGGTTTAATACACGACAAGGAATCAGATTTCCCATAGGGTTGTACTCAAACGATTGACATTCTTCTCCCATAGATATAACACGCAAAATTAGGCATTTTATTACATTGTTTGTGATTGTATATGATAATATGTTATAATAGTCGAAGAAGATCATAAAATCAAATTTAAAACGACGGCAAAAAAAAAAAAAAAAATGACCCACCAGGAATCGAACTTGGGTCGCCGGAATGGGAGGCAAGTGCTATGACCACTATACCAAAATAATCCACATAGACATTACACGTGAACGGAAAATGGAATTCTCAAATCCCACTTTGCAAGTGAAATATGAGCATGATCCCGGCATCTGATCGAAAAATAAAGGGCACACTTGTGATAGCTTATTGTCTCAGCTACAACATACTCAAAGCTCAGCAAAAACAAAACTAAAACGACGGAGATATTGCTCGCGAAAGACGGGAATGTAGAATCCAGTTTAGGAAAAAGTCATGTCCCATAGAGAATACACGCAAAATGTGAAAAATTGACATGCCTCCTTTAATCGCAAAAATACGCCATGATGCCTTTGTCAAAATGAAAAATCGTGGTGACTGCATTTGTAGAGAATTGTCTCAGCTAGAACATATCAAAATTTGGAAGAAAATCGATCAATATTTACAGAGATACAATCAATTTTCCAAAAATATGCTGACGTCATAATATGCAAATTGAAATTTTGAGTTCGGAGGCCATTATGATGACGTCATGAGTTAATTGAGGGTCAAATGAGACATGAAATCATATCTCCGACTCATAATCTATCCAAATATGAAAAAAATTGGGGTATCCATCCATTCTGAAGAGTTACAATGAGTTTTGTATAGGCATGTTTTTGCCTATGTATTGTGGATAGAGATAGCGGTCCGCGGGTGCTGTTATACTTTGACGGACGCTCATTGCGTTATTACTGGTCAGAAAAAGTGAACAAGGTATCAAAATGCTTGGAAAAATGTGCCAAATATGATGCAGAAAAATTTGGTGATTTGATGTTGCAAAATGCCAATACGCGCGAAAACGCGCGCGCATGAGTGCACGCGCGCAAATTTTAAAAATGCTTAAAATGGCCTGAAACGTGTGCAAACAAAATTTGGGACGAATTGGAGCATTTTGAAATTTTGATGCGCGCGTACGCGCGTCGAGGTGCGCACGCGGATTTTGTCGACATTTTTGTTGACCTTTGACCTAAAATTGATGTATACCAAATATGGTTGTTTTTTGATGACTCGTTATCGAGATAAGATAATGACCTGATGTTTACAAAATGGCGCCTGGATGACGTCACGATGACCCCATGACCTTGAGAAAGTTACTAGAACTTGATACTATAGGGCCTGATGACTGACAGAAATTTGAAGGAAATTGACCATGTCGATTTCGAGTAAATGTTTACACAAAAAAGTGTACGGATGAAATAAAAATAAATAAAGAACTAGACATTTAATTCGTCATGAGGACGAATTAGGTGGTCTGTCTTCAATTCTTATGATCATGCTCATCTTCAATTCAATGATCCAATATAATGATGTTAATGTAAAATGATGTATTAAGATATGAATTGATGAATGAAGTACTGATGAACTGATGAACTGATAGATTGAACTGATGTGAAATGAACTGAATTGATGAGCTAAACTTATGAACTGATGAATGAACTGATGAACTGATAGATTGAACTGTGACCTGAACTGAAGTGATAACTTAACTGATGAAAAAAATATTGAGAAATGATTATGATCAAAATCATGATCATAATGAAATTTAATGAAAATATAGATATAGAGAAGGAGAGAGGGAGACGGGTTATAGTCGTGTAAAACTACATGAGCCGGACCGAGGGATGAAAGAGGAATCAGAATGCATACACTTGGAAGGAGAGAGGATAGTATAAGGAAACATGGTAAAGTGAAATATGAATACAAAGGGCAAATTGAAGAGCTAGAGGAAATTAAAGACAATTACAAGAGATATCGGAGGGAGAACGAGAACCAGAGGCGGGAAAGGGAGAGGGTGAGAGAGTATACAATGAGAGGCAGAGACAGAGGGAAGCAGAGCAAGAGAGGGAGACAGAGATAGGGAGAGAGTGAAAGAGTAGAGAGAGAGAGAGATGCAAAGACAGCAAGAGAAGGATAGGGCAGAACAAGAGAGGGGAAGGGAAACAGAGCAAGAGACAGGAGAGAGAGCAAGAGAAAGAGATGCAATGGACAACGATGCATTTAATATTTCCAGCATAAATAGAATTGAATATTAAGTATATTATAGAGAAAGAGAGAAGTTATAGACATGTAAACAATTCTATGTCCATGGGAGTGACGTAAACATTGCATATACCTGGGCTGAATAACTGGAAAGTATAAACGTCTGGGAAGGAGACTAACATCATAAAAATGGGATGATTTGATATATTCCAACAGACTTAGGAGATTAACCCTTTAGGTTTGATACACGACAAGGAATCAGATTTCCCATAGGGTTGTACTCAAACGATTGACATTCTTCTCCCATAGATATAACACGCAAAATTAGGCATTTTATTACATTGTTTGTGATTGTATATGATAATATGTTATAATAGTCGAAGAAGATCATAAAATCAAATTTAAAACGACGGCAAAAAAAAAAAAAAAATGACCCACCAGGAATCGAACTTGGGTCGCCGGAATGGGAGGCAAGTGCTATGACCACTATACCAAAATAATCCACATAGACATTACACGTGAACGGAAAATGGAATTCTCAAATCTCACTTTGCAAGTGAAATATGAGCATGATCCCGGCATCTGATCGAAAAATAAAGGGCACACTTGTGATAGCTTATTGTCTCAGCTACAACATACTCGAAGCTCAGCGAAAACAAAGCTAAAACGACGGAGATATTGCTCGCGAAAGACGGGAATGTAGAATCCAGTTTTGAGAAAAGTCATGTCCCATAGAGAATACACGCAAAATGTGAAAAATTGACATGCCTCCTTTAATCGCAAAAATACGCCATGATGCCTTTGTCAAAATGAAAATCGTGGTGACTGCATTTGTAGAGAATTGTCTCAGCTAGAACATATCAAAATTTGGAAGAAAATCGACAATATTTACAGAATATTGTCAAATGAATACAAAAATATGATGTCATATTTTCAAAATCAAATTTTCGAGTTCATATGCAAATATGACGACGTCAGAACATACGATTGGACAAAATTATACATGAAATCACATGAAAATTTCATGGGCTTTCAGAAAATGTTAAAAATTGGGGGTATTTAGGCATTCTGACGAGCTATGGCGGATTTTATATAGACATGTTTTTACTACTTTTACATTATATTGCCCATTGACGCGCGCACGAATTTTAAAGTTTGACGCACGCGTGTGGCATTATGGAAGGTCGAGAATGACTGGAAATAGTTGGAAATTGTCAAAAATAGTGTCAGGAATACAAACCATGCGAAAAACGGCGTTTTACGTTGTACGCGGTGCGCGCGCGCAAAACGCGCGCGCGGACGCGCACGGACGGAAATTTTGAAATGCTTAAAATGACCTGATTCGTACTCTTTAATAGATAAGTGATTTTGAGCATTTTAAATTTTGACGCGCGTACGCGCGCGTCATGACCTTTATGTGACCTTTGATGACATGACCTGTTGACCCTTGACCTGAAGTATATGTGATATGAATATGAATTACCTTTGATGACGCATCATGAAGATATGATTGATAATGTGATTTCACAAAATGGCGCCTGGATGACGTCACGATGACCTGATGACCTTGAAAATGTTCCTGTCACGTCTTATGACAATGACCTATGACTGTGCCAAAATTGAACGAAATTGACTGAACCGATCTTGAGTTATCCTCTACACAAAAAAGTGTAGGAAATAAAAATAAAGAAAGAAAGAAAATTCTGACGAAATCAATAGGTGATCTGTCGAAGACGACAGACCACCTAATAAAGAATAAAGAATAAATAAAGAAAGAAAATTCTGACGAAATCAATAGGTGATCTGTCAATGACAGATCACCTAATAAATAATAATAATAATAATAATAAAGAAAGAAAATTCTGACAAAATCAATAGGTGATCTGTCAATGACAGATCACCTAATAAATAATAATAATAACTAGAAAAGTAATTCGTCATCAGGACGAATTAGGTGATCTGTCTTCAATTCTTATGATCATGCTAATCTTCAATTCAATGATCCAATTTAATGATGTTAATGTAAAATGATGTATTAAGATATGAACTGATGAATGAAGTACTGATGAACTGATAGATTGAACTGATGTGAAATGAACTGAATTGATGAGCTAAACTGATGAACTGATAGATTGAACTGTGACCTGAACTGAAGTGATAACTTAACTGATGAACAAAATATTGAGAAAGATTATGATCAAAATCATGATCATAATGAAATTTAATGAAAATATAGATATAGAGAAGGAGAGAGGGAGACGAGTTATTGACATGTAAAAATACATGAGCTGGACCGAGGGAAGAAAGAGGAATCAGAATGCATACACTTTGAAGGAGAGAGGATAGTATAAGGAAACATGGTAGGGGTGAAATAAGAATACAAAGGGCAAAATGAAGAGCTAGAGGAAATTAAAGAAAATTACAATAGATATCGGAGGGAGAACGAGAACCAGAGGCCGGGAAAGGGAGAGGGTGAGAGAGTATACAATGAGAGGCAGAGACAGAGGGAGCTAGGCAGAGCAAGAGAGGGAGACAGAGATAGGGAGAGAGTGAAAGAGTAGAGAGAGAGATGCAATGAGAGAGCAAGAGAAGGATAGAGGGCAGATCAAGAGAGGGGAAGGGAAACAGAGCAACAGAGAGCAAGAGAAAGAGATGCAATGGAGAACGATGCTTTTAATATTTCCAGCATAAATAGAATTGAATATTTACTATATTATAGAGAAAGAGAGAAGTTATAGACATGTAAACAATTCTATGTCCGCGGAGAGACGTAAAGATTGCATATACCTGGGCTGAATTACTGGAAAGTATAAACGTCTGGGAAGGAGACTAAACATCATGAAAATGGGATGATTTGATATATTCCAACAGACTTGGGAGATTAACCCTATAGGTTTAATACACGACAAGGAATCAGATTTCCCATAGGGTTGTACTCAAACGATTGACATTCTTCTCCCATAGATATAACACGCAAAATTAGGCATTTTATTACATTGTTTGTGATTATATGATAATATGTTATAATAGTCGAAGAAGATCGAAAAATCAAATTTAAAACGACGGCAAAAAAAAAAAAAATGACCCACCAGGAATCGAACTTGGGTCGCCGGAATGGGAGGCAAGTGCTATGACCACTATACCAAAATAATCCACATAGACATTACACGTGAACGGAAAATGGAATTCTCAAATCCCACTTTGCAAGTGAAATATGAGCTTGATCCCGGCATCTGATCGAAAAATAAAGGGCACACTTGTGATAGCTTATTGTCTCAGCTACAACATACTCGAAGCTCAGCGAAAACAAAGCTAAAACGACGGAGATATTGCTCGCGAAAGACGGGAATGTAGAATCCAGTTTAGGAAAAAGTCATGTCCCATAGAGAATACACGCAAAATGTGAAAAATTGACATGCCTCCTTTAATCCCAAAAATACGTCATGATGCCTTTGTCAAAATGAAAATCGTGGTGACTGCATTTGTAGAGAATTGTCTCAGCTAGAACATATCAAAATTTGGAAGAAAATCGATCAATATTTACAGAGATACAATCAATTTTCCAAAAATATGCTGACGTCATAATATGCAAATTGAAATTTTGAGTTCGGAGGCCGATATGATGACGTCATGAGTTGATTGAGGGTCAAATGAGACATGAAATCATATCTCCGACTCATAATCTATCCAAATATGAAAAAAATTGGGGTATCCATCCATTCTGAAGAGTTACAATGAGTTTTGTATAGGCATGTTTTTGCCTATGTATTGTGGATAGAGATATGCGGTCCGCGGGTGCTGTTATACTTTGACGGACGCTCATTGCGTTATTACTGGTCAGAAAAAGTGAACAAGGTATCAAAATGCTTGGAAAAATATGCCAAATATGATGACAGAGAAAATTTGGCGATTCTATGTTGCAAAATGCCAAAACGCGCAAAACGCGCGCGCATAAGTGCGCGCGCAAATTTTGAAAATGCTTAAAATGGCCTGAAACGTGTGCAAACAAAATTTGGGACGAATTGGAGCATTTTGAAATTTTGATGCGCGCGTACGCGCGCGTCGAGGTGCGCACGCGGATTTTGTCGACATTTTTGTTGACCTTTGACCTAAAATTGATGTATACCAAATATGGTTGATTTTTGATGACTCGTTATCGAGATAAGATAATGACCTGATGTTTACAAAATGGCGCCTGGATGACGTCACGATGACCCCATGACCTTGAGAAAGTTACTAGAACTTGATATTATAGGGCCTGATGACTGACAGAAATTTGAAGGAAATTGACCATGTCGATTTCGAGTAAACGTTTACACAAAAAGTGTACGGATGAAATAAAAATAAACTAGAAAAGTAATTCGTCATCAGGACGAATTAGGTGATCTGTCTTCAATTCTTATGATCATGCTAATCTTCAATTCAATGATCCAATTTAATGATGTTAATGTAAAATGATGTATTAAGATATGAACTGATGAATGAAGTACTGATGAACTGATAGATTGAACTGATGTGAAATGAACTGAATTGATGAGCTAAACTGATGAACTGATGAATGAACTGATAGATTGAACTGTGACCTGAACTGAAGTGATAACTTAACTGATGAACAAAATATTGAGAAAGATTATGATCAAAATCATGATCATAATGAAATTTAATGAAAATATAGATATAGAGAAGGAGAGAGGGAGACGAGTTATTGACATGTAAAAATACATGAGCTGGACCGAGGGAAGAAAGAGGAATCAGAATGCATACACTTTGAAGGAGAGAGGACATGGTAGGGGTGAAATAAGAATACAAAGGGCAAAATGAAGAGCTAGAGGAAATTAAAGAAAATTACAATAGATATCGGAGGGAGAACGAGAACCAGAGGCCGGGAAAGGGAGAGGGTGAGAGAGTATACAATGAGAGGCAGAGACAGAGGGAGCTAGGCAGAGCAAGAGAGGGAGACAGAGATAGGGAGAGAGTGAAAGAGTAGAGAGAGAGATGCAATGAGAGAGCAAGAGAAGGATAGAGGGCAGATCAAGAGAGGGGAAGGGAAACAGAGCAACAGAGAGCAAGAGAAAGAGATGCAATGGAGAACGATGCTTTTAATATTTCCAGCATAAATAGAATTGAATATTTACTATATTATAGAGAAAGAGAGAAGTTATAAACATGTAAACAATTATATGTCCGCGGGAGAGACGTAAAGATTGCATATACCTGGGCTGAATTACTGGAAAGTATAAACGTCTGGGAAGGAGACTAAACATCATGAAAATGGGATGATTTGATATATTCCAACAGACTTGGGAGATTAACCCTATAGGTTTAATACACGACAAGGAATCAGATTTCCCATAGGGTTGTACTCAAACGATTGACATTCTTCTCCCATAGATATAACACGCAAAATTAGGCATTTTATTACATTGTTTGTGATTATATATAATATGTTATAATAGTCGAAGAAGATCATAAAATCAAATTTAAAACGACGGCAAAAAAAAAAAAAATGACCCACCAGGAATCGAACTTGGGTCGCCGGAATGGGAGGCAAGTGCTATGACCACTATACCAAAATAATCCACATAGACATTACACGTGAACGGAAAATGGAATTCTCAAATCCCACTTTGCAAGTGAAATATGAGCTTGATCCCGGCATCTGATCGAAAAATAAAGGGCACACTTACGATAGCTTATTGTCTCAGCTACAACATACTCGAAGCTCAGCGAAAACAAAGCTAAAACGACGGAGATATTGCTCGCGAAAGACGGGAATGTAGAATCCAGTTTAGGAAAAAGTCATGTCCCATAGAGAATACACGCAAAATGTGAAAAATTGACATGCCTCCTTTAATCCCAAAAATACGTCATGATGCCTTTGTCAAAATGAAAATCGTGGTGACTGCATTTGTAGAGAATTGTCTCAGCTAGAACATATCAAAATTTGGAAGAAAATCGATCAATATTTACAGAGATACAATCAATTTTCCAAAAATATGCTGACGTCATAATATGCAAATTGAAATTTTGAGTTCGGAGGCCGATATGATGACGTCATGAGTTGATTGAGGGTCAAATGAGACATGAAATCATATCTCCGACTCATAATCTATCCAAATATGAAAAAAATTGGGGGTATCCATCCATTCTGAAGAGTTACAATGAGTTTTGTATAGGCATGTTTTTGCCTATGTATTGTGGATAGAGATATGCGGTCCGCGGGTGCTGTTATACTTTGACGGACGCTCATTGCGTTATTACTGGTCAGAAAAAGTTAAACAAGGTATCAAAATGCTTGGAAAAATGTGCCAAATATGATGACAGAAAAATTTGGTGATTTGATGTTGTAAAATGCCAATACGCGCGAAAACGCGCGCGTATAAGTGCGCGCGCGCAAATTTTGAAAATGCTTAAAATGGCCTGAAACGTGTGCAAACAAAATTTGGGACGAATTGAGGCATTATAAAATTTTGATGCGAGCGTACGCGCGCGTCGAGGTGCGCGCGCGGAATTTGTTGACATTTTTGTTGACCTTTGACCTAAAATTGATGTATACCAAATATGGTTGATTTTTGATGACTCGTTATCGAGATAAGATAATGACCTGATGTTTACAAAATGGCGCCTGGATGACGTCACGATGACCCCATGACCTTGAGAAAGTTACTAGAACTTGATATTATAGGGCCTGATGACTTACAGAAATTCGAAGGAAATTGACATTGTCGATTTCGAGTAAACGTTTACACAAAAAAGTGTACGGATGAAATAAAAATAAATAAATAAATAAATAATAAATAAATAAAGAAAGAAAATTCTGACGAAATCAATAGGTGATCTGTCCTTGACAGATCACCTAATAAATAACTAGAAATGTAATTCGTCATGAGGACGAATTAGGTGGTCTGTTATGTAATCTGAATAACTGATCTTGTAGAAAATTGTCTTAGCTACAACATATCAAAATTTGGAAGAAAATCGATCCATATTTACAGAGATACAATCAATTTTCCATAAATATGCTGACGTCATAATATGCAAATTCGTATTTTGAGTTCCAAGGCCAAAGGGCAAAGGGCAGAGCTATAGAAAATTAAGGAACATTACAAGACATAATAGAAGGAGAACGAGAACCAGAGGCGGGAGAGGTAGAGGGTGAGAGAGAAGAAAAAGAGAAGGGCAGAGGCAGAGGGAGACAGAGCAAGAGAATAAGAGGGAGGCAAGGCAAGAGGTCGAGGTAGAGGAGGCAGAGAGAGAGGAGAGGGTAAAAGAGTAGAGAGAGATATATATGCAGAGACAGAGCAAGAGAAGGAGAGAGGGGCAAAATAAGAGAGGAGAAGGGAAACAGAGCAAGAGAGAGGAGAAAGAAGAAAGAGAGAGATGCAATGGAGAACGATGCATTCAATATATCCAGCATAAATAGAATTTAATATAGAGAAAGAGAGAAGTATAGACAAGTAAACAATTCTATGTCCACGGGAGAGACGTAAACATGCATATACCTTGGGCTGAATAACTGGAAAAAGTAAAAACGTCTGGGAAGGAGACTAGCAAGGTGATTTGATATTGTAGCAGAGTTGGGAGATAAACCCTATATTAGGTTTAATACCAGATTTCCCATAGGGTTGTACTCAAACGATTGACATTCTTCTCCCATAGATATAACACGCAAAATTAGGCATTTTATTACATTGTTTGTGATTGTATATGATAATATGTTATAATAGTCGAAGAAGATCATAAAATCAAATCTAAAACGACGGCAAAAAAAAAAAAAAAATGACCCACCAGGAATCGAACTTGGGTCGCCGGAATGGGAGGCAAGTGCTATGACCACTATACCAAAATAATCCACATAGACATTACACGTGAACGGAAAATGGAATTCTCAAATCTCACTTTGCAAGTGAAATATGAGCATGATCCCGGCATCTGATCGAAAAATAAAGGGCACACTTGTGATAGCTTATTGTCTCAGCTACAACATACTCAAAGCTCAGCAAAACAAAACTAAAACGACGGAGATATTGCTCGCGAAAGACGGAATGTAGAATCCAGTTTTGAGAAAAAGTCATGTCCCATAGAGAATACACGCAAAATGTGAAAAATTGACATGCCTCCTTTAATCGCAAAAATACGCCATGATGCCTTTGTCAAAATGAAAAATCGTGGTGACTGCATTTGTAGAGAATTGTCTCAGCTAGAACATATCAAAATTTGGAAGAAAATCGATCAATATTTACAGAGATACAATCAATTTTCCAAAAATTATGACGTCATAATATGCAAATTGAAATTTTGAGTTCGAGGCCAATATGATGACGTCAGAACATACGATTGGTCAAAATGACATGAAATCATATCTCCATTTCATAATCTATCAAATATGAAAAAAAATTGGGGGTATCCATCCATTCTGAAGAGCTATGGCGGATTTTGTATAGGCATGTTTTACTACTTTTTACATTATATTGCCCATTGACGCGCGCACGAATTTTAAAGTTTTGACGTCATGGCATTATTAAGGTCGAGAATGACTGGAAATAGTTCAAATTGTCAAGGATAGTGTCAGGAATACAAACCATGCGAAAAAACGGCGTTTGTACGTTAAATGCGGTGCGCGCAAAACGCGCGCGGACGCGCACGGACGGAAATTGTTGAAATGCTTAAAATGACCTTATTCGTACTCGTTTAATAGATGCGATTTTGAGCATTTTAATTTTGACGCGCGTACGCGCGCGTCATGACCTTTATGTGACCTTTGATGACATGACCTGTTGACCCTTGACCTGAAGTATATGTGATATGAATATGAATTACCTGATGACGCATCATGAAGATATGATTGATAATGTGATTTCACAAAATGGCGCCTGGATGACGTCACGATGACCTGATGACCTTGAAAATGTTCCTGTCACGTTTATGACAATGACCTATGACTGTGCCAAAATTGAACGAAATTGACTGAACCGATCTTGAGTTATCCTCACACAAAAAGTGTAGGAAATAAAAATAAAGAAAGAAAGAAAATTCTGACGAAATCAATAGGTGATCTGTCGAAGACGACAGACCACCTAATAAACTAGAAAAGTAATTCGTCATCAGGACGAATTAGGTGATCTGTCTTCAATTCTTATGATCATGCTAATCTTCAATTCAATGATCCAATTTAATGATGTTAATGTAAAATGATGTATTAAGATATGAACTGATGAATGAAGTAATTGATGAACTGATAGATTGAACTGATGTGAAATGAACTGAATTGATGAGCTAAACTGATGAACTGATGAATGAACTGATAGATTGAACTGTGACCTGAACTGAAGTGAAAACTTAACTGATGAACAAAATATTGAGAAATGATTATGATCAAAATCATGATCATAATGAAATTTAATGAAAATATAGATATAGAGAAGGAGAGAGGGAGACGAGTTATTGACATGTAAAAATACATGAGCTGGACCGAGGAAGAAAGAGGAATCAGAATGCATACACTTTGAAGGAGAGAGGACATGGTAGGGGTGAAATAAGAATACAAAGGGCAAAATGAAGAGCTAGAGGAAATTAAAGAAAATTACAATAGATATCGGAGGGAGAACGAGAACCAGAGGCCGGGAAAGGGAGAGGGTGAGAGAGTATACAATGAGAGGCAGAGACAGAGGGAGCTAGGCAGAGCAAGAGAGGAGACAGAGATAGGGAGAGAGTGAAAGAGTAGAGAGAGAGATGCAATGAGAGAGCAAGAGAAGGATAGAGGGCAGATCAAGAGAGGAAGGGAAACAGAGCAAGAGAGAGAGAGAGACAGAGCAAGAGAAAGAGATGCAATGGAGAACGATGCTTTTAATATTTCCAGCATAAATAGAATTGAATATTTACTATATTATAGAGAAAGAGAAGTTATAGACATGTAAACAATTCTATGTCCACGGGAGAGACGTAAAGATTGCATATACCTGGGCTGAATTACTGGAAAGTATAAACGTCTGGGAAGGAGACTAAACATCATGAAAATGGGATGATTTGATATATTCCAACAGACTTGGGAGATTAACCCTATAGGTTTAATACACGACAAGGAATCAGATTTCCCATAGGGTTGTACTCAAACGATTGACATTCTTCTCCCATAGATATAACACGCAAAATTAGGCATTTTATTACATTGTTTGTGATTGTATATGATAATATGTTATAATAGTCGAAGAAGATCATAAAATCAAATTTAAAACGACGGCAAAAAAAAAAAAAAAAATGACCCACCAGGAATCGAACTTGGGTCGCCGGAATGGGAGGCAAGTGCTATGACCACTATACCAAAATAATCCACATAGACATTACACGTGAACGGAAAATGGAATTCTCAAATCCCACTTTGCAAGTGAAATATGAGCATGATCCCGGCATCTGATCGAAAAATAAAGGGCACACTTGTGATAGCTTATTGTCTCAGCTACAACATACTCGAAGCTCAGCGAAAACAAAGCTAAAACGACGGAGATATTGCTCGCGAAAGACGGGAATGTAGAATCCAGTTTAGGAAAAAGTCATGTCCCATAGAGAATACACGCAAAATGTGAAAAATTGACATGCCTCCTTTAATCCAAAAATACGCCATGATGCCTTTGTCAAAATGAAAAATCGTGGTGACTGCATTTGTAGAGAATTGTCTCAGCTAGAACATATCAAAATTTGGAAGAAAATCGATCAATATTTACAGAGATACAATCAATTTTCCAAAAATATGCTGACGTCATAATATGCAAATTGAAATTTTGAGTTCGGAGGCCATATGATGACGTCATGAGTTATTGAGGGTCAAATGAGACATGAAATCATATCTCCGACTCATAATCTATCCAAATATGAAAAAAATTGGGGTATCCATCCATTCTGAAGAGTTACAATGAGTTTTGTATAGGCATGTTTTTGCCTATGTATTGTGGATAGAGATAGCGCGCCGCGGTGCTGTTATACTTTGACGGACGCTCATTGCGTTATTACTGGTCAGAAAAAAGTGAACAAGGTATCAAAATGCTTGGAAAAATGTGCCAAATATGATGAAAGAGAAAATTTGGTGATTCGATGTTGCAAAATGCCAGTACGCGAAAACGCGCGCATGCGCGCGCAAATTTTGAAAATGCTTAAAATGGCCTGAAACGTGTGCAAACAAAATTTGGGACGATTTGGAGCATTTTGAAATTTTGATGCGCGCGTACGCGCGCGTCAAGGTGCGCACGCGGATTTTGTCGACATTTTTTGTTGACCTTTGACCTAAAATTGATGTATACCAAATATGGTTGATTTTTGATGACTCGTTATCGAGATAAGATAATGACCTGATGTTTACAAAATGGCGCCTGGATGACGTCACGATGACCCCATGACCTTGAGAAAGTTACTAGAACTTGATATTATAGGGCCTGATGACTGACAGAAATTTGAAGGAAATTGACCATGTCGATTTCGAGTAAACGTTTACACAAAAAAGTGTACGGATGAAATAAAAATAAATAAAGAATAAAGAATAAAGAATAAAGAATAAAGAAAGAAAATTCTGACGAAATCAATAGGTGATCTGTCAATGACAGATCACCTAATAATAAAGAAAGAAAATTCTGACGAAATCAATAGGTGATCTGTCAATGACAGATCACCTAATAAAGAAAGAAAATTCTGACAAAATCAATAGGTGATCTGTCAATGACAGATCACCTAATTATAATAATAATTAAAATAATAATAATAATAATTACAATAATAATAATGATAATAATTACAATAAAAACAATAATAATAATGATAACAATAATAATAATGGTCATTTATACTGGACTATATACACTATTAAAGTACCATAGCGCTTATAATGTTAACAAAAAGGAAAACATAAATATTAAAAAAAAACATAGGATTGTTCGAATAGTGTCTGGTTTGTTATTTTTATCGTATTCCTTGTGAGGGAGCTGCCTGGTTGACGGCTAAAGTGAGTAGATTCACTTTTTGTAGATTCTGTCAAATATTGTGCATGTTATCTGATTTTATGTTGATTTGACGTAAAACATATAAAATAATTACTTTATGCATGTTTTATGATATATTTTCTTGTATGGCTCTACAAAAAATGAAGAATGGGCAGTATATTTAGTAAATGTATTCAGTGTGTGATCCTTTTCAGAAATCGTTATACAGTAATATTAATGGATTCTTTCGAATAATGATGTTATTGATTTCCAATAGTAAATAAAAAAAAAAAATACACTAATACAACTTTTTGACTTGGTTGAACGAAGCTTTGGCTTTATAGCGATGTATAATATATGGTTGTAGCACATTTACCCCTGACAATCCCCAGGACAATTACCCACCCCCTTGAAAATTACTCCCTTGGACAATCACACCCCTCGTCTTGGACAATTACCCCGAAGACAATTGCCCCGAAAATCCAAAAACAACTTATTTTCAGGGTGGACTTCCCATTTAATGGACAGGGGTTAATTGTCTTCGGGGTTGAGGCTAATTTTCCTAGGGGTTATTTCCGGGGTAATAATAATAATAGTACTCAGTTTTTATATAGCGCAAATTACAATTAAGTCTCTAAGCGCTTCCAAACTTGGAGATTATTTCCCCGGCTTTAGCTGTGCTGCCATTACGGCGCTCTTGCATTTCAAGGAATTAATTCCTGCCAGGTACCCATTTGCATCACCTGGGTTGAGTGTGGCAAATGTAGATCAATGTCTTGCCAAAGGACATTAGTGCCGCGACGGGACTCGAACCGCGGACCTTGTGATCGACAGTCCGGCGACGTAACCACTCGACCACGACACCTCTAATTGTCCTGATACAATAATGTATGTAATACAACATTTATGGCACAAACAAAACATGATGCAATATATTTTTCCAATAAATATCCAGCCTTTGCGGAAAATTATCACCTGAAAATCTTGGAGATAAACTACCGACAGAGTGAGAGAAGAAAAAACGTATGTATTTAAATGCATTTCGATATATTATAGTCGTAGAAGGCAGCAGCTGGGCGGGTTGGCTCCAACACCCCCTCCCCCTTCCTCCTCTCCCCAACAATGCCTGAAATAATCAGCCGTAGCTGGAAGAAAGCATAAACACATTTTTTCTAACTGGCTTGTGAACTATAAAACTGAACAGCAAAAGAAGCAAACTTGACAAAATAGACCTTTGAATATATATTATCAAGTTGTCTGGAGGAACGTGTTGGCGATGGCGTCAGGGGAATTATAAAAATTGCATTGATGGCATTAAGAGTCTCCTAGAGAACACAAAGCACTATATACTTTGCTTCGGGCCAGAAAAGGCATTTAATGAAAACATATTTGTTTAGTACCTTACACACAATTCATTCTTTCATATTTACTATTCAAACAGTGTTGCAATTGAAGCTTGTATAATGGCTAAATATGAAAGGTAAACATAATATTCAAAGCGCAAACCAAACTCGAAGGTGAAGGCGTCACATCATTCCCTTTGTCTGATTATCAAAACTCAATCATGTCCTTCCAAAATGTTATCATTAGAATCGATTTCCTCTTCTTTTTCTCTTTTTCTTTTTTCTTTGTTACTGGTCTATATATTAAAGATTAGGAAAGGATACACATTTGCTGCAATTTAAATGGTTGACCAAAAGCTTGGTGAATAAATGTCATTTCATTTTGATTTTAGTTTGATGTTTTGGTTCATGCATCATCTTCTCAGGATATATATTTTCAGGAACATGAATTCAAGGAATGAAATATGTCATAATCATAAAATAAATATTAGAAGACTAAACATAAACAAGAAACTGGACAAGTTTGCAGGCCTTTTATTATTGTTAGAAGTAGTATTATCATAATTATTATTATAATGATTATAATCATAATAATCATTAGTGTCATATCATCATCATTATGATTATAATATATTCGAATGAGACAAAATTAAAAAAAAGTATATACAGAACAATAGTAAGTTTTGGAGATTTGAAGTGGTTCAGGTGGATGCCAGGAAAGAAAAAAAATACTAAAAATAACTATAACCCGAATAACGTTTGTTTCAAACGATGGCAGAGATGGAATACTGTCAGGGAGACGGAAATTAAAAGATAGAATTGTTAGGGAGTGTTGCTTTTTATCGTTCCGTTATCCTTAGATTCGTTTTGTAAATGGTTTAGATTTAATTTGTATTCCTATAGACAGTTCATTGGATAGGTGTCAGTTATCAGTGCCACTGCGCATAGCCATTCGTGAGCATGATGCAATGTGTTCATGTAGGTATTTTGTGCGCATGGGTGCTTGTACAAATGAATGTGCGCGTGTGTTTGTGTGTGTGTGTGTGTCTACGTCCGTTTTGTCTTGATTATGCGGCGTGGCATGGACGGTGACGCTTTTCTCCTGTTTGTGACATGTGGGGGGGGGTGGTCATTGTTCAAACAAGATTGCTTTTTTTAAATGTATTTTACTTGCAAAACTAACATTTTTATTTTTGCTTCTCTATCTACAGGTATTGTATCTCTGCAATTAAACTGAACTCTGTTTGAATGAATGTTTTATATTTTGTTTTTATCATGTTAACTTCAATTCTGTAACCTTGATTTTGTGTACATGTGCTTTTGAATTTAAGCGAATAAAGAACATGAAATGAAATGAAATAAAATGAAATGATCTGATTTTACAAAGGTAAATAGCGCAGAATAGCAAGATACATCAACCAATGAATTGTAAGTATAAGAGAAAAAGGAAAAGATAACAATTAATCTCGCATTATGTACATGTATATGTTTCATTTATAAAAATGGAGCACTTGTACACAGAATAACATAAGATAAGATAAATTATAAAAATCTGTCGAGGTCGCTGTGAAACTGAATACAATTTAAATAATTCCTGCTACTTATGAGGCGATTGAGGGTACCTAGTTATCATGGAGCAGATTTTTATTCAAACAAAATAAAATGTATAATATAAAGTCATAATAAGTGCACTACATATGACATATGAGTTGACTTTGAAGAAAAAATGGGCCTCCCATGAAAAAGAAAATCCTAATTTATGCGATTATTACTCAATAGATGCAAATATTTTTCTTTTTTCCCCTCATTTGTCTTCAATAGTCATACATATCCTTTGTTCTCACAGTCTAATATATTACCATTAAAGGACCTGATAACCTTGAATTCCCTTGTGTTTATGTATAAATTTCATGCCAAAATCTTGCCTTCTCTCTTTAGCGATATGTTTGTTTTGAATTCCTCAATTCATTCTTTCCATACTCGCCAAAGTAATTTAATACACTTACCTCGGGTTCGCTCTTCCGTTGCCTCAAATTCATTTAAAACTCACTTTCCTAAGTTATGGAATAAACTCCCAACGATATTAAAAACAGTTCAACTCTTTCCAGATTCAAAAAGCTAAGCAGGGAAATCTTAAAATCTTAACTTCTTTATAATATGTTCTTAATATTCTTGTTCGCTCTTCTTTTCTCTTTGCCCTCATATATACATATACATGTAGATACAGATTTTGCTGCTGCTGCAAGAAGTGTACTTCTCTTTTTTGCCCTTGTTTATATTGTTTATATTAATGTTCAGATTTTCTTTGTATAAGTATTGCTGATCTTTTATGTATTTTAATTTGGTGGCCCCTTTTTATAAGCTCTGCTTTCTCCGGGGTCACCAAACCATCATTGTGTTCTGCTAAAATTTCGATGTAACTTATTCTGATTGTATATATATTTTGATGGTTGAACCAATAAATGAATTGAAAAATTGAAATTGAAAAATTGAATTGAAATTGAAATTGAATTTGTCAAAACATGTTTATACTTCATGGGATGTGTTATATTCTCGCCTTAATATTACTTTAAAGATATGAAAAACAAATTTAGTTTTATCCCAAAATAATACACATAACATGGATTTTTAAAATATACATTTCTTTTTAATACGAACAAAATCCATAGAGCTTGAAATTGATCTCACAGTTGTGACTGTTGTCATCTATTTTCCTCTTTCATGTATGAGTTTGATATAATTCCCCTCACTGTATATTTACTGTTAACCGCAGATTGTGATAATAATTTTCGACAGCATCGTATCATCATCATTGCCAGGTACTCAGTTATACCTTGGTAGAAAGCGGCAAATGTGGATTAATGTCTTCAGAAAGTGCCGGACTTTGATTCGAACCCTCAACCCTTGCATTAAGAGTCAAGTGAATGATTTACTAAACCATGACAACTCCATTGACAGACTTTGTTTATTTATTTGCCCATATTACTTACTGCTTATAACAGCATTCAACTGAAAAAGGAGGATTAGAAGTCCAAAGTAAAGGGCAGTTCCTACAGATGAGGTTTCCATTGTTACTCCTCAAGTAATTGTTACTCCTCAAGTGAAGTCCTATAAAGAAAACATATATTAGCATTATGACATCAATTTGTCGCTTTTAGTTTTGTTCAATGAATTATTTTCATGAGTCGTTTTGAACCTCATTTATATTTCATCGATAAGAGTTAATACCTATATGCCTATAGACTTGTCAAAAGTTTAAAACTCAATTGTGATTAAGATTATCTTTAGTTGTTGGATAATTGATCGTTTAAATACTTATGAGACTTTTTGAATATGAAGTTAACTGATGAATATAGGTAAAGTCATGGGTAAAATGTTACAAAATGAATTCATATTTTGAAATGGGCATCTATACAAATGCTACAGTCCATTACTTTCTGACATTAGAATTATGTATTACTTAACTAGTAAGGGTTCATTGAGGAAATTAAAAACACATGTGACCAAGTTAAGAACATTTGAAATAGGACAATTCGTTGTTTGACACCCTGGGACATGCTGAAGCTTGTAGATTCTATAGGCAAGACTTTCTATCTGATATAAAATTGTTCATATTCGTTAAAATGATATTAGTAATGAAAATAAGTTGATAACAATGAATAACACACTGACATTAGCAATTTTATATTTGATTAACGGTAACGTGTCTGTTTTCATTTAGAAAACCTGGTTGCCTGAATATTTGTACTTGTTTGTGATCTATACACACAATGCAATTTCAGAATGTCGGAATGTTATATTATAACCAAAATTATTCTATAAAAAGTCCTGACCGGTTATATTTGATTCTATGGACTTGATAATAGTAATAATGATGATGATAATAATGATAATGATAAAATAATAGTTATAATTATACTAGTACAATAATAATAATAATTATGATAATAATGACAATAATGATAATAATAACAACAATAAAGCCGAGTTATTATATGATTGTAAGGTGCTCACGAAGAATTGTTTAAATACTTATGAGGCTACCGTGCGTAAACGAGACATATTATACTTATCATCATCACTATCATTATTATTATTATTTTGTATTGTCATAATGATATTTATTATCATTATTATTACTATAATTATTATTAATTCATTATAATCATTACAAATATGGCATTAGCCAAATTATCATCAAAATGTTGTTTCTTGTTTCCTGGTGTTTTATATATTTTGTTTCACGCTCCAAAAAAACAACAACTAAAAAACATATAATTCTAAACCTCAAATTACATCTACAGCTCATTTACCACACACACTGCTAAGGTAATATACCAACAAACAGCATTTAGGTTTAAAAGCACGTGAATTCAATTTAGGTATTAGCGCATAAAAAGGCATTCCTATGCAGATATTTAAGATAATTGTTATAAGTTACTTTCTAAGAAGTCAAAGGAAAAGTTAAGTTCGAAATTTTGCGGGACACACGTCTGTAAGTCTTTCTAAAAACTAAAAAGGTATTTGAAACAGTAGTCATCTACTAAAGATTTACTTTACACACTTAAAAATCGGCCAAACCAAAACCATACGCATACTTTTAAAATACATTATAAATGTTTATTTACTGCTCCCTAAGACTAATTGGAACATGTGTATATTTGATATCTATAATAGCAGTAATGCCATAATGAAAAAAGAGAATGTAACCGAACAAAAGGAACGTGTCTACCTATAACCTGCAAATCGTCGAAACAAAGACCAATGCAACTTCAGAGGTCATTGATCTGCTAAAATCCTTACAGGCTTACACTACCGTTTTTGGTAATTTCGAGATGAAAGCAATCTATGAATCACTCTGAAGGAATGCTTGTAAATCAGACATTAGATTCATCTCCGTAGTTATCCTCATACTAACTTTCTTGTGGTCCTTGTACGGAAAAGTGTAGCTACCACTGAAGCTCCAAAAAAAGAGTGCAATTGCTTCCTGGTCTGTACATCTTGTGGTACGACTACACACAATACTGACCTATTCATGATTTAACAGCATAACAAACCACAAACTACATTCCATAGATCGACTGCTTCACACCGTGACAATTGTTTGTCTTTGGTCATGATTAATTTTGAAAACGAGTTCCGCTTTTAGATACCGGGAGGCCTGGAATAAACCCTTCTCTGTGTTCTGTATGCCATGCATGAAAAGCTGGCCTCAAGTCATACATTTATACGACATGATTTTGCAGTGTATGTGGTTTCTGTATAGGTAGGGCCATAATATTCTGCCGTTGATGTTAGTACATGTGTTGAAGGGGGTTGCATATAGAGAAAAAAAATCTTACCCTTTTAAAGATTTTTTTTGTTTTTTGTACCTCTTTCAAACTCAAATTTTACATTTTCTTCCCGCACACGGTGCGACATAATCAAGTTTGAAGTCACCTCTCTGAATCAGGGCAAAACAAGTTTGATACGAAAGAAATATGCTTATTAAAATGAGCTTTGACATGTTTCCACTACGAGGATATATGTTTAATGAAAGTGAGAAAAAATGAAAATAAAGGATAAGCGTTATAAAGCCAACATCAAAACGGGCGTAATTTATCTTAAAGGGTCTTTTTGTCGAAATTGAAACTCAAAATAAAATATGTAGGTATCCGAACCTAAATGAACTTATCCCAAATATTCTGTCCTCGTGATGAAATACATATATATATATATGACAGCGCCATAACCAAGCTTCATACAAACTCCAGATCAACCGATTCTTGGCCCTTTGGGGGTAGTGTAATGTTATTTTGTAAGGTCTGCTATCGGGTCTGGAGTTGGGCTTGTTGGGTTCATTGCCGTTTGGTCTACAACAAGTTCGTTTAATACCCAATTGGTCTATTCCTATATGGTCTAAGCCTAGCCCGTCTGGTTATGGAGCCGGGCTTGTTACTGTGACTGGGTATTGTAATATCCAGGTTTAGGTTCATTATGCTTGGGAAAGTAATGTTATGGGAAATAAGACAGAGGGTCATTATCGTATACCAGATGAAGAACACAGAAAATTATTCTGAAGAAATTTAGGGCATATACAAGGTTCCATGTTGAAGATGTGTATGTACCTGACTGCTAACAAAGTACGTGTAGGCTTTTAAGTAAGCTACCGGGGGACCAACGGCTTTAGGTCCTCTCCTAGGGACTTTGTTATGAGGATTAATGCCTTACAAAGGGCACTAGTGTATCAACTTGGTTTAGATTACTCGGGACCTTCCAGTTACAAGAGCACTGCTTTGCCGCTAAGCCATCGCGCCTCCTGTAGGTTTTTCTATGCAGATAATTCTATCATTTCAATGGGGTCCCTTTAATGGCGTCATTTACCAGTTGTCTCATGTGAATACTGTTTATCGAGATATTGCTGATTTGATAATCTTTTCTGATCATAGATCTTTCTTTAGCCAACTTCCACACTTTGATTATTGTTCCTCTGTGTGTTCAAATCGATACCAGGCACAAACGAATAAACTCAAGAAAGTCCAAAAACGAGCTGCTAGAATAATTTCAAACAAAAGTTACGAGACTCCATCAAGTGAATTGATTAGCAATCTGAAATGGATGCCAATTGAGAAACGTTTGGAATTTCAGCGTGTTATTATGATGTACAATTGCACACATAATTTGGCGCCGTTCTATTTACAAGAAAGTTTAATTAAAGTAAGTGACATCCATCAATATAATACGAGGCAGGCAGATGAAGGTTTACTTTCTATGCCAAAGTATAACAAACAAACCATTCATTCGTTACGAGGATACCAAATATTTTGTCAATATGTTTATACATGTTCATGATGTTCTTACTTATTCTTTGTTACTATTAAGAGTTTATGTTCATGATTTTGTTTTTCTTATTATTATATCTGTTTTTAAACAATTGTTTCTTATTATGTTTAACAGGGCCTCATGGAAGACCACCATTATTGGTGATAATGAGTCACCCTGTCTAAATATCAGAAATAAATAAATAAATAAATAAATAAATATCCCTAAGGTCGTGACCGAATACATGCCTAGGGCAAAACAAAGTTATAAATGAAATGTTGTTTAAAGAGAAGGTTGAGTTCTGGGAAGAGGTGAAAAATAATTTGTGAGCGTTATCCTTGTTATTATGCAAGTATAGAAGAACATCAGATAAAACGTGTTCCCTGAAAAGCATGGCTCTTCAAATGCCTTCATATGCTAAATATGGCGCATGTAACAGCATACAAATCGGGACGTTCGTGTAGTCCCATATGAATCTTTCGGTGAACAGTGCTTGTAACTTCACTAAGACTAGGCCAAATTTCTTATCATTTTGATGATTCCAGAACCTTGCAGTACACACCAATACTTAAAATGTATTTGTTAGATGATCAACCGGTTCTGATCGATTCCACACCGTTTCTTTCACAATGCAATCGCATGACCAGAACTCAACTTTATCTTTAAACCGCAATCTCTACTGAACAAGATTGTTAAAGATACCAGAATCAAATCAGTATATACAAGTAGGCAGGGGCAACATTCTGACCAACCTTATTGAAATGCTGGTAAAATTATTTCTAGCTTTTTCTTTAGATTAGATAACCCGAAGCCTTAATAGTTATTACTGGATATTGCAGTTCTACAAAAACACGTGACGTATTTGGACCATTCCATGAGGTCCACACCCAAATGAACCTTCATAAACAAACAATAAAATCATCACATTGATCTGACGTCACACGTTATGCATTCGGTATTCTAGATATTTAAACCTGATTACCTTAACTTTTTTTAGTAATTTGTTTACTTCTAATGAATGACTTTATGTAATCGTTTGATGAGTAAGGATAATAATCCCGATTTTAATATAATTAAATCATTTTACTAAAGCCTATTACATTAAAATCAGTGTTTTGACTTCTCCTTTGACTCTTCTATTCTGTTTATTAGATATTTTTACCATGTTAATCTTCTCTGTTAATATTTTATATTAAAATAATGAACGATTTTATAAGCAACATTTATTGGAAAGGAAAACCGCCTTGTCGTTGGAGCGAGGATGATCGGAAGCCCTCGGATTTTTTCGAGTTTGCATTTCTAGTAATAACCCTTTTTAATCATCGACCTCTCTTAACGAGATTATCTTCTGCTTTTCATCCCATATCTAAACAAATCAAACGATTTAATGACATATACGTAATATTGCATTGTATTTATTTCTAATTTTATATTAAATAAGCACATACCCTGTTGGCCATACATTTTGAATAATTTCTTCTTTTTATTGTCCTCTTCTTCTTGTCTTTTTCTTCTTCTTCTTCTTATTATTATTATTGAATTATTAAATTATTACAGGAAAGCTAAAACTGCAAATATTCCTTTTTTATTTAAAAGTAAAGAGGTGAGTAAATCTGAATTTTTTTAATATTTTACTTTATTTACAGTTTTAATTTTCTTGTACTACTGTCATAAATGAACAAAAAGCTGTTAAACAAAATAAAAACATTACGAAAGAAATCGTGTAATGAAACAGAAACAAAGTAAGATATAAAAATTCTGATTCATTCACCTCCTAAAAATATAGAAAACCTCTGTCCCCCAAATCAGCTTTTTAGAGTGATAGGTATTCAGTAGAGCCTGAGTCATAACAACAAACTGGTTAATTTGACAATTTATGCTAATGAGCAGTTTATGTTGTCATTTTATTTTGACCAATACCTTCCTTGGTATGTTACCTTTTCATATATGTATGGTTTTGTAGGGCCTTTTATAAAACTGAAATGAGAAAAATGAGGACACTTTAAGTTCCCTGTAACCCTAATATTATTTTGTAGATTTTATACTTTTTTACATTTGTATATTTTAATGAAAGTATTGAATAAAGTGAACTTGAACTTGAACTTGAAATAGGTGCTTATTCTAGGAGAGGCTCCTGGCTTACAATAAAATCCTATTCCACCAGTTAGACTAGCCTTATGCCACTGTCCTCCAATAATCTGGTAGTAAAATGCTGTGATTTGGTATTTGAATATCATCTAATTGATTCTTTTTAAATCAAAAGAATGAAATAAATCAATGTTAACTTGAAAAGAAACAAATCAATGTCATAAATGGAGTAAAATTAATAATAATGTAAAAATTTGTACTGTTTGTTCAATACACCCATTCGGTGAATTGAAATGAAGACTCAATGTGATCACATAAACCAAGATAAATAATTGGAAAGGCCAGACAGAGATGCAATGAACACATATAAAGTTAAGGTTTAAAGCCAGCAAATTCAGTTTGGAATATCTGTGTAAACATAAAGCGCATAAAACAAAGGAAACCGGCAATGATAATTACTGTGCTTTTTAATATGAACAAATTTTCACTTTTAAACAGTAAATGAGCAATCGGAGAGTCAGTTATCTAAACGAAAAAAAAAAAAAAATCTTAGACGCACTCGTTAAAAAGTCTCAACCCACTCCTCAAGACTCTATTCCAATGATGTTACAACATATTTAATTCATCTGTTTTGAAAGATGAAAAAACAAAGTTGCAGATAGATGACTTATCTTTACAAGTGCTGGTTACGAAGTTCATAACCGGAGTATTACATGAATAATCGTGATAATAACACAGGAAAGAGATATACAGTGTAATATATTTCTCATACATTGAATACGTGAATACAATTATGCATATCTTATCGTTGAATACACCCATTAGGTGGAATGAAATGAAGACTCAATGTGATCACTTAAACCAATATATATGATATGAAAAATCAGACAAAAATGTAATGAACACAAATAAAGCCAAGGTTTAAAGCCAGCAACTTCATTTTATTGAGGTTTGGAATATCTGTGTAATTATCAAGCTCAGAGGACAAAGGGGGTCAAAGGAAACCGGCAACGAGAAGTATTGTACGTTTGAAAAACCTTTCCTTTTTCATACACTAGATAAGCGATTCGGAGAGTCAGTTATCCAAACAAATCGACTTTGGATCATAAATTTGACCAAATTAAAAAAATATATATATTTGAATTATAAGTACTACGGAATGCTGGTCATTCAATATTACTTTTGTAGTAACTTGTATGGTAAATTTTAAAAATAAACTTGCATGTAGCTGACTTTGAATGGTCAATTGAGCGTTGTAGATACAAACTCAACCCAATATCATATGCCTTTTTTGCCTTATGAAACAACATTGTGTTCAGCCACATATATATATATATCATGAAAAAGCATGATAAGTTCCGGTAAAGCTGAATTAATATAATTGCAACCTTTCTCACCTTTTTAAAGTCTGTTGGAAGAATATCATGGTAAAAATGTGTCCCTCTCTAAAACAGTCAGACCAAAACTTTCATGAAACAGGTTTGTGTAGTCCCATTTTTGTTTGGAGTACATGTGATTTTCAGCATAATTAATTTTTTTTTTCCAGTGTGATTATTCCAGAACCTGACTATATATGTCATTTTCTATTTCTTATTCAGCCTTTCAAAAATTATTACCAAACAATCTCTTTCACAATGAAATTACATGACTAGCACCTAAGGTCATAAGATACTGTTGGGGTTAATACATTTCACTTATTCGAGGGTTATTCTCTATATAATATGTTAGTTCAATTAATATGCAAGGATGCAATACATAGATGAGGAGAAATTTGTATGATCTACTTTTATTTTACAAGCATGCTATAGATGAATAATAGTCGAGTCTATTTCATGCACATTGGTGACTTTCTTCTGGGTTGTTTTGTTATTTTTTGTTTTGTTTTATAGATTTATAATCTGTATATTAGCTTGATTTTTCAATCACTGTACTCTCTCAATCGTTTCAATACTGTATGAACAAGGTATATCGCATTGTAATTTTAGTTTTATTAAATTTGCACTGTTAATAAATGTACTTCAAACCAATTATGTGCATATGTCATAATATCTACAGAGAGGCAGGGGACTGCAATAGGCTCCATAATATTAGGTAGGTGTCATGGTCTTGTGGATACGTCACCGCACTGTGGATCACATAGGTCGGGGTTCGAGTCCCGCCGCGGCACTAATGAATTAATGTCCTTTTGGCAAGACATTAATCTACATTTGCCACTCTCCACCCAGGTGAAGTAAATGGGTACCCGGTAGGAAGAAATTATTTGAATGCTTTAGCGCCTTATTATGGTGGGTCAGCTACAGCCGGGGTTATAATATGAAACTTTGTATTAAGCACAGTATATATTCATATAGTAGCTGCGCTATATAAATGGACCTATTCATAAGTACGCAGAATGTCTTGCTGACAAAAAAAAATAAGGAAATGTATTTTTGATCACAAATGGCAGCTACTGCAGCAGAAATTTTGTATAGTAATTAGATAAAGTTGTTTACCTATTATAACATATGCATAATTGTATACACGTATTCAATGTATGGGAATGATATTATATCTCTTTCATGTGCTTTCATCACGATTATTCATGTTATATTCCGGTTATGAACTTTGTAACCACCACTTGTAAAGACAAGTCATCTGTCAGCAACTATGTTTGTTTATCTTCCAAAACAGATGAATTAAATATGTTGTCACATCATTGTGGCAGAGTCTAGAGGCGTGGGTTGAGACTATTCAATAAGTGCGACGTAGATAATTATTATTTGTTTCTGTTTAGACAATTGACTCCCCGAATCGCTCATCTACTGTACAAAATAAAAAGGGTTTACAAAAGCACAGTACTTATCATTGCCGGTTTTAATTGTCTTTTACGATTTATGTTTACACAGATATTCCAAACCTTAATAAACTGAATTTTCTGGCTTTAAACCTTGCTATGCATTTTTGTATAACTTTTCCCGTTGTTTATCTTGGTGTATGAGATCACATTGGCCCGAATCCACAAAGGAGGTTTAAGCTCGCCGGTATGACGTCATATGACGCGTTAAACCATGGGTTAAATTTTGAACCTCCTTTTGTAAAATTCGGCCATTGAGTTTACGTTTCATTCCACCCAATGGGTGTATTGGAATATAAGTTCACATGTTTATATTTTTATTAAATTTACTCCATAAATCACATTGATGTGTTTCTTTTCAAGTTAACATTGATATATTTCATTTATTTAATTACACAAAAAAAATCAATTAGCCTAGGTTATATTTATATACCAAATCACAGCATTGTACTACCAGATTATTGAGGGACAGTGGCATAAGGCCAGTCGTATCGGTGGACTAATAAGATTTTATTGTAAGCCAGGAGCCTCTCCTGAAATAAGCACCAATTTCAAGTTCAAGTTCAAGTTCACTTTATTCAATACTTTCATTTCAATTATACAAATATAAACTAACATATAAATGTTACAAAATAATATCAAAATATGTAACATGAGAATAACATAAGCGGTTAAGACGAGAAGAACAAGGGGATCTAAACATTTACATGAATGAAAGTATTTTGAGACAAGGCAGGAAGGCTGGGCCTTATGTAAAACTATCAGTCCTGACCGTATGGCCATCGGGTGTAGCCCCCAGAGCCACTGAAACGCAAGAAACTGACAGAAATTTCTGTCGGGAGCGGATGTCAGACGGCCCCCCCAAAATTGGGCCCATCAAATTTTGTCAGTAGAAAGAGGTAATGCTGGCTGTACATTACAACAGACTAACAACTTACAAAATTGACCATCGGGAAGGGGATGTAAAACTCCCTTGAAAATAACAGCAAAGAGCCCTTAAACCCTTAAACATTATACTCTTTTAACAAGGCGGTTAAAACTATGTTGTTGTCTAAGTATTGATCCTGTCGTGTGTCATTATATTATATTCACGATTGTGTGTACAAATAATGTGTAATCGTCCATGACCTAGTATCGTTTATCCATCCATGAATGAACCTGCATTCAATCAGCAGATGTATTAGTTGTATTGTATTAAAAGAAAAAACAACGCTCCTTCTCTCCCCTTTCCTTTTCTTCTCTGCAAGTCACTCTTCTGCTTTTTTATTTATATTCTTGTATCTAAGTTAAAGGCTGCGGGCACGTCAAGCTACTTTGCTTATGATGTAGCAATCCTGCATCTAATGTATGTTAATTATGCATTCAATATTTTTTTTTAATTTCGTATGTTTTCTGTATAAAATTATATACATATGAAATATTGTATCAATCCAATGTTAATTATGCATTCAATATATTTGTTTTATTTCGTATATTTTCTGTATATAGACATATGAAATATTGTAACAAACCATATTATGTCCATGAAAATGTATGATGAAAGAAAAAAAGATGCAGAAACCAATAAATCAAATCAAATCAAATCAAACCCTAAAATAACCTGGATGAAAAGAAAAGGAAAGTCCAATAATGCCAAATCTGACACACAAATTTCTGCTACATATACACACTAGTGAGCATGCGCCTACTAGATCACACAAACTTTCCCTTTTAATTGTCTTCATCAACAATTTACCAAGTAGATCTATTGAATCATTGTTATCATTGCAAAGAAAACAATATATTTATGTAGATCTCTTGAGATACCCCCTTCTTTTAATTTATTTCTTATTAAATTAAATCAAACTTACCTTACAGAAAAATATATTTGCTATAAGGATAGATCCATGCATAAAAATGAAATGTGCTAGAATTAGGATGATGTAGTAACCTGTTCATGTTTTTTTTTTGTTTTTTTTTTTTTAATCCATAATTTCGGTTTCACTCATACTATATTTGTCATCATTTTGTATTATGATAATTATATATTTGAAATACATGTGTTTCATTTTAATTTGTATTATGTATGAGAAGTTTTGACCGAATAAAAAAAAAAACTTTAAAAAAAACTTTAAAAAAGAAAAGTAGATCTACATGTAAAGTTTACATTTACTGCTGGTGTGGAGTTGTGTTACTTGGCAAAGTTTGATCAAACTTTCACATATGAATGATAGTATTCCTAAATATCCCACTTAGGGGGATTGGGGTTAGAGGGAACTTAAAGTGTCCTCAACTTTTTCAGCTAGTTGTTTATTCATGACAGTATATTACAAGAAAAACTGAAACTGTAAATAAAGTTTAAAAAAAAAAATCATATTCACTCACCTCCTTATTTTTTTAAAGGAATATGTGCAGTTTTAGCGTGCTTGTAAATAACGGAATAAGTTAATAATAATAATGATAATAATAAGAGGAAGAAGACAAGGAGAAGTAGACGAGAAGAAGATGAAGAAATCATTCCAGATTTATAGGCAGCCAGGTATGTTCTTATTATATATCAAATTATAAATAAATACAAATTTATATGTTATTCAATCGCTATGATATTTTTAGATATAGGATGAAGAGGGGAAGATAATCCCGTTAAGAGAGGTCAATGATTACAAAGGGGGACTACAAGAAAAGCAAACATAGTACATTGATTGATTTTTTTTCTTCCCAGTGCTGAATTAATATTCTTTTTTTTCTTCTTCAGATTCCTATAAAACATCCATCATTATATCATATAACTCTCGTATACTTTTATAAGTTTTCTGTGTCAGACATATTTACTTCAACATGTTTTCAATTTCATTTTCACCATCATTCATTATCATCAACATCATCACCATCATCAGTTTTTGTTTTATTTTCTTATTATCACCCCCCTCCTTCCACCGGGCTATCACGCTGTCAAGCAATCTCTTATTGTTATAGCCCTTCTTCTTCTGCAACTTTCTTAATGAATAATTATTGGTATTGTGTTACCAGTTTAATTTTGTTTTAATGTCAGCCTTTATTATTTATATATTGTGTACACATTAAAACAAACTTGTTATATTCTGTATTTGTTTTATTGCTAAAATGTAATTTGATTTGTATGTTGCAGGAAAAAAAAATCAATTCAAGGTAAAGCTCGAAGAAATCCGAGGGCTTCCGTTCATCCTCGCTCCAACAACAAGGCGGTTTTTCTTTCCAATAAATTTAGCTTTCTGAAGGATACCATAAATTACCGAACTTTCACGTGTACAATGTTTGAGAAAATTGTATTTTTAAAATATCGTTCATTATGTCAATATAAAATATTAACAGAGAGGATAGACATGGTTAGAATATATGAAATGCAGAATGGAATGGTCAAATGAAGAAGTCAAAACACTGATTGTAATGTAATAGGCTTTAGTAAAATGCTTTTATTATATTAAAATCGGGATCCTTACCCCAGTTACTCATTAAATGATTACACAAAGTCATTGATTTGAAGTAAACAAATTACTAAAGAAATTGAAGTAATCGGGTTTAAATATCTAGAATATGTAGAACTGCCATATCCAGTAATAAATAATAATAACAACGTTGCTTATAAAGCGCTTACCAACGAAGTCTCTTAGCGCTATAAGTCTCTAAGCGCTAATGACTTTGGGTAATATAATCTACAGAAAATGGTAGAAATAATTTTATCAGCTTTTCACACACAAAAAATGTCAGAATGTTCACCATGCCTATACTGATATAATTATATTGATTTGATTATGGTTTCTTTATATATCTGGTTCAGTAGGGACAGGGGCTTAAACAACATTTCATTTATAACTTTGTTTTGCCCTTGGTATTCGGTCATGATCATATGGCTATTGTGGAAGTTGGCTAAAGAAAGATCTATGACCACAAAAGATGATCAAATCAGCAATATCTCGATATACAGTATTCACATGAGACAACCGGTAAATGACGCCATTGAAGGTATCCCGTTGGAATGATAGAATTACCTGATACAAGGAGAGGACTACAAGCCGTTGGTCCCCCGTTCGCTTACTTAAAAGCCTACACATTCTTTGTTAGCACTCAGGTAAAAACAAATCAGCCATCAACATGGAACCTTGTACGCCCTAAATTTCTTCAGAATAATTTCTGTGTTCTTCATCTGGTAAACGATTATGACCCTCTGTCTTATCTCCCCTGACATTGCTTCCCCAAGCATAATGTACCTAAATCTGGCTACAAAGTACCGACTTGTATGCTATTACAATACCCAGTCACACCAACGAGCCCGGCACCAGACCCAGACGGGCTGGATGTAGACCATATGTGAATAGATCAATTGGGTATTAAACGAACTTGTTTTAAACCAAACGGCCCGAGACCCGATAGCAGACCTCACAAAATGAAATTACACTACCCCAAAGGGCCAAGAATCGGTTGATCTGGAGTCGGTGTGAAGCTCAGTTTGACGCTGTGATACATATATATATATATATATATATTATCACGAGGACACAAGCGCGTAGCTAGGATTTAATTTTAGGGGGGCGGTAGTGAGCACGTGCGAATCACTTACAGAGCGCGCGAAACGCGGAAGCTTTGACGTTTCATTAAATGTATTATTACAGAAAGAAGACGATTCGTTGGACCGTTCTCAACTCTTATCTTTGTCTGTTCCTTTTTCTTCCTACGACCTCTCCCCTTTTTTCTCTTCTCTCTCTCTCTCTTTTTTATTTGGCTAGCGTTTTTTTTTTTTTTTTGGGGGCCACCGCCCCACTGCGCCTGCGAGGACAGAATATTTGGTATTAAGTCACTTAGGTTCGGAGAACTACCCATTTTATTTTGAGTTTCAATTTAGACAAAAAGGCCCTTGAAGATTAATTACGCCCGTGTTGATGTTCGCTTTATAAGGCTTATAGCCTACATTTGTGTACTTTTTTCTCACTTTCATTAAAATTATATCATTCATGTGGAAAGATATCAATAGCTCTATTTGGCTTATTTTTTCGTATCAAACTTTTTAAAATGTAAAATTTGAGTTTGAGAGGTACCGAATCGCTCTTTTTCTTTGAAAGGGTGACATTTTTTTTCCATGTGCAACCATCTTCAACACATGCACAAAAATCAACGGCAGAATATTATTGCCCTACCTATACAGAAACCACAAACACTGCATATTCATGCCGTAATTAGTATATGACTTGAATCCAGCTTTTCATGCATGGCTTACATAACACAAAGAAGGATTTATTCCGGACCTCCCGGTCTCTACAGAAAATTTCCCATGTACAAAAGCGGAACTCATATTTCAAAAATATGACTAAAGACAAACGATCGTCACGCTCCGAATCAGTCGATCTTTGGAATGTAGTTTGTTGATTGTTATGTTTTAAATCATGAATAGTTCAGTCTTGTGTGTAGGTCGTACTACAAGATGTACAGACCAGGAAGCAATTGCACTCTGTTTTTTGGAGCATCGGTGGTAGCTACACTTTTCCGTATAAGACCCACAAGAAAGTGAGTATGAATATATCTAGGGAAGATAAATCTATATCTGTTTTACAAGCATTCTCTTCAAAGTGATATATAGATTGCATTCACCTCAAATTACCAAAAACGGTAGTGTACGGATTTAAGCCGATCACGGACCTCCGAAGTTTCATTGTTCTTCTTCTCGACGAGTTGCAGATTTTTGGTAGACAAGTTCCTTTTGTTTGGCTACATTCTCTTTTTCATTATGGCATTACTGCTGTTAGAGATATCAAATCTTAATATGCTCCAAATCGTTTTAGGGAGCAGCCATGCTGCATAAATCAACATTTATAATGTTTTTGAAATGTAAGCGTGTGGAATTGTTCGGGCCGATTTTTAAGATCTGTACAATAAATCTCTAGTAGATGACTACTGTTTCAAAAACATTTTCAGTTTTTCGATAGACTTACAGATATGTGTCCCGCAAATTTTCGACTTTAACTTTTCCTTTGACTTTCTAGAAAAGCATCTTATAACAATTACCTTAGAATATATAACTGCTGCATAGTAATGCCTTTTTATGTGTTAATACCTATACTGGATTCATGTGCTTTGAAACCTAAATGCCGTTTGGTGGTATATTACCTTGTGGTAAATGAACTGTAGATGTGATTTGAGGTTTAGAATGATATGTTTAGAAACAAAATATAAAAGACACCAGGAAACAAAAAACAACATTATGATGATAATTTGGCCTAATGCAATATTTGTAATGATTATAATGAAAAAATATTGATTATAGTAATAATGATAATAATAATAATAGTAATAATAATAGTGATGGTGATGATGATAATAATAATGTGTCTTGTTCACCTACGGTAGCCTCATAAGTATTAATAGTTTTCTCCGTGAGCGCCTTGCAACATATAGTAACTCGGCTTTATTGTTGTTATTATTATTACCATTATCATTATCACTATAATTATTATTATCAGTATCATTATTGTCATTATTGTTTTAATTATTACAATTGTTATAATAATAAGTATTATTATCATTATCATTATTATAAGTATTATTGTATAAATATAATTATAACTATTATTATTATTATTATTATTATTATTATTATTATCATTATCATCATAATTATTATTATTATCACGTCCAAAGAATCATGTATAAGTGGTCAGGACTTTTATAGAATAATTTTGATTATTTAATTACATTCTGATATTATGAGATTGCAATCTGTGTATAGATCATAAACAAGTAAAACCATTCAGGAAATCATGTTTTCTAAATGAAAACAGTCATGTTTAATATCGTTATCAAATAATACATTGCTATTGTCAGTGTGTTATTATTTGTTATCAATTTGATTTCATTACTAAAATAATTTAAACGAGTATGAACAATTTTAATTCAAAGTTGTACATATGGAATCTACAAGCTTCAGCATGTTCTACAGTGCTAAACAACAACTTTTCCTGTTTTAAGTTGTCTTAACTTGGTCGCATGTGTTAACAATTTCCTCAATGAGCCCTTACTATTTAAGTAATACATAATTCTAATGTCAGAAATGTATCTAAGAAAGTAATGCATTTTAGCATTTGTATAGATTTTTTGTAAAGGGTAGTAAATTCGTGAAATTACAAAGCCCTCTTTTTTTAACACCGACCACTCACGATACGGTAAATCTTGTTGAATTCTCAATAAACCCTCGAGAAACATCCATCCACAAAATAACTATAATTGCAAGATGCCCATTTCAAATTATAAATTCATTTTGTAACATTTTACCAATATTTTACTCATATTCATCACTAAAATGCATGTTTAAAAAAAAAAAATCGTAATTATTTAAACGATCAATTATCCAACAACTAAAGATAATCTTAATCAAACTCAATTTTCAGACTTTTGACAGGTTTATAGGCATGTAGGTATAAACTCTTATCGATGAAATATAATTGATGTTTTAAAACGACTGATGAAAAGAAGTCATTGAACAAAACTTCAAGTGACAAATTGATGCCATAATGCTAATATATGTATTCTTTATAGGACTTCACTTGAGGAGTAACAATGGAAACGTCATCTGTAGGAACTGCCCTTTACGTTGGACTTCTGGTCCTCCTTTTTCATTTGAATGCTGTTATAAGCAGTAAGTATTATAGACAAATATATCAACAAAGTCTGTTAATGGAGTTGTCATGGTTTAGTGGTTCATTCACTTGACCCTCAATGCAAGGGTTGAGGGTTCGAATCCAAGTCCGGCACTTTGTGAAAATGTGAAGACATTAATCCACATTGGCCACTCTCTACCTAGGTATAACTGAGTATCTGGCAATGATGGTGATGATGCTGACGAAAATTATTTTCACAAGCTGCGGCTACCAGATAATATATACTGAGGAGAATTATAACAAGCTCATACATGCAAGAGGAAAATGGATGACAACTGTCACGACTGTGTGATCAATTTCAAGTTCCATGGACTTGTTTTGTATTAACAAGAAATGTATATTTAAAAAAAAATCCATGTTATGTGTACTTTTTGTGGATAAAATTTAATTTGTTGATCATTCATTTGGAGTAATATAAAAGATGAGAATATGACACATTTTATGAAGTATGAATATGTAAAACAAAAATATGCAAAAAAAGAAAAATATTTGCATTTATTGAGTAATTATCGCACTTATTATGACTTGATATTATACATTTGATTTCTTTTGAATACAATCCGCTCCATGAGAAAATAGCTACCCTCAATTGCTTCAGAAGTAGCAGGAATTATTTAAATTGTATTCAGTTGCACAGCGACCTCGATAGGTTTTTGTTATGTTATCTCATGTTATCCTGTGTACAAGTGCTCTCTTTTTATAAATGAAAAATATACATGTACACAGTGTGTCATTAAATGTTTTCTTTTTCTTTTTTTCTTATACTTACAATTCATTAGTTGATGTATCTTGCTATTGTGTACTCTTTATTTTTGTAAAAACAGAGCATTTCATTTTATTTCATTTCATGTCCTCATGTTCTTTATTCGCCCATTCAAAAGAACATATAACAAAACCAAGGTTACGAAATTGAAGTTAACATGATGTGAAAAATATAAAACATTCATACAAACAGAGTTCAGATATATTGCAGAGATACGATACTTTTAGGGAGAGAAGCAAAACTAACAATGATAGTTTTGCAAGTTAATACATACAAAAAGCAATCTTGTTTGAACAATGCCCCCCCCCCCCCACACATGTCCCAAAGAGGAGGAAAGCGTCACCGTCCATGCCACGGCGAATGATCAAGGAAACACGCACACACAAATTAACTGTCTATAGGAATACAAATTAAATCTAAACCATTTACATAACGGAAACCATAAAAAGCAACACTCCCTAACGATTCTATCTTTTGATTTCCGTCTCCCTGACAGTATTCCATATCTGCCATCGATTGTAAAAAATGACATTCGGGTTATAGTTATGTAGTTAAACTTTTTTTCTTTTCCTGGCATCCACATGACGCACTACAAATCTTCAAAACTTACTGTTGTTTTGTAGATACTTTTGTCTTGATTTTGTCTCATTCAAATAGATTATAATGATAATGATCATGATAATGATAATAATGATCATTATGATAATAATAATTATAATACTAGTAATGATAATACTACTAATAATAATAATACGAGGTATGCAAACTTGTCCAGCTCCTTGTTTGAGTTTAGTCTTCTTGTATTTAATTGATGATTATGATATATTTAATTCCTTAAATTCATGTTCCTGAAAATATATATTCCTGAAAAAATGATGCACAAACCAATACATCAAATTAAAATCAATATGAAATCACATTTATTCACCAAGCTTTTTGTAAACAGTTTAAATTGCAGCAAATGCTTATCCTTTCCTAACCTTAGAACAGTAACAAAAAAAAAAAAAAAAAAAGGGGGGGGGGCAATAAAAGAGAGGAAATTGATTCTAAAAATAACATTTTGGAAGGAGACGCTTCAGTTTCGAAAATCAGACAAAAGAAATTATGTGACGCCTTTTAACCTTCGAATTTTGCTTGCGCTTTCGATATTATGTTTACCTTTCATATTAAGCCATTATACAAGCTTCAATTGCAACTCTGTTTGAATAGTAAATATGGAAGAATGAATCGTGTGTAATGTACTAAACAAATAGGTTTTCATTCAATGCCTTTTCTGGCCCGAAGCAAATTACATAATGCTTAGTGTTTTTCTCTAAGCATGTATTTTCTGTTATATACTAAGCAAATAAGTCAATGCCTTTTTTGGCCCGAAGCAAAGTATATAGTGCTTTGTGTTCTCGAGGGAGACTCTAAATGCCATCAATCCAATTTTTAGATTGTCAATTTGTCAATTTTTTTTTTTTGCAGTTCAGTATCTATAGTTCACAATCCAGTTAGAAAAAGGGTGCTTATGCTTTCTTCCAGCTACGGGTGATTATTTTAGACATTTTGGGAGAGAGAAGGAAGGGGAGGGGGAAGGGGTGGTGCCAACAGGGGCGGATCCAGCCGGCGGCAAGGGAGGGGGCCTAAAAGGGCCCACTTCGTGCGAAAATTTGAAAATCGTGCCGGTCGATTTTTCGCTCAGTGAAGGGGAGTAGTGAGCAAAAAAAACTTCTTTTTTTCTTCAAAAAAGGGTGTTTTTACCTGTTTTTTTTTTCTAGGGGAGGGGGTCCGGGCCCCCGGGCCCCCTCCCTGGATCCGCCACTGGGTGCCAACCTACCCAGCTGCTGCCTTCTACGACTATTATATGTCGAAAGGCCTTTAAATAGATTTTGTCCACTCTGTCGGTAGGTTATTTTTCCGCAAAGGCTGGATATTGATTGGAAAAATATAGTGCATAATTTTTTGTTTTTGCCATAAAAATTACATACATTATCGTATCAGGACAATTAACCCCCCAGAAAATTAAGCCCCAACGACAACCCCCTCCCCGAGCACAACTACCCCCGGAAAATTACCCCCTTGTTCATTAAAGGGGAAGTCCACCCTGATAATAAGTTCTTTTTCTTTTTCAGGGGGTAATTGCCTTCAGGGGTGGGGTGATTGTCCAAGGGGTAATTTTCAGGGGTTAATTGTCCAAGGGGAGGGGTGTGATTGTCCAAGGAGGTAATTTTCAAGGGGGGGTAATTGTCCTTGGGAGGTTATTTTCCGGGGGTTAATTGTTCTCGGGGTTGTCCTCGTGGGTAATTTTCCGATGGGTAATTCTCCTAAGGGAGTTATTATCCCGTTGGTAATTGGCCGGGGGAGGGAGGGGGTGATTGTCCAGGGGGTAATTGTGCTAGAACCATATTTTATACATCGTTATAAAGCCAAAGGTTCGTTCACAAAGTCAAAAATTGGATCAGTGTATTTCTATTTACTATTAGAAATCAATAACATCCCTATTCGAAAGAATACATTGATATTACTGTATGATAATTTGTGACAAGGATCACTCTTATTACATTTACTAAATTAAACTGCCCATTCTTTATTTATTTTAGAGCCATACGTGAATACAGCATAAAACATGCATGAAGTAATTATATTATATTTTCTTCGTCAAATCACCATAACATCAGATAACATGCACAATATTTGACAGAATCTACAAAAAGAGAATCTACTCAATGTAGCAGTCAACCATGCAGCTCCCTTAAAAGGAATACGATTTACATAACAGACCAGACACAATTCGAACAATCCTACGTTTTTTTCTTTTTCTATCTTTCTTACTTTTTTTTAAATTGAAAGCGCTATGATACTTTTCAGTGTACAGCCCAGTATAAATGACTATTATTATTATTCTCATCATTGTTATTATTATTATTATTATTATTATTATTATTACTATAACATTGAAAATATAAGGGATATTTCAATATTAGAATTGTTTATACAATGCGAGATCTTTTTTATTGCATCTAGCCGACAAACTGTTCGTAGCCGATGGAGCACTGGGTCAGATCTTCTTGGCGGAGACTGACGGGGACTCCTTCCTTGCATCACCGCTTACTCCCTGAATCTGACCATCAACGAATCACCGATAGGTCTTGATTATGACTATCGCTCCGACATGATATACTGGAGTGACCAAGACACGCACACCATCCACCGATCTACTCTCAATGGATCATTTCATGAAGTTATTGCGAATGGTACAATCGGTAAGATTACCCTCAGTTGATGTTGTTTATTTAAATCTAAGAATAGTTGTGCAGATATTAACTGAAGTATTGAATCACTGTAGTCAAAACATGAATTTATCAACTCATTTGAAAATAAAATTGATTTTAAACATTTATTTAAAGGAAAACAAGTGCATACATGTATTGCCGTAAATGTGTGTGTGTGTGCGCGCGCGCGTGCCTGAGAATGTGCGTGTGTGCGTGTGTACGTGTAAGCGTATACATAGTTGACCAGCCAGGACGTTTTTTTTTTTTTTTTAAACTTTTGACGGCATTTTGGGGGTAATGCATGGCATCCATGATAAACCTTTTGCAAAAACACTAAGGAATATGAAACGGGTGCATGCGACGTGCATTTTTTTAAAACGATATAAAAATTTAATTTTTGGCTGAAAATTTGAGAGAATGTCCTAAATCATGATTTTTCACTTTTTGACTTAGATGCTAACATTTGATTTGGTTTGATATTTGTTGTTTAATTATAGATATGAACTATTCATAAAAATTCAATTTGTTAACGACCATATGGTGGTCACATCCACTACTAACTTTATGTCAAAACGAGCAGATTCTGATAGCTGAAGGTAGTAGATAACAAACATGTATCATTTGATGTTGTTTGTTATTCTGTTTGTTTTATATTTTGTATTGATTAATAACATTTTATTTCTCTTTTTTTTGGGGAGGGGTCAAAGATTAACAAAATTATTTAAAATTCCGTTTCCATAGAAAAGGCCCTTGTTTGTCACTTGAAATGACTCACATTGTAATTATCATCAAACGGACAGCTACAGTTTTTAAATGCTTACCATTTGTGTCATTTTGTTGAAAATCGTAGTTTTCTCTAAAATTCCAATATTTCTTGATTTGTTTTCATTGTAACTGCCCAGCGCTCACGTCAATAACCTAATTTATGTCAACCAGACAGATTATCATACCCGGGGGTCTTAGAAAACAGAAAGGCATCGTTTAAAATTATTTAAACCCTAATTTAATAATTTTTTAGATCAGTTTCAGGTTTTTGTCGTTTTGTTGTTGTTGTTGTTTTTAAACATGTATTGACATATTTTCATTGTGTTTTAACTTAAATTAGCAAAAATATGACATATTTTTAATTGTATTGTTCTTGATCAGTTAACATGGTAATGGCCCTAGTAGTCACATCTAATACAAACGTAAATACCAACAAACACATTCTAATAGGAAAGGGCCCTAACTAACAGAAAAAATAATTTAAGATTGTGTCAGGGGATGTGTGCCTTTTCAGTTTTTGGTCCATGGACTAATACTACTATTATGTAGGAGTTGCCATATACGGTACATGTACTGTGTGTTTCCATTCAAAATGCTCATCCTGTAAAAAGACCTCTATTCATTTGGGATGAAAGAATGACTTATCTATCAAATAATCTTATCATTTTCTTTTCTGTGTGTGGCATAAATAAATATATTAGTACGTTTCATCAAGAAAAAGAGTTTCAATGGACAGATTGATGGTGTGTAAAAAACTTTGAAATATAATTAATTTGTTTAAACCCATATTCTAAGTGAAACGCATTTTTATGTTTCATTGCGCCATACATATCTGTGTAATATCCATGAAACATGACAAATCAAGATTTTGGACATTCTTTCAAACTTTTAGCCGAAAATGACAGTTTTAGTTTTAAAAATGCGGGTGGCATCCAACCGTATCTTATTCCTCAGTATTTTTACCAGATTTTTTTAGCAGGGATGCCATACATTACCCCAAAATTCCATGGAAACTTTTTCTAGACCCATTTTGTCTATGTTTGGCTGGTCTAATATACAGTGCGTATACAAAAAGTGCACAAAAACTTTGGTAGCTCCTAATTGAAAAGTCATAACCAATATGACTTTGAAATATATGTCATGATGAAGAGTAACTCGTGTTATAACTAATGATAACCTATTCATAACATTTCTGCCACGGGTGACTAAGCACTAGGGTCTTTAAAGTGCCCATTCAATGAAAATCACAAATATGGAAAATAACGTATCACTAGAAACTGGTAAGCTAACAGATAGCTAACTACATATCGGGTGATTTATAAAATACAAATATACCCACCTTCATAGAGTTGTGAAGTGTGACGTCATCAAAAATCTATTTTTGTAATTCTCAATTTTTTCTTCACTTTCCGAAAGACCACCAAAAATAATGTCGAAATGTCGAAAACCAATTGAATATGTTAAGTATTGACCGAGATATGACCATCTGAATAAAAAGATTCCCTATAGGAACCCAGTGTTATATTGCTCTGGCTCCTAATGTTAGGAACCAGAGCAATATAACACTGAGTTCCTATAGGCAATCTTTTTATTCAGATGGTCATATCTCAGCCAATACTTCACATATTCAATTGGTTTTCGACATTTGGACATTATTTTTGATGCTCTTTCGGAAAATAAAGAAAAAAAAAGAGAAATTCCAAAAATAGATTTTTATGACGTCACAGCTTCGGTACTCTATAGCATATGGGATATACGAGAGATTCGCCGGGAAAAATAACGATGTTTTAATGACGTCACATTATGAATCAATCCAGCCCAAGCAGACAATTGCAATGCTTTTATTTCTCAAATTATAATGAGTTTAGTGTTTATAAATGTGATGGCATTTTACGCCATTCAAAAAGGGATATGAAACCGATTCTGATATTACTAAATTATTTTGTTTTGTAAATACACAGGATCAATGGAATTGGTTACCTCTTGAAACAGCGAACATACCGCATGCAGCTGAAAATACAATGGCGTCTTATTTTGTTTACAAGCGACGGATTCCTTTATTTTTTATCGCTGCATTTTTCATCAAAATAATACCATGCGCGGGGTTTAGAGTGAGGCAATAGATTAAACATTTAGCCTGACGGTAGTGAAGTACGAGAAATAACTGAAGCGAAGATCACAAAACAGGCACTGAAAATGTGTGAGATGTCATGGGACATCGTCTGCTTGCGCAAATCATGTTTAACATGTGACGTCACACATCTCAGCAGCGTTCGGAGAGCTCTTCAGGTGTATGCCGGGGCTGTATTTAAGCGTTTTGTAATCGAAAATAAGCATTACTTCGAATGTTTCCAAGCATTGAATTTTGATAACCTTGTCTAATCAAAGTTTCACATTTGCAATTATGTCAATAAAGTTAGTTTTTAAAATCAATGAACCTTCTCTTTGACAAGTGTTATCAAAATCGCCTTAGGCCTAGTTAAAGCTGATCGAACGAATGTGGGTCAGGCCATATGAACGTGCTTCTTTGGTCTTAAATCCTTTTTAAAAGTTAAATTATGCCTCGTGCTTCAGTGCCACATTGTTTAAAATTATACTTTGTATCTAGGCTTTCACAGAACCTTGTTTTAATCCATAGGATAAGCTTTAATAATTTTGAACAGCCTACTAACTTCCTGTCTCATGATATTTACGTTCTCTTTGTTCACTTGTCAACTGCGCCATTTCACACGCGGAAGGAACATAATGTTTACCTCGAATAACGAATGAAAACTAAAATGTGGCTAAACCTAAATGCAAGAAAGAACAAATATTATCATAGGTATTAAGAAATTGACAGCAGCCTTTAATTACAAAATTAACATCCCATATAAATTTTATCCATTTTGTATCACTCAATGACACGGGTTACCATAAACAAGGGATGCGAATAAAGTCAAGATTGTAATCATCATAAGAAAATATCATAAAGCTTGTTTGTAATAAGCATTTCCTTGAGTTTGAGTTGATTTAATTCAATTCAATTCAATTCAAATGACATCTGTTCAAACAATAAAATTGTATATACTTAGTAACATAAATATAATTTAAGAACTTGTATTACAAGGACGAAGGCGCGAATCCCGGTAAGCAAAGCTTGTAATGGGTACGCCCGAATACACAACTACATAATATACATTATAAATAGAAGAAAGGAAGAAAGGGATAGGCAAGGAGGAGGAGAGGATAGAGAGCTTGGAGAAAGAGAAACGTAGAGGAAAGAAGATGACTGCAACATAATAGCAATGGAGTGTATGGCAGTCAAATGCCTTGAAATTTGGCAAACATATGTATAGGCATATGGACAAAGCACAAAAAGGTTTTCTTCATAACGGAAAGTCATTTCTCATTCATATTTATCATGATCAAGGTCAATATCCGTCCGGTCAATTTAAGGCAGGCCCCCTAAGGCCCGCCATTTTGTACGGATCCATTAGAAGCCAAAATAAGCCCCTATACATAATTCATGAGCCCTTATGAATTATGCATTGAATATGTAGGATGCTCCCCGCGCAAAGTGTACTGGAATGATGTTTAATACTTGGTAAAAGACAATACGCGTATCAGCGTAATTAGAGAGGTCAAATCGCCTACTGTATGGAATTAGGGGTAATTTATTCATCATGCTGCGCTCTAGCGACGCAAGTGATTAAGCGAATCAGCGTGGATTATTCTGATGTGATCACCGTTTATAGGTGAAATACGGGCTTTAACTTGTATAATCGATCACAATCATAACAGCTGGTGTACCCAGGATGCATCGGGGAGTGGACCTTAAAGTTCCACTCTGACCCAACTAACTTAGCCTTTCCAAACATGAGTACACCTCTACTTATTAATATTCCAGCCTAAGATTTAAAACAAATATATCTTTATTGACCAAAAAATGATAATTACCATCCATTTTTCACAGATCTCAAGCTTGCTAAGCTCCACCCCTCATACCCAGGGTGCACCGCGATATCGGGGAGTGGACCTTAACTTCATTGAATAAGATCAAATACTGATATTTCTTACTGTTTAGATCGTATTCCATTTTAGTCTATCAAACATGGGTCTGTTTTTTTGTTTTATTAAATCAAACATGCTAAAAGCTATATAACAACACATTCTCTGGCTATGATTATACATTTTAAATATGCTGATGTATTAAGTTTCCTTATTTTAGACAAACAAATTATGTGGCACAGTGGATGGATTTTCCCCCACCCACTCTCATCGTACCTTAATGATTCCCTTTCTCCCCCTTTCTTTCGAAAATTATCTTCTGAAAGGTTTGTTCTTTTGACTGAACAACCTGTTGCAATTCCTTTCTGTCTCACTTTCAGTCGTACTTGTTATTACCACTCATTTGCATTCACTCGTTATCAACTACGATCAACCATTCCATATTCCATATTCACTCCGTTACTGTCCACATTTCACTTGGATTCCCTTCACTCTCCCTTTTTACAGCCTTGCAGGAGCTTTGCTAGTAGAACATTTTAATGTAGAGACCAGAGAGACCGGAAAGTATGTTAATCATTTTATTCAAATTTTCTAACTTGAAAAAAGGAAAGTGAAACATTGTTTAATTTCAACATCTTGACATAATTTTGTTTTAAAGACAATTGAATTTAACACTGGAAATTTTGAATTGAATTGCCCGCCCCAAAAAAAAAGAGAGAAAAAAAAGAAGTGGTACCAGGGTTTTTTGTTGGGAGGCCCATGTCTAGTATAATTTTCATTTTTAAGAATGGTTTTCTCTTTTGTATTAATTTTACATTGGTATACCGTTCAATCCATTCAATGGATAACCCCCCCCTTCCCCTTAACAATAAACACTGCCATTACTTCTAGCAACATTAATGCTATCATTCAAAACTTTTTCACTTTCTAAATCCTTCTAATATTAACATATAATTATATTTTTCACACTTTTGCAACCCGTTACATGGTCCATTTAGTAACAGCACCATAAAGAGGATAGCAAGTCCCCCCCCGTTTTCTCAAGTTAGGAAGTATCAAAACATGATTCTATTAAAATATAGCATTAGTCTGGAAAGGAAAGGCAATGATGAAGTGATGAAAAGGCAGTCTTTCCATATCTTTCCATATTTAATGCATTTAGAGTGTTGACTTTCAAACCTTACATACAATACTTAAAGTAGCAATAATGTAATAATCTACAAATCTTCTAATACAAAAACCCATAGAGGTAAATGAATTTCAACATGTATAATTATAATTAAAATATCATTGATTAATTCAATCTCTGATATAGACTGATAGATCTTTATCACTCAAATTTCAATTCAAATCTTTTTGCCTAGTCCTCAAATTCATCCTATAAGATGGTAGTTGACATTGTTAGAATTTTAGTGTTTATTCATTGAGAATTAGTTATCTTTAATTATTTGAAAGTTGACAAGATCTTAAACTTCATTAGCTTTATTGAATGTGGTAATCTACAAACGCATAATACCAATAATAAATAAATATGTAAATATTCAAGTTTAAACCCATGATCTCTACTGTCCTCTTTATTTATATAAGAGGGTGGCATCTTTAAGACGTAGTCCCATGTAGATGTCTTCTGCATTCATCAATAAAGTTGTAGCCCAGTTTTCAGAAGAAAGAGCTGTAGTGATAACCGAAGTCTGTTGAATGGAAAAATAAAATAAGATATAAGAAAATCAACAATGACTAATAACATACACCATAATACCTGCTCAGAAAAAGAAAGGACTGAAATTCACTTGGGGTTCTAGTGGGCAAACCTAAACTATTTTTCCTACAAGACTAGTTACTGACCACATCTTAGACTATTTCTGATGATCCCATAAAGACGATAGGCCTGCTGGAGCTTGGATCAAACAAGGTATGAAATAAGTAATACAATGTACTTGTAATGTAAACTCGTGCTCATAATTGAATGATATGCGGTTAAGTATGGGATATAAAATGACCAAACAACTTGGACCAGAGAATGTACTAGAAATAATGCTACTGAAACACCCGTAATGTAGACTTATATTTCATCTATATCAAAATGTTATTTTTAATCTAAATCACAATTGTGATATTCAGTCAAGTATTCTTTTACAAGTCAACGGACAATGAAAAATATCTTTGTCAGATCTATGATTTTCTGCATGACATGTGTTCCACAATAGTGTAGTAGGCCCTCATCCCTAGATTGATCCCGTCAATATCTGTTCTTTGTTCCTTTCCTGAGTTTGTAAACCAGCATGCCTTCATCATCCACTGTAGAGAAGCATCATTCTACATGAGAGAAAACAATGTAGGTACTTCAATTAAAAACTGATAACGGATACATATCAACAATAATACATCCTATAGTATAAACAGACTTTCATTAATCTCATTTTGTGTTCTACTTCATCTTCATTGCTCAAGAAGTGAAAGGACCCCTTACCAAAAAAAAATAATGAGGGTCCTGTGTATACCTTACATGTAGTGCTTTGAATGTGCATTAGATATGGCTCTTCTACACACAGGACCTAGCTCCTGTAAATAAGGACAAATTTCTTTCGTAAACAAAGAAATGAAAGACATCAATACTTGTATGCTAAGTGCAAAACTGGAATAAAATATACCCTCCACTACATAGGCTTGCAACGTAAACTTAGTTCCATTTCCTTTATAGTGAATTAATAGGTGGTCGTTTAATATTTGTGTGCTAAATATCCTGAAAATTTTACCTGCATGGGACTTTCTGCTTCATCTTGCAAATATAAGAGATGTTGTATTGTCAACTTATAAGTTAACACCTTCCAGCTCTTTAGTTTCAATCTGTTGGAACAAAAAGAAGGAAAAAAAAATCAATATGACAATCAAGGCGTCCCTTCCTCCTTAACAAAATAAAATAGATCTAGCATAATAGCTATTTTTGATGTCATGGTTGGACTTAATTTTAATATGGTGTGGAAATCAACATTTTTATTTAATGAACCACAGTACATAGTAAAACTAAATGGAAGATTTAACTTGTGCCTCAAACAGTGCTTTCTATGGCCTACAAGTACGAAGTAGTAAAAATAGATTATCAACATGAACTGCATAATTTGGGGGAAAACAAATCTGTAATAGTCTATCATATGATTATGATTTATGACAACTTGACAAGCACGCTGGACCCACGCAACATCTAAACAGTGAGAAAATAAACAAATCCCACTTCTTTGTGTGAATATTTTTATTAATAAGTTCCAGAATCCAGGATTACATATAAATGAAATAGGGTATGGAGTTAACCGATGATGCAACTGAGCGAACGGATGGCATTGAGTAAGACAATTAACAGAGTCCACATCTAGTCTAGGCCTACTAGATCTAAAGATTTTAACAAGAAATCCACTTGAATGATTAATAAGATCATACTTCATAGATTTTTTTAAGGTGTAACGTTAAATCTAGATTTGAATTCAATCGATGATTGGTGAATTGGATTCACGATGACGATCAAATTTGGAATTAAACCAGATTAGAAAGTTTGATCTGCCAGCCGGAACCCCGGGCCCCTAACTGGAGTACTAGGGTGACATGACGGCAAACCGCAGTCAAACTACTTCATGACGATGAAAATCAAAGTGCAATTTCAAGAGAAATATTTTCCTAGCCTTTTCCCAAAAATCTGTTAGAACTGTCTCAAAATGTAAAGAAATTACCGTAGACCACGAAGACTATTGCAGCTTTTCAAAATTAATGACTAAATTCACTTAATCTACTCATATTTCAACCAATTACTTACCCATTCTCCGGGAATTAAATCTTCTCACTTTGTGCGAGCGTCGTGCATAAAATCTGCATAATTAACAAAACGGAAGTGACAAAAAAAAGGTCAATTAATTAATATATTTTTTAACCGATAATATCGATAAAAATACAGATTCATTACCCTTATCTTATCCAATCAGAATGCCGCCTAGGGTGCTTATTTTGTCTTCAAATGATCCAGAAGAGGCGGAGCCTAATCCCATTCGTTTAATGGTTTCCGCGCGTGCTGCTTTCCGTCTATTAATTATATTTAAACGTCTTTGATTTAAGGTCAATTAATGCGCGCGTACGCGTACGTCCGCGCGTCAGTGCGCGCGCAAATTTTCGAAATGCTCAAAATCATCTCAAATTCTTTTTGCATAGGTTTCAGGCCATTTCAAGCATTTGTCAAAAAATCGCGCACACGCGCACACGCGCGCGTTTTCGCGCGTATCGCCATTACAAAACATAGAATCGCCATTTTCATTCTTTCATGATACTTCCCATATTTTTTCAAACAATTTGATACCATGTTTAGCTCTTTATGATCATTAATAACGGAATGAGCGTCCATTCAAGATAAATGTCCGTGCGCGCGAGCTCTTGTAATACATAGCATATATGGGCAAAAACATGCCCATAAAAAACCATTATAGCTCTTTGGGATGCACCTAAGCCCTCAATATTTTTTTCATATTTGGATAGAATATGATTCAGAGATATAATTTCATGTCTCATGTGGCCATTAAGTGTACCGTGACATCATCAATGGCCTTGGAACTCAAAAAACTAATTTGCATATTATGACGTCAGCATATTCATGGAAAATTGAGTGTATCTCTGTAGATATTGATCATTTTTCTCCCAATTTTTTACATGTTGTAGCTGAGACAATTGTCTAGACGACAAATGATTTTTTTCATTTTAACAATGGCGTCATGGTCTATTATTTCGGAGGCATGTCAATTGTCCTAATTTTACGTGTATTCTCTATGGGAGGTGACTTTTTTCTGAAATCTTCATTCTACATTCCAGTCTTGTTTGAGCAATATCTCGATTATTTTCGCTCGATTTTCTGCCGGCTTCGAATATGTTGTAGCTGAGAAAATTATCTACACAGATAATGACATGTATCTTTAATCAGATGTTGGAATCATGGTGATATTTTAACTACAAAATGTGATTTGAGAATCCCATATTCCGTATACGTGTAATGTCTATGTGGAGTATTTTGGTATATTGGTCGCAATTGACTTGAAATGTTGCATGTTGATAGGTTAGAAAAAACTACTAATATAAAAACAAAATCGGGAATATGCATATTTCATTATGTTATTTAGATTTTAAGGTCAAAGTTCAAATATACTGAACATGGTTTCTCTTAAACCATGCATTGTATAGACTTGAAATTTGGCAAACTAATAGACCTGAATAAGAGGATTATTAAAAAAATAAGGTCAAATCATGCCAATGTTATCTTAACTACTTAGTATGTAAATTAGGGTCAAAGGTCAAACGTTTCACCGATCACTAACTCACTAACCATGTGTGGTACGCACTTGAACAGCCCACCTATACTTGTTACAAACAAGTATTACATGTCTAGTTTTTATTTGTTTGAACAAGTGTTTTTGAGATTTACAGGATATATGCATATATATGTACATGTATATGTATTTTGTTACAAGTACACACATTAATACAATATCGTGTCCGACATCTACCCCTGGACATCCACCCCGGATAACCACCCCCAGTCAAGTACCCCTAGGACATCTACCCCCTAGGACAACTACCCCCGGACAACTACCCTCTAGGACGACTACCCCCGGGACAACTATCCCCTAGGACAACTACCCCCGGACAACTACCCCCAGACAACTACCCCCGGACAACTACCCCTAGGATAGTTGTCCGGGGGAATTGTCCTAGAGGATGGTTGTAGTAGGCCTTACAATGACCCCTGGGGACACCGCAAGTAATTTCTTTAAAGTCAGACAGTTTAGAATTTTTAATAGTTCATTGACGACGATTACTAAGGTAGCTAGAAAAAATATAATGTGCAAATCCACGAATGCCGTAGTAATTAAGTTTAGATAATAAAATATTATGGTTGATTGTGGCAAAGGCCTTTGACAGATCAATAAATACACCGATAGCGAGTGAATTATCTTCGAATGCATCAATTATTTTGTTGGTAAGTTCCAAAATCGAGAGTTGAGTTCAATGGTCTTTCCGAAAGCCAAATTGATTTACAAATTGAATTACAAATTGATTTACAAATTGATTTAAGATAGGGATCCAAACCTGAGAACCTCATTACTTGTCCTCTTTGATGTAATCTTAACTCCCATATTGTTTTTATAATTTGTTTGTGTTCTAATTTGGAACACTTATTCACATTTTTGCATTTTTCCATTCATTTGTAAAGTTGTATGGCACTAAATATTTGTTGTATGCAGGTGTGTGTATTGGGTTTTTACAGACGTGTATCAATCAGATATGATTATTTACGTCTGGGGACCGACAACGTCACCATCCGAAAGACGTGACTCAGTTTCGAACCTGCGTCCTCGGCTGAATCAGTTTGTAACTTCCACTGTTAGCTGGATTACAGGCGCACGCCACAACGCAGGTACTATCTAGCTAATTAATTTATACGGAAATATCCTGCCTTCTTAAACCGCAGCGGTTTCCCACGTCATGTTTGAATTAAGACAAAACAAGCCATAATAAATTATTTTGCATGCATCTCACAGTGGTAAGGAAGCTCTGGATGCTGAAAATAAAATAAAATGCTCTTGAGGCTTTTGAAGTAATACTGTTCTAAAGACATGCTTCAGAACAGTATTTAAAGGGATTGGGTATCTCAGCGTCTCTGATTCTAAACAAAATCCTGGATTTAGCTCATGCTGCAATCATTATCATAAACAATTAGGTCAATCAGGAATACCATGACGTTTAAAAGCCGATCGCATGTCTAATCATGAAGATATTTATGATTGGAATTCGAAATAAAAACCGCAGTTTCCCAACGGTTTTTATATTAACACTACAGTCTATTGGGGAAATAAGTAATGGTAAAACCCGTCACTCAAAGATTTTTACTTTTTTGAGGCACTTCATGATCATTTTATAGCGCAAGTTTTTTAGGACTTCAATATTACACCATATCACAGACGCTGATACCACGTAGGGGCATGCATCTCAGATTTTGCATAGTTAAACAATGCCATTAAGGTACCATAAATCATAATAGGCAGGATTGATCATGGGTTTGTGAGACATTTCTCAGACTTTATAATAGAAATGGAGAATCCTCAACTTGGAAATAACTTACACCTTTGCATGTCAATCATTATAGCAAAAAATGAACATTACAATTAAGTACCAGTATGTTCCTATGAAAACAAATGTTAGACTACTATTTGTTTTTAGATAAATCATTATAATAGGTGTATGATATCAAACTTGCTGTTTGGAAGGTATTCTGTTGCGATATAAAAATGTTTGTGATTCCATATGACTGCGTACCTAACTTTTAAATGTTGCAAGAGAAATTTGAGGAACTTCTTAATACTAGTTTGACTCCTGAATTTTGAGAAAAATTAGATAGAAGATTATCATGCTTTTATTTGATTGAAATCATGTTGATTCTAGCATTGGTGTTTTAAAATCCTCTGATGTATCATAGTTGCTCCTGTCCCCGGAAAGCTTGGCATAGAAGATGGTCGCATTGGTGCTACCAGTCTCTCTGCGTCAACTTGCTGGGATAGCAACTATTGCGTCGCTCGCTCTAGACTCAATCAGCCACAAGACGGGGCTCTAGGGGGAGCCTGGGTAGCCTCAGTGAGTATATAGATTACATCCTACTTTCTTATCATTCAAGATTACAAAGCTACATGTACTCTTATGCTTTTGTAGTGCGCAGACTCAATTATTGCTTTCCCATATGTTCATTTGCTTTCCTTTGTGTAAAGTATTGACGTTGGATCGCATATATACATCAGAGAAAATATATCAATGGAAACTCCGAGAATATATTGATGAATTTTCTTGTGCCAATCACAAATTTATGGTAATGCATTGATAGCACTTTTTCTCAGCAAAGCTGCCCATTAAGACTCACGTTGTGTCAAAGATTAAACAAAAACAATCATGTTTCACAATTTTGTGTAATGAACATGAACTAGCCGCCTCATCCATTAGATAGGATTTGAAGATTTGCATTACCTGTCAAAGACTGTGCCTTGTTCAACTTGACCCGCATATAATCATAAGATCAGTTGGTCAGATTGGTAGAGTTCATCCATGCACTCATTGTTATTCGCTCTTTTCCACAGTGGAATGATGTAAACCAGTGGATACAAGTTGACCTCCATGCTGCCTTTGAGATCACCGGAGTCATCACACAAGGCAGAAATTACAGCTATGAAGATTGGGTCACGTCTTATCAAATCTCATACAGCATCGATGGTCAGGATTGGAACATGTTGGAAGACTTTGCGGAGGACCAAAGGTGAGACGGTTTAAAACATCCTTCAGGGCCCACAATAAAGATCTAAGTTACTGTAATTTTCTCTTAAAAAGAAAAGAGGAAGAGAGATAGAGAGAGAAAGAGAATGAGAGGAAGATAGAGAGACATAGAAAGAGAATGAGAGGAAGAGAGAGACAGAGCAAGCAAGAGAAAAGAAGACTAATAGAGAGTTAAAAAACAAAAAGATAGAGAGGGGAAAGAATTAGGAGCTGCAAACACGTGTACATTTATATTTCTATTCAACTAAGGAACGAGGATCACTAGATTAAGCAATCTGCATAATGGCATACAACACAACAAATACAAATCACAGCTATTTGGTGTAGCCCTACCTTCACGTCACATTATGCAAGTTCCACTCAAGGAATTTAATTTAGAAAATTACATTTTAAAGTTGGGATTGATATCAAGTTACAATCATTCAATTCAAATCAATTATTCCCACTATCAAAGTGTAAAACTCTTTGGAAAGTTGTATATTGTCAGAATTTTATTTCGTTAACCGTACTGATTTGATTTGTTACATTAAAGATCTTTCCTGGTAATTCTGATAGAGATAGCCTAGTTGAAAATTGTATCAGCCCACCTGTGACAGCTAGGTTCATCCGTCTCCATCCTGTTACTTGGCACAGGCACATCAGCTTGAGATGGGAACTCATTGGACAGGGTCCTATCACATGTAAGCTCAAAATAATTTTATTATGATGATTTTTATTAAGATAAGTATTATTTATTTGAGGCTTCACCAAAATATAATTCCAACAAACAATATAAAGTGAGTAAGCACAATTAGAATTTGTTTCGTAGCTCCAATCCAATCCAATGCACAGAGTAGGTATTTATTTTAAAACCTTTTGGAATTCGTGCACCTGACCACGCAGTATGGGAAAGAATAAAACAAGTAAATACCCATGGCCTTTCCTCTTTCCCACACGTAGTCGAGTTCAAGTATCTAAACATATAGTGTTATTTTTACAACATACCGAAATATTTCATTAAAATTTACAAGTGAGAGGTCGGAACATGATGTATATATACATATAGCTACATTGAGATCCATAAATTAAATAGATGGAGGTAGAAAGAGAGAAAGGAAGAGCAGAAGAGGGAGACTGCTAGAATCCGCAAACACCAAAGAAAAAGGGAAAAACGGTCGAATTATTAACCCTTTTCAAGTTTAGTGCATGAAAAATCAAACAGCGTTTAGTTAATCACTTTAAAAGTTTGCGTTTAGGAGAACAACTTCTTTGACAATCGTATTCTAAACCATGTTTGATCGCAAGTTTCGCGATAATATTGAGCCCCGATTTGATGTCGTCATTGGGTTATTAGTAAGTGCAAACCCGGTAGTGTCGCTCGTGAGACAGAGCCTGTAGCTAACTAGCTCACCGGAGTGATTGTCTCGTCGAAATTAGCTCGATGAGAGCGAAATGTTGAATGCTTTACCTCTAATCCCACGAACCATCTGGTCTGAGTAACACAAAATATGAGATATTTAATTGTTTACTACTTTAATTCTTATGTAATTCTTTGTTTTCATCCTTCAATTATCTTCTCTTTTATCTTTCCTCATGTTATTCTTTTTTCATCCTTCTATCATTTTTTTCCTATTTCTCGTTATGTATTGCTTTGTTTCTATCCTTCTTTCATCTTCTCTTTCTATCTCTCGTTATGTATTTCTTTGTTGTAATCCTTCTTTCATCTTCTCTTTCTATATTTCCTTATGTATTTCTCTGTTGTTAACCTCCTGTCATAATTTTTTTAAAGGTTATTCTTTGTTTTTATCTTTCAATTATCTTCTCTTTCTATCATTCCTGATGTATTTTTTTGTTTTCGTCCTTCTATCATCTTCTCTTCCTATATATTTCTTTTTATATTTCTTTGTTTTCTCATGTTATCTCATGATCATTCTTTATGTTATTCCTCATTTGCAACTTCTTTCAGCTTCTCTCTCTATCGTTCGCTCTCATCGAGCTAATTTCGACGAGACAATCATTCCGGTGAGCTAGTTAGCTATAGATCATTGATTGATCATTTTGCATGTATCTCACAGTGGTAAGGGTAAGCTCTGGATGCTGAAAATAAAATAAAATGCTCTTGAGGCTTTTGAAGTAATACTGTTCTAAAGACATGCTTCAGAACAGTATTTAAAGGGATTGGGTATCTCAGTGTCTCTGATTCTAAACAAAATCCTGGATTTAGCTCATGCTGCAATCATTATCATAAACATTTAGGTCAATCAGGAATACCATGACGTTTAAAAGCCGATCGCATGTCTGATCATCAAGATATTTATGATTGGAATTCGAAATTTAAAAAACCGCAGTTTCCCAACGGTTTTTATATTAACACTACAGTCTATTGGGGAAATAAGTATGGTCAAACCCGTCACTCAAAGATTTTTACTTTTTTGAGGCACTTCATGATCATTTTATAGCGCAAGTTTTTTAGGACTTCAATATTTATACACCATATCACAGACGCTGATACCACGTAGGGGCATGCATCTCAGATTTTACATAGTTAAACAATGCCTTTAAAGTACAATTAATCATAATAGGCAGGATTGATCATGGGTTTGTGAGACATTTCTCAGACTTTATAATAGAAATGGAG
>CP137674.1:7969525-8110398 GCA_037976565.1 Mesocentrotus franciscanus
TCAAAAGACTCATAAATATATGTATGCTTTATGATATCAATAAATTAATAAAACTCTCTAATACATGTGTGAGAGTTTTCCTTTTCTTTTCTCACACAATGAATTATCCATTTAAGATAATAACTCCATTCCTCTTCAGAAGCCTGTGTTTCAACTGAATTTTTACCAAACTCTCTTGTCTCTATTTTCTGTCTTATCTCCAAAGATCAAATCTAATTTGAATGATCTGGCATACGCAAAATACACGTACGTTCAAAACAGGGCTTGGAATCTCAATTAGCTTTATGGCTCGAGGCCCAAGTTAACCAAATGTAACTTCAGATTAATAAATTCAAAACAGCTAAAGTGCCTCTGCCAATATAAAAGCACCAAACCAATTTACTGTTCTTTTCCTTCACTAAATTCTGAACTAAAAAAGGAAATGACAAATATAGTAATTTCTTTCATTTCTATGACCAAATCTTAAAACTCTAAATTTCACTTGCCCTACTGGGTTCTTACAAGTAACAAAGTCAAGCCTTGTTCATCGTACATTTCGATGAAACAATTTGATACACTACAATTCATCATATCTTTGATATTTCTTTAAAGATCAATATGCGAGCATATTTTATGCGTACCAAACTCTGAATTGTTCTTAAATGCATAAACTGTTTTTTTTCTTCAATGTATTATAACCAAAATAGATATTTAATAACATCTCTGGAACTTTCCAAATGTCCCTTTCAAATTATGCGCCACGTATACATTTTTATAACGCCGCCTACGAGCAACCCAAATACATATACACGTACGCAATACAGTCAGACTCCTGCACATGTACTAAAATGAAAATGTCCATTTCAATACTACCTCATTCTTTATGCTTGACCTCTGAAAATTATGTAATGTTCATACTTCTATGACACATGAATGAAATTACTGAATATTCAATGTCAATGTAACAAAACTCACTTCCTAGGCAACAATCTGGCGCCACAAGTTATATCATTCGTCTCTCGAAAACTGCTCTGACTTTTTTCTTTTTCTGTCTTCTTCTTCTTCGTTCGGTATTATAAATGGCTATTAGTCAATTTTGACTATTGTTGCCAATTTCATCGCATCTCTTTCTCTAAATGTCTTAGTAAAAAAAAATCTTCCAATCTCTGTCAACGTAGTATGGTGTCTTTAAAACTAAAACCTACGGTGTCTTCAAATTGACCTCCGACCAAAAAGAAAAAAAATTAGATAGAAATACAAAATAAGGTTTGCTCAACAAACCATCATCCCCGGCGTTTTATGCCAATCTAGTAATTCAGCGTCCCAATGGAAGAGTCCCTAGTGACTATGACTTAATATATTATCTTAGAATGAGATTGGGGGAAAACAAATTACCGAGAAATTAAGAGAAAGAGATGCGATGAAATTGGCAATGATAGTCAAATTTGACTACTAGCCATTAATATAACTTGTGGCGCCAGATTGTTGCCCAGGAAATTTGAATACAATAAAGTTATCCTGTTTGAAATGACAATCTGGTACGGTGTGAACTTAGTTCGCTTATTGATCCACGATTCATTCTTGTAACAAAAAAGAACATTATTGGTAACCTTTCTTGGTCTAATGATTTCTTCCATGGCTGTCTATACTTATACATAAATATATATATATATGTAATGATTAAAATAATTAAAATAAAGATCCTTGTGAGTTCTCTTCTTCACTATGGCCAATTTCATCTTATTTTGTCAGATAGTCATAAATTGAAACAGGTCATAGTGAAGAATTGAACTCTCAAGGAATTTAATTTCAACTGCTTGATATGTATGTGTGTGTTTGTGTGTGCGTATGTGTGTCAATGAGGATGGGTTTACCACAGTAAAGGCTTCGATTAGTAGGAGATATCCAGTAGTCAAAGTCAGCCCCATCAATACCAGGATTGTCAATGCATTCTTGACGCGTTCAATTATCTCTTCGCGCTTCCCATCCTTTTCCTTCTTTGCTTTCCCGGCTATCTGAGCCGATTTCGATAGCTGTCGGATGACCAGAATAAAGATGACCATGTTGGCGATCAGGACGCCGGCCACTGGTATCAGAAGGCCGCCGATTACAGACCCGAGGCGAAGGTAGCAGCTATATTGGGAGGCAGGTACATTAACAGTAATATTATGTAGTTGGTAAATGAACAACAATAATAACATACAGGTTGCACGCACGTCAAGCAATCGTATGGTGTAGTCACTCCGTGTCTTATATACATAAATTATACATTCAATAGATTCATTTGCGTGCATTTTCAATACTTTTATATTATTTTGAGTAAATGTAGACTGCAGATGATACAATGACATATAGATTCAGGGAAAATAAAGAATAATACCAAGAACTAGGTTAACAGAAAGTGATTCTTGTACAACCAATTCAAGACCATTTATTTCCTGTAGCACAATCGCAAAAACTAAAACTAAACATGATAAAAGACAAAAACAAACAAACGACAACGTAAGGCATTTTTGATAGTGCGTCACTTATCAAGATATGCTAACTAGCAACTTTACAAATTAATAATGCAGATTAATAATCCGAACGTGATTTTTGAAGGCAATGTACCAGAGTACTAAAATTGCCTTTTAGTTGATTTTAAATTTAAAGTCTTTGCGATCGTGCTCTGTGTAAAGATCATTACTTACACATCTTCCCTGGCATAGTTGGTATTTGCAATACCACCAGTCATGATAACGATGATTGCAGGGATACCTACAGTAGAGGAGAAAAGACAAAACATCAGGGTAAGATTATTGTTTAGTGTTGAAAAAAAATACAGAAGGGAGATCAACTTAGACATTGAGTTCGATGTGTAAACAGTTTTTTAATCGGCTTTTACCAATCGAAGAGCAGGAAATCAGCTTCGATCGAACCACGTAGCCCAAACATCTCTGGGAGATCCTTGAACATTCTTATATTTGCTAGAATATGTGTATTCCATGATAAGCGAGAAATAAGGAGATTATGCTTTTGGGGGGGGGGGCAGGGGCTTGTTAAAGATATCAATATTTCTTTACACTGATCTATATAGCGTTGAAATTGCCTTATGAACGTACCCCAGGCTGCAAGACCGGCCTTGACCATGAAGTTTGGTATGTATGTATTGAAGATTTGTATGATGACCTGGTAGGTATTGAAGCCTTCCACTCCTATCCACGCTATGGAGGAAAGTACGAAGAATTGGATGAGACCGGCCAGAAACCCGCACGCTACTGCGTTCACCTCAGTCTCTCCTCCCGCAGTGTCCAAGACAAGCAGTGCGATGAACGAGGTATACAGGCCCAGCATGGTGGCGCACAGGCAGATGAAAATCTTGTTTGTCTGGCGGCTCCGAAGCTTTCTGTTGAGGAGAAGGTTGATATAAGCAAACGCAAATGGAACAAGAAAATAAATAATGTAATTCCAGAAATTATGCACACCTCCGACAATAGCTTAATGAGTAACTAAAATCTGAGCCAGAGAGTAGCCTACCGACTTTCGCAAAATAAATTGTGTTTTTTTCCAGTTCTTACCGATAAACATGGCCTCCATGGTGAAGGTCCTATGCAATTATAAGTCAGAGAGAAACGGTCATGATGGTAATGTTTAAAGCCCCTTTTTGAATCAGGGTGCAGACATTGAAAAATTGAGACCAGTTCGAGCGTAAATTAAAGATAAAGGCCAGTTCTGGTCATGCGATTGCATTGTGAAAGAAACGTTGTGGAATCGTTCAGAAAAGGTTGATCATTTAGCATATAAGTATTGGTGTGTACTGCAAGGTTCTGGAATCATCAAAATGATAAGAAATTTGGTAAATCTTGGTAAAGTTACAAGCACTGTACACAGAAAGATGTATATGGGACTATGCGACTACGTGCGCGATATCTATTTGGTCCCAATAGATATAATAATTTACCAAATATAGCAATTAGTAGGCGGCTTCCCGACTTTCCCGGCAAAATTTGTATCATCACGTATTAGTCAAAACATATTCTTTCACATGATTGGTAATGAGAGCTTCCATTTCATCTTTTTGAGAGAGGGGCGTTTCCAAAACTGGTCTTTACCTTTAAGAAAAGAAATGTAATCAGTTTCTGAAAATATCTCACCTGTGACAACTCATGATGATATGTTCTTCTGTGGACCAATCACAAACAGTGCTGATTTTTGTAGTTAGACCAAAAAACAAAACAAAACAAAACAAACCCCAAACCAAAAACATGTCTTCGTCTAATCCGGAACAAAATAAAAATCCATAATAGACCACCAATTTTCTCAAAGAAGTTTTGAAGCGAGACTTACTTATTCCAGAGATATGTCCCAAGTGCGATCAGAATACATACAGTAGAGATGGCACACCCTATGTAGCTCAGAATATTGTAGCTCAGGATAGTGTAGGTATACTCGGTAGTTACATCATGGATATCCTAAACGAAACGGTGTGGCAGAAGAAGGAAGTGGAGGAAAAATTAAAGGAAAAAAGAGAAAATATGAAATAAAGGATTGATAATTACAATATAAAACGGAAGTCGTTGGCGCAAGACAGGGTCGAAAAGAGTACATGACGAAAGAACAGCAGATAATAATATGATTACAGGGCCAAAAAGGAGAACGGTATGATGAATGGTGGTTTGATGTATATTAATACTGGGTAAACAAGATACATTATTATAATTGTTATCATTAATATTATTATTATTATTATTATTATCGTTATTATGTTTTTTTAAAATTATTAATACTATAATCATTATTAGGCCACCCCACAAACTTGTTTTCATTATTGAACAAAATGTCTTACAGATGCATATGTTCATTAACATTTGGTTCGAAACTATGGAACTCTATTTTGCAATTTTCTTAATCAGATCTTCTAACAGTTATATGAATTTGCCCATCCAATCCTTAATGGATCTTAATGGATGTTCGTAGAGTAATCATATATATATATATATATAGACTTGATGATTTCTAAGATCCTAAATAAAAAAAACGTTTGGCTTTGCGGTCATCTATGAAATCGGAAAGTAAAATATGAATATCAACATGGGAAATCTACAAATCTGATTACTTGGAAGAAAATACCGATCAAAGGACGAGGCAGTGCTCACCTCTCTTCCACTGTTGTTCTGAGTTGCTACTTCTGCGGCAATGTTTGAAATTAGAGGGACATCCGAGGCGGTGATTTCTCCAGTGTTTTTTGTAATGATCGCAACTTGATCTGTAAATTTTAGAGTAGAATTACAGAATATTGAAATTGCTCGCAAAACATTATACATGTGATATGTCCCATACTATAGCATTGTATTCATATTGAAAATTATGTAAAAAATAACCTATGAACCACTAGGACTCGATCTCCTGCAGTGTCTTCTTCTAAATACATGTATGTTTAGCTGAAAATGGCACAGAATATTTGGGATCGTTTTTAACTGCTTCACAATAGTTTCCTGTATATCACGGTGCACAGGTGCAAGGGTAAATGTTAAATAAGTAATTGCAGGTAGCGCCGTCTGAAATTTTAGGTAAAGAAGAATTTCTGTGGTCTTCAGAGAATTTAAACACAATGTGCTGGCCCGTTGAGCAGTTCATTCCAGTATAAACTGAAGCACATGTACAGGTCAGGTATAAGAGTTGACACCACCTGTTTATGTCCCACCATTCAAACAGGGAGAAGGATAACAGATGGAAAGTTTGAGTTTTTGATGGAAAAGACAAGTGATTACGGTATATCCCTCCATAATATAAATTGTATGTATTTTATTACAATAATATTTGTCTTTGTCATAAAATGAGATTGATTAATTAAATAGTCAAATGAAAAGGAAAACTATTGATGAAATAGTTTTCCATAATATTATTTGTATTTATAGATAAATGAGGGCGAGGAAGCTAAACTGAATTATAAAAGAAAATATGTTTTACTTAACAAATATACAAAGTGGCAGCGAGATAACGTTTCGTTACTACTAGTTCACCGGAATGATAGAGTCACTACACACGGGTAAGTAACGGTGTAAAACAAGGATGTGTGTTGGCCCCTACGCTGTTCTCCATCTTCCTCTCGGCGATGCTGGAGGAGGCCTTTGCGGACTTTGAGGAGGGTGTATACATACAATCACGTCAAGACGCCGACCTCTTCAATGTCGCACACTTCAAAGCTAAGACGAAGTCTACACAGATTCTCGTGAGGAACTCCTCTTTGCAGATGACAGTGCTCTTGTTGCTCATACACCAGAGCAGATGCAACATATTATATATGTATTTTCATCAGCATCAAAGAAGTTCGGTCTACAAATAAACATCAAAAAGACTGAAGTACTATTCCAACCAGGGACAGACAATCGAGAGGAGGAGGAGATCCTTGTGGATGGGACAGCTCTAAACCAGGTAAATGGCTTCACTTATCTCGGCAGCTCTATATCCAAAGACGGACGCATCGACTCTGAGCTGGTGAAAAGAATGTCAAAGGCCAGCACTGCCTTTGGTAGACTGCGAATCAGGCTATGGAACAAACATCATGTCTCAACAAGAGTTAAGTGCAAAATATACAGGGCTATCGTCCTATCCACTCTCTTGTACGGTGCGGAAAGCTGGACTCTTTACAAAAGTCAAGTAAGGAAACTTCACGCTTTCATGATGAGACACCTCCGAGCAATCATGAGAATTACATGGATGGACAAGGTGACCAACAAAGAGATTCTAGAGCGAGCAAACCTGCCTTCTATGGAGGACCTGCTCATCAGGAAAAACCTACGATGGACAGGCCATGTCATCAGGATGCCCTCTGAGAGGTTACCGAAGCAAATACTATTCTCGCAACTACCCGCTGGCGAAAGAGGGATTGGTCGACCACGGCTTCGCTACAAGGACACGGTCAAGCGGAACCTTAAGCGAAGGCAAATCGAAATCAAGACTTTAACAACTGCTGCAGGCCAGCGAGCTGTATGGAGAACAGCTGTAAAGTGAAAGTGAAGGCGGTCATTGTCGCTTCGCGACAGACAGCTACTACTACTACTATGCCATCAAAAGGTAACTTTCAGGAGAGCAGATGTAGATCTACATGTATGCTCAATAGTTAGAAGATAGAACATGTAGCCTTTCAGAAAACTATGTAGACATAAAGGGGTATGATAGTCTTCAGAGAAATTAAAACACAATTTACTTACCCGTGGAGCAGTTCATTCCAGTATAACCTGAAGCACATGTACAGGTATAAAAGTCTGTACCATCTGTACATGTCCCACCATTCAAACAGGGAGAAGGATAACAGTCGTCAATATCTAGAATGGAAAGTTTGAGTTTTTAATGGAAAAGACAAGTGATTACGGTATATTCCTCCATTATATGAATTGTGTGTATTTCATTACAATAATCATTAAAATAATATTTGTCTTTGTCATAATATGAGATTAAAGAATTATTTAATTATTTAGTGTAACATGTCCATTTTCGTATCATTCATCCTTATATAAGCATCTGGTTCCTCCGAAATACGATATTAAAATTCATATGTACACGCCAAAAGGAACAAGTTTCTTTGATAAAATGTGATTATTTCGCCGTTATAATAATAATTATAATAATTTTTTTTTTATAGCGCTACATCCAATTTAGAACTGATCAAAGCGCTTTACAAAACAAATAAATAAATGAATTAAAACTAAACCAAAAATGTGATAGAAATGTAACGCAGTTAATTACAATGTATTATGTGTGTTTTTAGATGCTTCTTAAATAATTCAACTGACATACTACAGCGTAATTCACAAGGTAACCTATTCCATTTAACCGGACCACTGTAATGAAAACTTCGGTCACCTATTTTCGATTTTATTCTAGGCACATGAAGAGCCGTTGTGTCTATTGTTGAGCAAAGTATATATGTTGAGTGACGGGAAGACTGTAACAAGGAAGACAAATATTCAGGGGCAACGTTATGTGTACATTTATAAACAAACATTATTTTTTGTCTCGACCGGTAGCCAATGAAGTTGTCTAAGTAGCTAGGGGTGATAGGTAATCCTGTCTCCTAGCTCGAAGAACAACACGAGATGCACGGTTTTGAATGCGCTGAAGTCTTTGAATTTCTGTTAGTGGGGCATTTATCAGGAAGGAATTGGCTTAGTCCAACCTCGAAATGTTGTGAAGGTGAAAATTCAGAAATTGGCTCAATGCAGTAGCTTCTTTGCATGTGGACAACGAAGAATCAAATATCACCCCTATTTAACGAACATAATCTGATGTCTCAACTTGAGAATTACATACAGATAGAGATATATTTTCTGGAAGATGATGTCTGAGTTTAGGAGATACAATAACCATCATCTCTGTCTTATTTTCATTAAGTTTTAATCTATTGTGTGACATCCATCCACCTAGTACAATCATAAAGAACACCCATTACTTCCATAAGACTACTAGGTCTTTTAGGATCGAAACTACAATACAACTGGGTATCATCCGCATAAATGCATAGTCCAACCCTCGAAATGTTGTGAAGGTGAAAATTCAGAAAATTGGCTCAATGCAGTAGCTTCTTTGCATGTGGACAACGAAGAATCAAATATCACCCCTATTTTACGAACATAATCTGATGTCTCAACTTGAGAATTACATACAGATAGAGATATATTTTCTGGAAGATGATGTCTGAGTTTAGGAGATACAATAACCATCATCTCTGTCTTATTTTCATTAAGTTTTAATCTATTGTGTGACATCCATCCGCCTAGTTCAACAATACAATCATAAAGAACACCCATTAATTCCATAAGACTACTAGGTCTTTTAGGATCGAAACTACAATACAACTGGGTATCATCAGCATAAACATGGTACTGAATACCATAGCATAATTTGTTCTCCTAGTGGTTTAACATACAACGTGTACAACAAAGGTCCCAGGAGAGAATCTTGCGGAATACCATATTTCAGAGGATGCCGAATTCAAAATGCAATCTGTCGAGCAATATCGTATGATCAATCGTGTCAAATGCTGCACTCAGGACAACTCCTCGTTTACTGACTATTTCTCTATGTAAGTCACTGACTCGTAACAGGGCCGATTCCGTGCTGTGAAGTCTTTTATATGCCGTTTAAAACTCCTCATACAGATTACAGTCATTTAGATGAGCATTAAATCTCGAGGAAACAGCTAGCTTTATCACATTTAACAAGAACGCCAGATTAGAGACAGGTCTGAAATTCTTTAGTTCAGAGGTGTCCAACGAAGGTTTCTTCAGACATGGGCGAATGATAGCCTCTTTGAGATTACCCGGGAACACACCGTTTCTTAAAGGGCAATTAACAGTTGAAGTAATTGCCGGTATCAAAGGAGGAAGAATTGCCTTCAGTAACCAAATTGGTAATGAATCTACCACACATGTTTTGTTTGCAGACCTTTGGATAATCCTCTTCAATTATGTCTCGCTTACTTCAGGAAAGCATGACAGTGTTTCATCACTCTGACAACCTGATTGCAACGAAGGCTGTATATTGTACGGATCCATCAGGTACATCATCACTGGTCAAAGCTTTTGCTACTCTCGAACTTTCTTCAATCTGGGTAATCTTATCATTAAAGAAGGTAGCAAAACCATTTGCTAACTTTAGTATTGTTGTCACAGCAAGGAAGGGCTTCCTTCCAGCATCCAAGCAAGGACTTTATTGTGGCATACATGTCTTTAGAAGTAGCTTCAAGAAGCAGGTCAGTGTAATATTCACACTTAGCATTCAGGATAGCAATGTTTAGCTCATTTCTCCTGGCGTTGTACAAATCATGATCACAAGGGCTCCATGATTTCCTCCATTTTCGCTCTGCCCTCTTCTTAACTTTTCTTGCTGCACGTATATTTTCCTCATATCATGGGGCAGATGACCTTTTCTTAAGAGTACGAACTGTCATCCTGCAATGGCAATCCAGAACACTTTGTACAACCTCAATTCGACTATCAACATCATCATAGGGCATGCCATCTAGAGCCATCGCAAGATCACTTCTGAAAGTTGTTTTCATCAATTTGACGACAGTTCCTTGAATTTATGGTGACCTTTCTGTATCTTGACTTTAGAATGTTAAGGTCACATCATACAATATAATGATCCGACATAGATTTATCAAGAACTTCACATTTACTAATGACGGTATCGTCAGTCCGTGAGATAATTAGGTCAAGAGAATGTCCGTGATTATGGGTTGGGACGTCAACAGGTTGATGCAATCCCGCTGCTGAAACCATATTCAGAAACTGATGACTTACGGAGATATGAGGCAGATCAACATGAACATTGAAATCCCTTAGGATGATGATGTGCCCACTCATTGAGTTGTGTTTCATTTGTTAAGTGCAAAGTTATCAAATAATATTACTATCGCATTTTTTCTTAAAAAGACAGATATTACAAATTTTATACTCATCCTTTTATACAATACTTTGTGACAGAAAAATGGGGCTTAATGTGCTATATAAGAAACAAGTAATGAAATGGAACTTTATATAGCATTCGAATATTAACAGTTGGTGATTCTTCAGCTTCTTGGAACTATGTCCCTTTTAATCTTATTTACACCTCCATAATTATCGTCATCGTTTCAGTCCTGTTAAAGGACAATCGAAATCCAAACACCATTAGTCATTTGACGTGCTCTACGTTTGATTGATTATATGAAATATCGCCGTTTCTTTTGTAACAATATGCGTCTGTTGATAATATAAAAATGTTCCTTTGTCCTAGAACACAATGGTATATTGAATAAAGAGGTGTTAAGTGACAATAGGAAGGTTGCTATATTTATAAATATACATGATGAACGATACGGAAATGTACAACCATTACACATTCTTCTGATAAGAGAAATGACATTGGAATACACGCATCGATCATGTGATCGACTACACTCATTTACACACATTTAAAGGCAGATGTAGATCTCCATGTACGCTCAATAGTTGGAAGTTAGAACATGTAGCCTTTCAGAAAGCTTTGTGGACATAAAGGGGTATACAAGTTTAGGAAAAGAAGAATTTCTGACAAAATCTATTTGGTGGTCTTCAGAGAATTCAAATACAATTTACTTACCCGTTGAGCAGTTACTCATTTACACCTTAAACTTGAAGCTAGTGGAGAATAGAGTTGCAAATGTGGGTTAATGTCTTCACAAAGGACATAAGTGCCGCACTTGGATTCGAACCATCAACCCGTGCATTGAGAGTCAATTGAATGAACCACTAAACCATGACACCTCCATTAACATACTTTATTTATTCCTATTTCTATAATACTTACCGCTTATAACAGCATTCAACTGGAAAAGGAGGACCAGAAGTCCAAAGTAAATGGCAGTTCCTACAGACGGGGTTTCCATTGCCACTCCTAAAGTGAAGTCCTATAAAGAAGACATATATTAGCATTATGGCATCAATTTGTCGCTATTAGTTTTGTTCAGTGTCTTCTTTTTGTGAGTCGTTTTGAAAGCTCAATCATATTTCATCGATAAGAATTGATACCTACATACCTATAAACATGTCAAAAGTTTGGAAATCGAGCTTCATTAAGATTATCTTTAGTTGTTGGATAATTGATGGTTTAAATAACATATACAATTTGTAAGGTGTTACAAAATTAATTTATATTTTGAAATGGGCATCTGAAAATTATAGTTGTATCTGTGGACGGATATTTATCAAATATTTATTGACAATTCTACACGATTTTCCTCATTTCATTCGGAAAACAACCGTATCGTGAGTGGTCGTTTAAAAGTAGAGGGCTTTTTCATTTGACGAACGTACTACCCTTTAATTTTACTTAAAGATAAAGTTGAGTTCTGGTCATGCGATTGCATTGTTAAAGAAACGGTGTGGAATCGATCAAAAAAAGTTGATAATGTGGCATATATAAGTATTGGTGTGTACTGCAAGGTTCTGGAGTCATCAAAATGATACAAAAATTCGCCCAGTCATGGTAAAGTAACAAGCACCGTACACAGAAAAATGTATTTTGGGACTACACAAACATGTGACATAAAAATCGGGCCTCATTTTTAAGCCGTTACTTGTCATATTTAGAAACTGAAGGCATTTGAAGAGCCATGCTTTTCAGGAAACATTTTTTCTCTCAAGTTCTTCCACACTTGCATAATAACAATGATAACGCTGACAAGTTATTTGTCACCTCTTTCCAGAACTTAACCTTCTCTTTAAATTGTAAGGGCAAATTGAGGAAATTTAAAACACATGCGACCAAGTTAAGACAATTACAAATAGGTGCATTTGTTGTTTAACACCATGGGACATGCTGACGCTTGTTCATTCCGTATCCAACACTTTCTATCTGAAATATGATTGTTCATACTCGTTAAAATGATATTGGTAATTAAAATAATTGATAACAAATAATAACACACTGACAACAATAGCAATTTAGTATTTGATGCACGATAACACGAATGTTTTCGTTTAGATAACCTGATTTCCTGAATTTGTTTTCTTGTTTGTGATCTATACACATAATGAAATTTCATAATGTCAGAATGTAATTTAATAATCAAAATTATTCTATAAAAGTCTTGACCGTTTATTCATAATTCTTTGGACGTTATATTAATAATAATGATAATAATAATAATAATAATTATAATAGTTATAATTATACTAATGTACTAATAGTACTTATGATAATGATAAAAGTAATTATTATAATAATTGTAATGATTGTGATAATAAAGACAATAATGATAATAATAATAATAATAATAATAATAATGATACTTATGAAAATAATTACATTAAATCCAAGTTAATAATATGATTGCAAGGCGCTCACGGAGAAAATTATTAATGCTCATGAGGTTACCGTGGGTAAACAAGACACATCTTTTTAAATCATCATCACCATCATTATTATTATTATTGTTATTTTCATTATTATTATTATCATGAATATTTATTCTTAATATTCATTAAAAATATGTCATTAGGACAATTTATCATCATCATGTTGTTCCTTGTTTCCTGGTGTTTTTTATATTTATGTTTTACGCCCCCTTAAACAAAAAATAAAAACATTTCATTCTAAACCTCAAGTCACATCTACTTCTCATTTACCACACACCACTTAATTGCTAATTTACCACCAAACAGCATTAGGTTTCAAAGCACGTGAATTCAGTATAGGTATTAACACATAAAAGGCATTCCTATGCAGATATTTATTCTAAGAAAATTGTTATAAGATACTTTTCTAAGAAGTCAAAGAAAAAGTTAAAGTCGAAAATTTGCGGGACACACGTCTGAAAGTCTTTCGGAAAACTAATAAGGTTTTTGAAACAGTAGTCGTCTACTAGAGATTTATTTTACACAACTTAACAATTGGCCCAAACAAAACCATACGCCTACATTTCAAAATACGTTATAAATGTTTATTTACGTGGCATGGCTGCTTCCTAAGATTATTTGGAACATGTGAAAATTTGATATCTCTAATAGCAGTAATGCCATAACGAAAAAGAGAATGTAGCCAAACAAAAGGAACTTATCTACCAAAAACCTGTAACTCGTCGAAACAAAGACCAATGAAATTTCGGAGGTCCTTGATCGGCTAAAATTCTTACACTACCGTTTTTGATAATTCGAGGTGAATGCAATCTTTATATCACTTTGAAGAGAATGCTTGTAAAACAGACAATAGATTTCTTTCCCCTAGATATATTCATACTCACTCTCTTGTGGTTCTTATACGAAAAGATAAAGCTATCACCGAAGCACCACAATAAGAGTGCAATTGCCTCCTGGTCCTTACAACGTATAGTACGAGTACACACAAGACTATTAATGATTTAAAAGCATAACAAGCAGCAAACTACATTCAATAGATCGACTGCTTTCGCAGCGTGACGATTGTTTGTATTTTGTCATATTTTAGAAATATAAGTTCCGCTTTTGTACACGGGAATTTTTTCTGTAGACACCGGGAGGCCTTAAATAAGCCCTTCTTTGTGTTCTGTATGCCATGCATGAAAAGCTGGCTTCAAGTCATATATTAATACGACATGAACTTGCAGTGTATGTGGTTTCTGTGTAGGGATGGCAATAATATTCTGCCGTTTATGTTAGTGCATGTGTTGAAGAGGGTTGCACAGAGAAAAAAATTACCCTTTCAAAGAAAAAAAAGCAATTCGCTACCTCTTTCAAACTCAAACTTTACATTTTCTTCCTACACACGGTGTGATATATTGAAGTTTGAAGTCACCTTTCTGAATCAGGGTAACACAAAGTTTGATTTGATTTTTTTAAGACCAGTAACTTTCTTGGTATGTTACCTTTTCATTAACATATGGTTTTGTAGGGATTTTCATGAAACTTAAATGGGAAAGATGACAACACTCTAACTTCCCTGTAACCCCAATCTCCTTTAAGAGGGATATTTAGGAATACTATCATTCATTTGTGAAAATTTGCTCGAACTTTGCCAAGTAACACGAATCCACACCAGAAGTAAATGTAGACTCTACATGAAGATCCACTTGGTATATTGTACATAAGATAATAGAGGAAAGTGTGTGTGATCTAGTCGGCACGTGCTAACTAGTGTGCATACACGAATCCGACCGACTGCCTACGAAAGGACGCCCTCTTACATCGTCGCCATAGCTGTTGGCTTCCAGGCCATGAAGCTTACACATTACCCTTCATATACTATAGCGTGCGTTTCCACATGGCAAATACCTCATTATTAGAAACTCTTTCTGTCCATGAAATTCTTAGCATCCTTCTCAGGAACCAAACTTCACAATTTTCCAGTCGCTTTCTTAGGTCTGATGTCTAGCCAGTTTAACCTGGAGAAAGTTGATTTTGCAAGTGCAATCCTTCTTTTGATTTCTTGCTCGCCTCTTGCATCGTCTGTAATTGTAGTCCCGAGGTAATTAACAGCGGTGGCTTGCTTTATTTGATTGTTGTTGGTCTTAAGAGAGCATGGTATTCCTTCCTTCTTTGAAATTACCATGCATTCCGTTTTCTTGTAATTTAATTATAATCCTCTCTTGTCACGTTCTCTGACGACAACATCCAAAAGTCTTTGCAGGTCCTTCTCTGATTCTGCGATTAATATAGTATCATCTGCATACTGTATGTTTGTGGTATTATGTCCTCCTACCTTCAACCCTCTTTCCTGTTCTAGGTTTTAAGTATCAACTCACTGTAATAATTGAAGAGATCTGGAGACATGACACATCCTTGCCGAACGCCCCTTTTAATGTTGATGTAGTCACTTAATTCTGTTTCTACTCTCCATGTTTAAAAAGATTAAAAAGTGATTCCGAACAGGTGGTTTTGAGAATGACAACAAAAGAGTTATTTCACCAACTGATTTGCTATTGAACTTTATTTAAGCCAATCATTACCAATATTGTTTATTGGAATAGCGAATGGCTTTGGACCCCTGTGAAGCACAACTTGTAAATTGTGGGCCCATGATGGTTGCTTTTGCTTTCGTAGTGTACAGGTGCTGGAAGTGGGATTGCAGTTGCCAGCTAGTATGACCATCGATATGGGTCAAAATGGCCAGTCAATCGCCAAATGAGGATTTAAAAAAAAGGAAGTAAGGGATTAACAAAAAAATCCTAGGCTTAAGAATATGAATACTCCGCTCAGCTGAGCAACGCAGGGGCAGCGATGGAGTTCCGACAATCATATTTTCGGTAAAAATGCTCCTATTCCCCCTTTAATGAGTGAGTCTGCGATGGTCGACGGGATTCCCGAAATGATTTGCCCTGGAAAATGCTCTCGCATCAGTCAGAATAGTAGAATAGGAGATTAATGAGTTCACCCTCTAAGTCCACTGAACTTGACCCCATACCAACATCGCTTTTGAAACAATGTCTACTTGCTATTGTACCATCAATTGTAACTATAATAAACACAAGTTTTGGTTCGGGGATAGTTTCTGACAGTATGAAGATTGCAGCAGTGCGCCCCACCATAAAAAAAATCTAGTTTGGACAGTGAATGTCTCCAGAACTATAGACCCATCTCAAATTTGTCATATCTGTCCAAACTCGCAGAACGAGTGGCTTTCTCACGTCTTCGCACATATCTTATTGAAAATAATTTAATTTATAATTTTCAATCTGCTTACCGCCCACACCATAGCGTGGAAACGCTGATAACTAATCTTGTGGACAGTATCCTCTCTGAAATGGACAAAGGTAATATTACTTTTCTTGTGCTACTTGATATGTCAAGTTCTTTCGACACATTGACCACACAATACTTGTTAAGAGACTACACTCTTTTGGGGGTAACAGGCACTGCGTTGCAGTGGTTTTCATCATACATTTACAAAAGAACCCAGTATGTCTCTGTAAATGATTCTCAATCCGACAAAACTTACCTTTCATATGGTGTACCACAAGGGTCTGTTGGTGGCCCGTTATTGTTTTCTGTCTACCTTGAACCAATCAGTACAATAATTAGAAAGCATAATATAAAGTATAATTTTTACGCTGATGACATTCAGCTGTTCGTGTCTGTACATCCTTCCTCAGATGCAATTGCCGATGCTAAGATAACTTTAGAAGCCTGTTTTCAGGACATGAAAGGCTGGATGGATTCCAACGGTCTTAAAATAAATGAAAATAAAACTGAGTTTATAATTATGGGCTCTAAGAATTCTTTACTGAGAGCTAATCATTATCATTTAAGTTTGCATGTAGGTGGTAGGTTATAAAGCCAGCCTCAAATTTTCGTAACCTTGGTGTGATATTTGACAATAATATGTCATTTATTGGACATGTATCTAGCATATGAAAGTATGTGAGATATCAACTGCGGAACCTTGGGTTCATACGAAAATCTTTGACTAGACAAACATGTGAACAATTAATCCATGCATTAATCTCATCTCGCTTAGATTTTTGTAATTCTATTCTATTTGGACTCACCAAACAGCAGCAAGATAAATTGCAATCCCTCCCAAATTCAAGTGCAAGACTCCTTAATTTCACACCAAGAATGTCCTCTATTACGCCTATATTACAACCTCACTTCACTGGCTACCTGTCTAGAAAAGGGTCCACTTCAAAATTATGTTACTTGTTTATCGGGCCCTCCATGGAATTTCGCAACAATATATTAAAGACTCACTACACCCCTACAATCCAACTCGTACCTTAAGATTTGGAAGTGATAATTTGCTGAAAATTCCCCGTACCCATCATTCATGGGGAGACAATGCTTTTTCGCATGCTGCATCCAAATTATGGAATAAGCTTCCCCATCACTTCGCTGTATTGCAGCAAACTCCACCTTTAAAGATCGTCTTAAGACTTACCTATTCCATCTGTAACCCAGTATTTCCTTAAGTTGTATAAGTTTATTTTACTAAATCCATAATTAATATTTTATTTGTATATACATCTGAACTTGTGGGGCCTGGTGGCCTTGTATGCTAGAGCTCCTGTGAATCATGTGCCGACTGGGCTAGTCCCTCTAGTTGTCAGTCAACGGAGCAGCTGGAGGGCACCGGCCCCTCCCGGCGGGCGGAGCTGAGGATTAAAATGGGTGTTGCGAATGTTTTTTTGAGTTTCTGATGGTATATCTCTTTTATCAAAGATACAATTACTTTACTTGTACTAAAGATAACTGTTGCTGAGCTTGCGCCATGAGCGTCCCTGGACGGTGTGTGCGCTCTATAAGTTTACACTATTATTAGTATTACTATTATTTATTATTAATTACGCCTGACATTATTTTGGAAAGACATTGGACTGTGAAAACTGTGGAATCGGGAATTTTCTTTTCATCCTATTTAAGCAGTTTAGCAGATGATAGAACGCTGACGGAAATCTAGAGAGGGGGAATTTTGACGATCGCTGATGTTTTCTATTCTATATACTATAGATCCATTTGATTACTTCTTTGGTTTATTGTTGTTACATGGATATAAATGTCTGTATATTCGTATTATGTTTATGTTTAATGTAAAGATGTTATTGGATCAATAACAAACTTATTACAAAAAAAGAAAAACGACTATATATTTTATTATTTTAATACATAAACTGTAAGTATTTCTTATGCCTATATGGCTATGCAAGCCTCCTTCATTTGACAGTGGGGATTGCTTTATGACGAATGGGATAGCTTTAAAAAAGGGAGACAAGAAATTGTATCTTAGTTTTTAACAGTAATGGGGTGATTTTTATTAGATGGAAATAGTAACCTCAATATCGGCCTAATTCAACCAAAATATTGTGTCATTTCGTTAGGTCCCTTAAATTTAGGAGCACATGCATTTATACTCTGACTATATATACATCTTAGAATTAACTTTTTTTTTAAATAGATTTGATTCTAGAAATTCCCTCTTTCACTCCAATTGAATTGGGCATTGGCCATTACGTTATATTCTTATTTAGAAGGGAGCAATATGGCACACTATAGTATGTCATCATATATCAAAATACATTAAAAGGAAATGAATGCATGCATTCGTACATAACTGAGATACGTATGGGGTGTATGAGAGAGAAAGGGAGGATGGGAGATATAGGGAGGAAGGGAGGGAGAAAGAGAAAGAGACACACACAGAGTGAGAGAGAGAGAGAGAGAGAGGGAGAAGGGGGGGTGGGGAGTGACCCCCATCAGCAAGAAATCCTTTCAAATGACGATATCCTTTAGTGCCCAAGCGCTCTATTTTATGGCCTAAATTGGTAGGGGCCGTTAGACTCCCGCTCCCGACGGAAATTTCTGTCAGTTTCTTGCGTTTTGCAATGTCCAGTGATACTACTTCCTACTGACAAAGTTTAGAGCATGGGCTAGATGGGGTGAAATCAACCGGACTTTGGGTTCTGTTTCAGAGGCTCTGGGGGCTGGCCTAATGGTCAGGACTGAAACCGGGAGACTAACAACTATTTTGTTATTGATGGTGTAATTAACTATGAAGGGTTACATTTTGTGAGTGAGATCAGTAAGAGTGTGTTTGTGTGTATTTGTGTAACAAAATTATTTCCATTTTTTCCCTTCTTATTAAAATTAGTGAATAATTTGAATAATGAAAATAGTTATTGTGATACAATCACTGGATACAGAATTTTACATAAGGCCCGGTCTTCCTGTCTTGTCTACAAATACTTTCATTAATGTACACGTTTAGATTTGTTCCCCTTGGTCTTCTTGTCTTACTCTGCTTATTTTATTTTCTTGTTATATAATGATAATATTTTATATGTTTGTTTACCTTTGTATATTTCAAATGAAAGTATTGAATAAAGTGAACTTGAACTTGAAATGGGTGCCTATTCCAGGGAAGACTCCTGGCTTATAATAAAATCTTATTCCAACAATAAGACTAGTCGTATTCCCGTGTCCCCCAAATCTGGTACTAAGGTGCTGTGCTTTATGAATATCACATAACTGATTCTTTTTAAATTAAATGAAATAAATATATTAATTTTACTAGCTTGAAAAGAAACACATAATTGTGATATATGGAGTAAAATCATTAAAAATGTAAACATTTGTACTTTTTTTCATTACGCCCACTGGGTGGAGTAAAATGAAAACTCATTATGATCACAAAAACCAAGATGAATGATTGGAAAAATCAGACAAAAATGCAATGAACACAAATATCCAAGGTTTGAAGCCAGGAGCTTAAGTTTATTAACGTTGGGAATATCTGTGTAAACATGAAGCGCTTATTAAGACAAAGGAAACCGGTACTGATAAGTATTGTGCTTGTTGAAAAACCTTTCACTTTTGTACAGTAGATGAACGATTCGGAGAGTCAGTTATTGAAAAAAAAAATAATCTTAGACGCATTTATTAAAAAGTCTCAACCCACTCCTCAAGACTCTACTCCAATGATTTGGCAACATATTGAATTCATCTGTTTTGAAAGATGAAAAAACACAGTTGCGGATAGATGACTTGTCTTTGCAAATGGTGGTTACGGAGATCATAACCGGAGTATAACATGAATAATCGTGATAAAAGCACTAAGATGAGATAAAATATCATTCTCATACATTGAATACGTGTATACAAGAATCCATATGTTATAATTGGTAAAATACTTTATTTAATGACAATACAACATTTCTGCTGCAGTAGCTGCCATTGGTGACCAAAATAAATTTGTTAATTTTGTTTTTGTCAGCAAGACATTCTGTGTACTTATGAATAAGTCCATTTATATAGCGCAGCTACTTTATGAATATATTCTACTGCGCTTAATACAATGTATCATATTATTACCGTGCAAGACATTCTGTGTACTTATAGTTAAGTCTATTTATATAGCGCAGGTACACCTACGTAATATAAGGAGCCTATCGTAATCCCCTACCTGTCTGTGGATATTAGGACACATTCACATGATTGATTGGTTTGAAGTACATTAATAGGTGCCTATTTAAGGAGAGGCTCCTGGCTTACAATAAAATCATATTCCACCAGTTAGACTAGCCTTATGCCACTGTCCTCCAATAATCTGGTAGTACAACGCTGTGATTTTGTATTTGAATATCATCTAATTGATTCTTTTTAAATCAAAAGAATGAAATAAATCAATGTTAACTTGAAAAGAAACACATCAATGTCATACATGGAGTAAAATTAATAATAATGTAAACATTTGTACTTTATGTTCAATACACCCATTAGGTTAATTAAAATGAAGACTCAATGTGATCACATAAACCAAGATAAATAATTGGAACGGTCAGACAGAGATGCAATGAACACATATATAGCTAAGGTTTAAAGCCAGCAAATTCAGTTTATTTAGGTTTGGAATATCTGTGTAAACATAAAGCGCATACGACAAAGGAAACCGGCAATTTATGATAATTACTGTGCTTATGAAAAATGTTTCACTTTTTAAACAGTTGATGAGCGATTAGGACAAAACTCTACCACAACGATGTGACAAAACATTTAATTCATCTGTTTTGAAAAAAAAGTAGTTGCGGAAAGATGGCTTGTCTTTTATACAGGTGGTGGATACGGAGTTCATAACCAGAGTATAACATCAATAATCGTGCTAAAAGCACAGTATAGATACTACTGTAATATCATTCTCATACATTGAATACGTGAATACAATTATGCATATGTTATAATAGGTAAGCGACTTTATCTAATGACTATACAAATTTTCTGCTGCAGTAACTGTCATATGTGACCAAATACATTTCCTTTTTTTTGTCAGCAAGACATTCTGTGTACTTATTTACAGTCAGGTTCTGGAATAATCACAATGGAAAAAAAGAAAGTCAATCATGCTAAAAATCACATGTACTGCAAACAAAAATGGGACTACACACACCTGTGTCATAAAAGTTTAGGTCTAAAAGTTTTGGAGAGGGACAAATTTCTGCCATGATATTCTTCTAACAGACTTTAAAAAAGTGAGAAAGGTTGCAAATTATATGTCATTTAGCTTTACTGGAACCTAACACGCTTTTCATGATACATCATGTGGCTGAACTCAATGTCGTTTCATGAGGCAAAAAAGGCATATAATATTGGGTTGAGTTTGTATCAACAAGGATTAATCGACCATTCAAAGTCAGCTGTATGCAATTTTACTTTTAAAATTTACCATACAAGTTACTACAAAAATAATATTGAATGACCAACATTCCGTAGTACTTATAATACAACAATATATCTATTTTCAAAAAAATCTGCTCAAATTTATATTCCAAATTCGATGTTGACGAAGGGTTCGTCATACATTATATAGTAACTCATTCATTTTTATGAGTATTTACAGTGGTAAAATATGTACGACCGCGTGCTTTCGTGAACTAGTGTTAAAGGCAGATATTAAAGATATACAATACTACTAGATAAGTAATACTTAATAAAAACTAAAAAAAGTCTCGAGTATTTACCAGTGTGCTATAAAGTTATCACATCTGTATCTCTTTTTTAATTGCTCTATTTACATCTAAAGAAGACTTCACGTTGTAATTTACTTGATGTATATACATTTACAATCATTAGTTCATATAAGATGTCTTGAATGAGTACTAATTATGCTGACAGAAAAAACAAGAAAAAGGAAGGATACACCAAGCGACCTGTATAATTCAAAATGAAGTAAAATTTAAGGTATTTCCTTAGGCTTAGGGATAGAGTGCTTTAATTGCCCACAACAATATTACAAAAAAGACCGTCCAAGAGACCTAAAAGGCCTATTTTACCTACTAAAAGTAGCAGGTAAGGAATTCCGTTAGGGACAATAGTGCTTTAATTGCCGACAGCAATTAAAACAGAAGACAGACCAACAGCCCTATTGGAACGTAACTACAAACTAAAAGTAGAAGTGATACAGAAAACTTTCATTTGTTGGGGGTAATTATAACATGTAGTTTAAGCTTCTAACAACCTTGACAATTAGTAGGCAAGTTTTTATTCACTTCTTTGGACTAAAAGTAGAAGTTAATATAAGGAATTTCGTTGGGATAATAGTGTTTTAATTGCAGACAGTAATTAAAAAAGAAGACGTACCAAGAGACGTGGGGGATGGGGCCTATATTACAAACCAAAAATAAAGTTTAAGGAATTTCGTTAGAGATGAAGATGCTTAGCAGGATTTTCATTCATCCAATGAGATTAGATTTTGCTTTCATCAGAGCGTTCGGTGTAAGTGCCAAAGTCGAGGTCACAATATGCGGGATTGGAGACCGACGCTGACACTGCAGAGTCTGTCCCATTTGAAAATCCAGTTAGACTCTCCTCGCCAATGCTGTACTTCTTCACACGTTTGCTGCTGAAGAACTTAGAGATGGTAGTCAGGCTGTCAGATGCTGATGAGACTCGTCTTCCACCACTCTGCGTGCCTTCTCCATCGCACCAGGAGCAGGTCAAACCCCATTGCTGACGGACAAGGGGCTTCCGCACACAGTAGAGGATGAAGATGAAGAGACCTTGGAAGGAGTTGAACAGGATGAATAAGGCCTGGACAACCTGGACAAGAGACAATAGATCAAATTGAATTTTCTTTTGACTTTAGAGCCTTTATAGTTTGTGCCCTATTCTCTTACAAACTCTTTGATTATCTGAATTAACGGAAGAAGCAAAAACAAATAATCAGAAGATGATGAGAAGAAGAAGTAGATGATTCGCCCCTGCGTTAGAAGCATTGAAAATGGGAAGAACGTGTCATTCATGTCGGCATTCAAATTTGTTTTTTTCTTCATGTTTTAATGTTTATTGTTTAAATATGTTTGCAGTCTGTTAACAAATTCCACGTTCATTTTTCAACCGGCTCAAGCCTTTTTTCCGGGGGTCATATTTCGCATGTAAATGAAACAATAAATGACTTTCATGCGTGCTTCCTTGAAAGAATAACACACTGAAGCAAATAAGCGATGGTGTCCATCTATTAAGCGTATTCTTTCAATTCATTATTGTAACAAAAAGAACATTATTGGTAACCTTTCTTGGTCTATTGATTTCTTCCATAGCTGTATATACTTATACATATATATATATATACAATAATAATAATAATGATAAATACTAATGTTTCTAAGCGCAAGAAGAAGAAAGGAAAATGAAGGAAAGTGAGAGATACAAAAGAAACATGTTTAAAATATTGAATTACAAGTAAGCGGCAAAGAAGAATATGATATTACACAAAATAATGACTACATCAGAAGGAATTAAAATTATAGATAAACCAGAAATGGACACAGCATTATAATATACCAGGTTAAAATCAAAATGCAACTTACAATAACCCGATTTTATACATTATTATATTCAATATTATAATTATGCATATCAAAATTCATATTATACAACATTATACAATAGAAATTTCAATATCATTAAACAGCATGGTAGTATAATTACGCTCAATACATTTAACTTGGGGAGGGGGAGGGTAATCACAGTTATGGAAAGAGGTGGGTTTTCAGGAGTGACTTGAATGATTCTAATGATGGGGCTTCTCGTATATAAATGGGGAGATTATTCCATAACTTGGGCGCGATAACTGTGACTGAGCGGTTTCTGTAGCGTGTCTTGGTGCGAGGTCCAGGCAGCAGTTGCATGTGGGCAGTAGCATGGGAGCGTAGACGTCGAGATGCAGAAAAAGTTAATGAGGATCGGAGGGAGATAAGGTTCTGTAAGTATGACGGGGCTTGGTTGTGGATAGCTTTGTAGACAATGAGGAATATTTTGAAGACAATGCGTTCCTGTATCGGTAGCCAGTGAAGAGACTGGATGATTGGGGTAATGAGTTCAGATTTCTTGGTAAGTGTGACTAGTCTGGCGGCAGTATTCTGGATGCGTTGAAGGGGTGCAATGTGGGATTGGGGTAGACCGGCTAGAATACTATTACAATAATCGAGGTGAGATGACACGAATGCATGGATAGGTTTTTCCGTAGCAGGAATGTAGAGGTACTTTCGGATTCTGTCAATCCTAGCTATTCCCCAAGAAGCTGTCCTGCACTTGTTGCGTATATGTTGAGCAAGGGAGAGGTGGTTGTCGAAAGTCACACCAAGATCTCGTACACACTCCGACTTCTGCACACATACTCCAGATAGATCCACAAGGGGAAAATCATCAGACTGCTGCCTGAACCAAGAAGATATATGCAGCATTTCAGTCTTCGCTTCATTAAGTTTCAAGTTGGTGGTTGAGGACCAAGTCTTGACATCACGTAAAAAATCTGTAAGTCTACTAACGGCATCTCTTCTGTCGCCGACATCAGCTCTCATAACGAGGTAAAGCTAAGTATCATCTGCAGACATTGCGTGCTGGATACCATGGTGCGAACTGATCACCTGGCAAAGAGGACCAGTACAGAGGGTAAATAACAGGGGGCCCACTACTGACCCCTGAGGTACTCCCCAACGAAGAGGAAAGGATTGTGACAGTGACCCCCTCACTGTTGCTTTCTGGAAACGACCACAAAGATAGGACTTTATCCACTCAAGAGCAGATTCCTTTGTGCCGTAGCAGGTTTCGGGCCGATTGAAGAGAGTCGCGTGGTCCAGGCAATCAAATGAAACATGAACAGTTTAACAGGACTAGACAGGCTTCAAGACCGTTGTCAGCTGATAACAGAAGGTCATTGGCAACCTTTAAAAAGGCTGTCTCAGTTGAGTGATGATGCCGGTACACCGACTGGTTCGCTGGGAAGATTTCGTTGGACTCCAGATAAGACCTGAGCTGAATGGATACGAGCCACTCCAACACCTTGTCAATAAGGGTAGGTTGGCGATTGGCCTATAGTTCTTAAAGTCATTCCTGTCGAGCGATGACTTCTTAAGGAGAGGTGTGATGAGGCAGGTCTTAAACGCTTCGGGGACTTCACCAGACAATAGGAAGAGGTTGATTGTCGATTTGATGATCAACAAAAGCTCGTCAACGCAAGCCTTTATGAGCCACGACGGCACCGGGTCGAAGCTGCGTGATTTAGGCTTGAGCGAGTGAATGAGTTTCTTCACTCGATTTAAGGAAACTGGAAACTGGAAACATGTCAGGCACTCGATGTGCACCAGACAAAAACTGTGGGTTTGCAGCAGAGGTCTGAACTCCGGACACGGTATTGGCAATCTTATCATTGGAGTAGTCTCCAAATTTATTGGCCAACGCAACAGCAGTCCGGTGTTCAGCAAGGATAGTTTCCTGACTGGAAGGAGGAGTAAGTCTCTTGACAATGCGAAAAGGCTCTTTGGTGTCAACTTCAGCAATCTTAGCAGCCAAATGCTTGGATTTGGCTTCGTAAAGGACTAAATAAGACAAACACTTTTCCTGGTACAGTTGTTTGTCGAGCGAAAGGCCAGAGCTCAACATCCGTCGTTCTGCCCGACGCCTGGTTCTATTGGCCTCTCTTAACTCCTCCGTGTACCAGGGAGCAAGACGGTCGAACTGTGATAGTCTTTCTCTTCATCGGGGCATGTTTTTCGATGAGCTGGATCAGGGTATCGTTATATACACCGACTGCTTCAGAAGAATGCTCTGGCGTTGATGTAGCCAAGTAAGAATTCCGAATATCTTGTTTAAAAGATGCAATGTCAACATTTCGAAATTGACTGTACTGCACAAGTTTCTTTGTGTTCTTAGGAGCGGTAAGGATGACGTCAGCGATGATTGCCGAATGATCAGACGGAAGCCCGGACAGGATGCGGACAGATGAAATTATGCCATCTATTCTTCTCGACAGGATCAGGTACAACGTGTGGCCAGCCCGATGGGTCGGCCCGTTCACGTGTTGAAAGAAGCCCAGTGAATCGGTGGAGTTCATGAAGGACTTAGCCTGAGTTTCGAGCCCATCGTCAATGTGGATGTTAAAATCACCCAGAATGAGGGGCATGTTGTCTGAAATTGCCGCAGACTCAAGAAGAGTGAAAAACTCATGCAGGAACATGCTGTAGGTAAACCTGTTGCTTGCCGAAGGCGGAGGTCTGTATACTGCATAACATCTCAAAAATGCAGCGGGATACCGGATAGTAACATCCATGAGTTCAAAAGATGTAAATTCAGTCCTGTTATTCAAGGTCACCTGGGCTGAAGACCGATACACAATGCAGATCCCACCGCCTTTGGATCCAAGGCGAGGGTAGTGCAGCAGATCATAATTCGGAAGTGTAGACTGAATATCACCAATGACTAGGTCATCTCCCTGTTTACCTGTTAGCCAGGATTCTATCAGGACTAAGACGGCCAGTTAATTGTCCAGTTACATATCACATATGCATGTAGTCTTATTTGACATGGAATGGGCATTCAAAAGTCCAATATGTGAATGACATCGCTCATTAGAAGCTAGAGGAGATCGAATGGGAGCTCGTTGACCGGCGTGATAATCTAATTGATCACGGGAACAAGTATCAGTCCAAAAGGTTTTAACACGGGGAGTAGCAAACTTTTTTCGCTGTGCGTCCACCCCGGTTACCCCTTTTCGACTTACGGGCGATGTTCAAGGTTTTGAATAGCTCCCATTTATCGCGAGTGAATGGTTTTTGATGACCATGCACAGAAACACTCTGTCCGATATTTAATAGCTCTTCGCGAGAATAGATTCGCCTTGTCATGGTAAGTGAACACAAGATCAACAGGATGACGGCGAGTGTGAATAACGTACATGTATATACTGTACGAACCGTGATAATACTCGAACCTCCCATGATAAATAATTTCCTCAGATTACAGTACATTTTAGCAGCAGATTTCATTTCAAATTAATGACCTTAGAATGATGACGTCATACAGAATACAATGTCAACACTAAAACAATGTTGATAAAGTATGCACAAAACAGTGAAAATAACACAAAAAGGCAGAGCGATAAAAAGAGTGCAGCCATGAGGGAAGGGCGCCACTTACTTATCTTATATATATATATATATATATCTAAAATGATTAAAACAATTGAAATAAAAATCATTGAGAGTTCTCTTCTTCACCATGACCAGTTTCATCTTATTTTGTCAGACAGTCATAAATGTGAGACCGGTCATAGTAAAGAAGGATTTTTATTTCAACTGCTTTATTATATATACAGGCCTGTTTATGTATGTGTGTGCGTGTGTGTGTGTGCGTGTGTGTGTGTGTGCGTATGTGTGGCAATGAGGACGGATTTACCAGAGTGAAGGCTTCGATTAATAGGAGATATCCAGTAGTCCAAGTCAGCCCCATCAATACCAGGATTGTCACTGCATTCTTGACGCGTTCAATCATCTCTTCGCGCTTCCCATCCTTGTCCTTCTTTGCTTTTCCGGCTATCTGAGCCGAATTTGATAGCTGTCGGATGACCAGAATAAAGATGACCATGTTGGCGATCAGGACGACGGCCACCGGTATCAGAAGGCCACCGATTTGAGACCAGAGGCGAAGGAAGCAGCTATATAGGGAGGCAGGTACATGAACAATAATGTTATCTAGTTGGTAAATAAGGTAAATGAAAAACAGTATAATAACATAAAGGTTGCACGTACATCAATCAATCTAATGCTGTAGTCATGATTTGTCTAATATACATTCATTATACATTCAACGTTTGTGTGCATTTTCATTACTTTTATTTGGCTTTGAGTAAATGTAGACTGCAGATGATACAATGACTTATAGGTTCAGGGAAAATAAAGAATAATACCATGAAATAAGTTAACAGAAAGTGATTCTTGTACAACAAATTCAAGACCATTTATTTCGTGTAGCATGAGCGCAAAAACTAAAAATAAACAGGATGAAAGATACAAACAAACATAATATTAACATTATGACAACGTAAGGCTTTTCCGAACGTCATATGTGTCTCTTATCAAAATATGCAAACATTCAACTTTACAAATTAATAATGCAACTAAATAATCTGAACGTGATTTCGGAAGGCAAGGTAATAGAGTACTAAAATTTCCCCTTATTTGATTTCTTAAAAGTCTTTTCGATCGTGCTCTCTGTAAAGATCATTACTTACACTTCTTCCCTAGCATAGTTCGTATTTGCAATACCACCAGTCAGGATAACGATGATTGCAGGGATGCCTACAATCGTAGAGAAAAGACAAAACTTCAGGGTAAGTTTAGTGTTTAGTGTTTAAAATAATACAGAAGGGAGATCCACTTCGACATTCATTTCGATGTTGTGAACGATTTTTAATCGTTTTTTTACCAATCGAAGAGCAGGAAATCAGCTTCGATCGAACCACGTAGCCCAAAAATCTTTGGGAGATCCTTGAACATTCTTATATTGGCTAGAATATTTTTATTCCATGATGGGCGAGAGATATGAAGATTATGCGTTTTTTTTTTTTTTTTTTGGGGCGGCAGGGGCTGATTAAAGATATCAATCTTTCTTTACACTGATCTATATAGCGTTGGAATTGCCATGTGAACGTACCCCAGGCTGCAAGACCGGCCTTGACCATGAAGTTTGGGATGTATGTATTGAAGATTTTTATGATGACCAGGTAGGTATTGAAGCCTTCCACTCCCATCCACGCGATGGAGGAAAGTACGAAGAATTGGATGAGACCGGCCAGAAACCCGCACGCTACTGCGTTCACCTCAGTCTGTCCTCGCGCAGTGTCCAAGACAAGCAGGGCGAGGAACGAGGTGTAAAGGCCCAGCATGGTGGCACACAGGCAGATGAAAATCTTGTGTGTCTGGCGGCTCCGTAGCTTTCTTTTGAGGGAAAGGTTGAAATAAGCAAACGCAAATGGAATGAGCAATTATGCAATCTCTAGGCGCATACCTCCGACAATAGCTAAATTAGTAACTACAATATGAGCCAGAGAGTAGCCTACCGACTTCAGCAAAATAAATTGATGTTTTAGTTATTACCAATAAATATGGCCTCTATGATGAAGGTCCTATGTCAATTATAAGTCGGAGAAAATCGGTCATGATGGTTATGTTTTAAAGCTCCTTTTTGAATCAGGGTGCAAATATTGAAAAAATTAGACCACTCCTAGCGTAATTAATAAAAGAAATGTCACCAGTTTCTTAAAATATCTCACCTGTGACAACAAGTGAGGATACGTTCTTATGTGGACCAATCACAAACAGTGCTGAATTTTGTAGTTAGACGCCACCCCAAAAGCAAACAAACAAACCAAAAATCGAACAACATGTGTTTGTCTAATCCGGAACGAACTAAAACCCAAATTAGACCACCAATTTTCTCAAAGAAGTTTTGAAGCGAGACTTACTTATTCCAAAGATATGTCCCAAGTGCGATCATAAGACATACAGTAGAGATGGCACACCCTATGTAGCTCAGGATATTGTAGGTTAACTCGGTAGTTACATCATGGATATCCTGCACGAAACGGTGTAGCAGAAGAAAGAAATAGTCAAAGTGGAGGAAAAATTAAAGGAAAAAAAAGAAAATATAAAAAGACGGATTAAGAATTACCAGATAAAATGGAAGTGGTTGGCGCAAGATCGAAAAAAAGTACATAGCGAAAGAACAGCAAATGATAATGATTATAGGGCCCTCAGGGACAACATCGTTAATACTTGTGGTATTGTGTAAACTAATACTGGGTAAATAAGACATATTATTATTATTAATATTAGTATTATTATTATAATTGCTATTATAATTATTATCATTATTATTATTATTATTTTCATCATCATTATCGATATTAATGATCCTGACTACATTGATATGGAACACAAGATACATCAAATCGTAACTGATTTAGATGAAACAATGTCAAAGCATTTACACATTAAAATAGAGTGGAATTGACTATTCTACATTTGAGACTTGTTTTTTTTAAAGATGCATAGAGTCATAGATAATAATACATTGATAGTACATGTTTTATATACTAAACTTCCTTCATACGCTAACTAATCTATATTTGCCATTAAAATAACTCGCTGACATTTGTCGACGATCACAAACTTAGACCGAGCGCAACATATTCTACCTGACTGCGATCCGATTTTAAAGAATTCGCAATGGCAAATTGACAGGAATATTCAAACCTGTAAGTTCTAATGATCTCGGGTCTAGTCATATGAATAATGAAATCAACAATTTATTTGCTAGCCTTTTAGAAAGGACATGTCGGCCCCGATTCGTAGTGATATCAACCACTTGTGCGAATGTCTGCTGTTTGAAGGAGATCTGACTTTTACTACACCTATAATGCTTTAGTACTCATGTCATCAATACGAACTCGAATAGGAAGTTTTCAGTTTAATAATGTCCATATCCAAAACGATGCTAGTAAATCAGACTTCAGTATGATCGCAAAGAGTGCATTTATAGCTTTATTTATGGCTTTATAGGCTACTTAAAGGCAACATATTCTAAAATGCATTACCATTAAAATTGCAAAGTTGGTCAGGTGATCGCATGCACACGTGTACATCTCCGTGGTCCAGTCTTCTGGAACAAGACGACATCCCTCAGAGGACCATTCTGCATTATCCTCGTCCCAGAAAACACACGTCTGATTCTCGTAATCAGCCTGTCGAAAAAAAATCACAGGCATTTTTTTCTAGGAGTTGCCTACGGCTTTCAAGAGAAACCCGATTACAAATCTTACATGTACTGTGTTTTATTTTGAATTTGACATCATATTATAGATTCATGGGAAGGTCCATGAAAAGACTTTTAATACTTAAAACACTTTTTTATGACTAGTGTTCTTTTTAGTATTAGGGATGGGTCTGTGGTTAAAGTCAGGAATTTCATTTTAGGGCAAACGCAAATTCCGGTCTCTAATTCTCATTCGGTGCAGAATTGATATTGCTTCGAGCACAAATTATTGGACGTGTTTGACACTGAATTGTAGATATGTAATCTACGGCTAATACACACGTTTATTTTTTTAAAAATAATCAAGAGTTCCTCACCACCAAAGCAGTAAAAGTCAGGTTAATCGTTTGGTCTAGGTCTGCAACGACCACCCCACCGACACTTAATAGAATGACAGGTGTGTTGGCGGTCCGATTGACACCTGGGTTCTCACTGCTGAAGTTAAGAAGCGAGGGTGAGAAGAACAGTACCGGTGTGGAGAAGACACTCATGATGATGTTGATATTCGTGTTGTTAACATTGCCCGTTGAAGCTCCTAAAGCAATTGCAGCGATTTCAGGAGGAAAGCTTACCTGTTTTCATAAATTTAACATGGATAAAGTACAACATCTAGTTCAGTCCTATTTTCACAATATACATGTACATGTATTTTTTTTAAATAGCAAAGATGATCATTAGAGATAAACAGTAATGTGGAAATAATAGTGGGGTGGAGGCAGAAAATATATGCTGGTAGAAGATTCATGAATCTCTTTAAAGTCCCGTCTCCCCAATTAACATCAAGAAAAAGGGTTGTACGCATTTCAGATATTAAGTTTAAATTACTTTATTTCTCATGCAAAACATAGAACAACGAATAAGTATATTACACAAAATATACAATAAAACGACAAGTATAATAGTACTAGCACGAGAAAACAATAAGCCTGTCCCTCCCAACTCAAAAGAGAAAAATGTTTTAAAATCTCGTTGAAAGATAAATTTTCAAAATCATTTGGAGGAAATAAAATCATACACAACATAATTAGTTATTGTCGATGCATCAAAGTCTGCAACAAACCCAATATAGTCAAACCTCTATATTGAGGCCATCCAAGGGAAACAGAGAAAGTGGCCACTATAGACAAATGGCCTTTGTGGACAGGTAACAACTAAGATAGGTTTGAGTGTTTTGAAGACAAAATACAGTTGAAAGCCATAATGAACACCTTAAGGAACATACAAAGGACTAGTGTAGAGGTTAAAGATCTTATTTGATAACTATTACCTCAGCTATAAGACCGACACTTGTTCCTTCAGAAGGGGTATCCCCTTCTGCTCTGACGTTAATGTTGGAACCAGAGAGGTCTGCAGAACTATCCCCGGAGAGGGATAGGACCAACCCCTGATTGAGCTCTTCTGGGGGTACACTCCGAACCTTAAAAAAAAGAGTTATACGACTTGTTTCTACACTTAAAATGTTTATACGATCTGGAGGCAGTATGCACGCTCCATTTACGAACTAAATACTTTTTCTAAATCATGTCGAGTTTAAATGTCTATAAGGTTTTTATATTTTCTCAGGAATCCATGTTCCAATATTTACTTTCGAAACATAGCTTCCTTCTGTTCTGAAAAAGAAGAATTCATTTTGCAGTAGTGCTCTGCAGTATGCCGGGTATAGTGATTTCCAAGTTATGATTTCGTATAAATTTACATTCAAATGAAATACGTTTATCTTCCTGATAAACCCCTAAATGAATTTGGGAATCAGAATTCTGTGACCTGATGAAATTCAAGAGAAATATGTATTCCACCTCTTAAAGGTAGAAGAGAATTTCTTGTAATATGTCACTTTGGATTTCGGTCCCTTCGTGTTGCTCATTTTCCAATCAATTGCGTTCAAGCTGCAATGAAGTAAAGGTACAAAATCCCTTTACAGAAAGACATTTGCTTAACCCTTTACTTACAGTAAACGCGTGAATCCTGTAATAAGCCTTGGAAATGATAGGATTTAGTGATCAATGATTTAATACCTGAACTGCAATGTTTTCTTCTGCTACATCGAACGGTTCTCCTTCTGCAACCTCGACGTTACTGAGCTGCGTCTCGTACGCCATGAGTATGTTTGAGATCGCATTGGTGGTTTCTTCTGCCTCCTGGAGCTGGGTCATGTCAACCGAGGCAATGTTGCTGACAATGCTCGTCACCTTAGCAGTAAACTTGATAAACAAAATAAAATGTAAAAAACAAGAGTGACTCACGACTCACGATAATACACTCAGCAACAAAATAAAAGAAGAGTGCACTATTAACAATTTATATGTTCAAATGAATATTCAATATAAACTTATCTTTCATCTATCAACATCAATATATATCAATCCTCTTTGAAATGATACGCAATTGGAATCCTATCAAACATGCATGAGTGAGCATAGCCATTTAACAATAAATGAGTCTCTGAAAGGAAATTGCAAAAATGGGGCAACTGGCCATTCAAATGTTGATGAGCATTCGAGGTATCATATGGCTCGTTCACGATCTTGGGTGGAAAGGAGAGACATCTTGACCGTGCTGGCCAAAATCATGCAGTCCTGAGACATTAACATTTGGATGAAAACTGGCTCTATTTTGCAATTTTCTTAATCAGATCTTCTAACAGTTAAATGAATTTGCCCATCCTAGCATAAAAAGTTTAAAACTTGATCTTGATTGATGTTCGTAGAGTATTCATATATATATGTATATATATTGAAACATTGAAGGCAAGTTAGCATCGTCCAAATCTTCTTTGCTACGTTCATTAATCCAAAGGGGTTTCCCTTCCTACATGTATGACCTTCAAAAACGTGATTATTAGCTCCAAAATCAATTCCATTCATACCATATTTTACTAACGAAACTTGATAATTGTTAAGATCCTAATTCAACAAACTTTTGGCTTTGCGGTCATCCATGACATCTGCAAGTAAAATATGAATATACGCCAGGAAAATCAACAAATCTGATTACTTTAATGAAAATACCGATCAAAGGACGAGGCAGTGCTCACCTCTCTTCCACTGTTGTTCTGAGCTGCTACTTCTGTGGCAATGTTTGAAACTAGAGTGACATCCGAGGCGGTGATTCCTCCAGTGTTTTCTGTAATGATCGCAACTTGATCTGTAATTTCCTCAACCGTATCCTCCGTGATCTCAACCTGCATATATGTATGACAAACACAATCGCATAGGCTTTCGAAAAAATCAGCCGAATTTTGATAGTATTCTCTGTCGCCTATTGAAATGTGACATGTAACAGTGACGTATTAGGTTATCCAAACATGATTTCTATGGTAAGGAAGTTGCGCCCTGGAGTTCATTTCTCGAAAGTCATTAATCATATTGGTACAGGATGTAGTTGGAACTAGTTGTGGTATTTATATATAAAGGAATCAAGAAAATATATATCACAAGATGAAAACTAATTTTAAGCCTACACAATGTTAATATTTTCGGACGGGCTATAACTAAAATTAGTTTCAAAGAGATCAACAATAAGGAGGATGAGAAGCTATCATTTAGAATTAACGGTCCAACAAAAACATTGCACGAACATTTGTACAGATATTACGCCATCTTTCTTAAAAAAAGAATAAAAAAGGACTGTCTAAATTAAGTTTTGTTTTGTGGAAGAAAATGCTAGAGCACCGTAATGGCAGCCATGCTAAAGCCGGGGTAATAATTGCGGAGCGCCAAGAGTGTCAAATCTGACAGACATGAGCGCTATACAAGAACTCACTATTAAAATTATTATTATTATATGAAATTCCAAGGAAATGTCATAAGAATTGAAAGTACAATACGTTCTCACAGAACGTCTAGTTTTAAAAGTAGTATGAGGCATAAAAAACGTAGGTCTTACATTATCAATTTCTTTTAACAGCTCTGTTAAATTCCTGAAATCGCCACAGTTATTTTCAGGTACCCATACAGCTCTGCTAATCCTGTCTCCAACACACAAGGCTGTAGCAACAGGCTGGTGCGCTACCATCGCGGACCGAAAACGAAAATAGTAAAATATACTCGTAAAGCATACCCAATGACTAATCACATATTGCATGAAGCTAATAAATAACAAGAACATAATGAAGATATTGAAGAAAAAAAAATCCTCGTGTCCATATTAGCATTTACTGCAAAGAAAGTTAATGACATTTTCACATTGAAAAAAGTATTTTAGTTTTTGTTATAAATAAGAAACAAAATGCTATCAAAACACCTTATTATTGAGCAGGTGACTAAATACTAGTATTACGTTTTGAAATTCTGCTCCTAAAAATGATTGAATAAACTGTTCTCACTGAGTGCTATTCATTCTATTTTGTTTGTTTTGAAGCCTCAAATATGTTTGAACAATTGAAATTTCTCCAAGGAAGCATTACATTTATAAAAGGTATTCTTGCGTAGAAATTGCGCTTTATAAAGTTCATTTACAGTTATTAATGTCATCATCTACATCCATTATTTTCATCATTACCATTAGTTGTATTAAATGGACAATCTCGTGCTGTTGAATTATACCGGGAATTCAACTCTCCCTCCGCGAAGTGAGCCTCACCGAATCTTGACACCCAAGTAAAACTGGGACAGATTGCTGCAGTGGAAACAGAAGATACATGTGAAATGTAGGCTAGTTGAATGACTTTTAAAGAGTGAAGTTCACTTTTTATAAAAGTGATAATCATTCGATTTGTAAGACCTTTAACGCCTTGATCATCAGATTATTGTACGATAATGGTCGCATTACAGCTGCTACAGAGCTTTGATGTCTGTTAAATGGGCATCAGACACCCAAATTTTAACCTTAACCGTAACCCTATACTTTTGACAAAATAAATTCAAAAGTAAAATGTCTGGTTATCGACAAAAGCTATTATGACTAAAGTACTGTAATAACGGCGAATGAACAGATGCTTCTGAAACTCACAGGTGCTGATGACCTTGACGGTCGATGCGTCAAGTATTCCATCTGGCCGGGAAGACAAGGTGAGGAAGGAATCTTCGACACTTTGTTGAATCTGGAAAGAAGACGTCTCGTTGTCTACGATGTACATATTCAGGTTAGCAATGATGCTTCCCTCACGAAGGTTGGAGGGTACCACGTACAAAGAATTTCCCTCAAAATTGCGCGACTCGACCATGCCAGTCTGAACCTAGTATTTATCATGAGCAATTCGGTTAAAGATTAAGCTTCAAAATGCATGAAAGGAGGAACTATAATTTGCATTCACCTATTGTATTTAATGGTATATTTTTTCGAAATCTGTCTCGCAGCCAAGGCTGCAATGTACAAACTCTCGACAAAAAACGCATACAACAACACATAACAATGAACAAAAGAATGATACTCGATTCGGCATGGCAAATGGTGATCGCAACAAACATGATTGATTTAATCCAATTGACTAACTCCGTCCGAAGGTAAAGAAAGAATAAAAAACAAAGGTAGAAATCATTGAGAAGAGAAGAGACAATGTATATGGGTTAAAATAGAAGAAAAAGAGTCAGGAAAAGAACAGGAAAGACAGATGAAGAAAAGGGAGAGACTGAATGTATAAGGCTTTAATCAGGTGAATAATAAGTATAACCTATACATTAGAAACGGGAGGAATGGTGCGCAAAGCAAGACCTATAACGCTGTCCAAATTGAATTCTCAAATTCATTCTCATACATGGAGAGTATTTTAATGATGAGGTAAACGTTCATAGTTAGTGATATACTACTTTTGCAGTAGTGTGAAATGGTTAAACACAACGATATGGTACGGTACAAAGGCATGGGTAAAACAAAAATTAGTCTTAGATTTGAATAATATTCGACCCTCGTTTTGTCATACGATCCATCCCCTCTGATCATTGGCAGAAAAACAAAAAAATACATACTTGAGGAAATACTTAAATAAATTTAAGTCATACTTTAAAAACAAAACAGAACACCACTGTCTGCTTTCCAATTTTGTATTGGAATCATGATGTAATATTTTCTCCAATACTAATGATTCAACCAAATTCCTAAATGAATAATTCTTACGTAATTTGTGATTATTTCCGCAGCATCCTGGTAATATTGAGATGTAATGTCTGACAGATCCCCGGACGAATTGACGTTGATATTGAACCTGGCATTCTCGATTATTATGTTAGATAACTCTGAAAAAAAGTAATGATAAAGATTTCTAAAATATTCCAATGTGCACCTCATGACTTGCATAAGATGCATGCTGCATTGATAAGAATGCAAAACGAGAACATTGAAATTGTGGCGAATGATCGATTAATGTGCATCATGGAAAAGAGAAAACATCGTTGTCGAATCTTGATGAATGATTCAGAACAAGTTGGATGTATTTTAAATGACAAGTCCAAATAATATCGAAAACATAGTTATGCAAAAGCTCCAAAATACAAAAGTTATTTTGATTAGATAGAGTTATAATCATTTTTATACTTAATTCGCCAAATTCACGAAAGAGCGAAATAAAATCTACCTGTGATGTAAATGGCAGCCTGATCAGTAAAAACCACGGTAGCGCCATTCTGATTCCTGCCTTCCACTCGACAGCGGTAGTATCCGATGTATGCAGGGGTCATTGATGCGATGGTGTATACACGCTGGTTTTCAGTTCCAGGGATCGTTACGTTATCTTTCTGCCATTCGAACCGAATTGCATTCTCAAAGCTACACATCATCTCGACACGTTCAAGAACGTTTATCGTAAGACTTGTCGGTGAAGAAAGTACTCGTATCGGCTCTAGCTCTGTAACAGACCAAGGACATATTTTGTTTTTGCTTTAAAGGGAAATAACTGACTATAAATCCTACTAAATGATGGCCTCTGTTTCCATAAAATGATGCTATCCAGAAGCATCTTCTGGGGCCACAAGATTTCGCGAAGCCATACACTGCCTCTTTTTCATGTCTGTTCAGTTGTAGTTACTTCAGAACGAATACTAACTTTTTACTCCCACCCCAACATACAAAATTTACATGGATTAAGACAATACTGCAGCATTGTTTGTGGATGTTTGTCAACATTTCCTGGACACCCTTCTGTCTCTAACTTCAGTGCTCTATTCATTGTCACAAATCGCTGAATCGGCACAGACCAATTCTCAGGTATAATTTATATTTTCAGATCTATGTTGTTTTCTTTGATATGAAACTAGTCTAGAGGTTTCAAAAACGGTTAAATCGTTTGCATGAACATTAACTTTGTCGACAACTTCGGTAATCTTAATGTTTGTTTCTGAATAAAAAGAAATTTTTTAACCGACCAATTTACGTTTATTTATAATCATAGATCAAAATCTATGTTGGACTTTGAGGAACATTCACGGATGAAATCGTTTTAAAATAAAAATATAAAACAGTGTATCAGCTATGAATACCTAAACTAAATCATCATTGCTCATAGATATCTGAAGGAAAATGTAAAGTAGAATTATAGAAATTAAATTAAATTAAATTATTAAAATTGCTTGCAAAACAAAAGGGAGAATCGTCACTTATCGTATTATCTTCATCTATACTTAATAGGTTATTCCGTTAATGATTAAGTAAGGTCATGTCTTCGGCAAATAAATGGCAGTGCATCATTTTATTTTTAATCGTAAGCTACTAGCATACGTTGCATATATTTCAATAATATGTTCCAATTGTTCTTTGTGAATATGTATATTTGTGATGAAAATTCCGTTGAATTTCTAAGGTAAATTACCTGTATCACAAGTGGGTCCTACGTAGCCCGGTACACAGGTGCAATTGTACATGTTCAATAAATCATTACAGGTAGCGCCGTTTTGACATGGGAGACTGGCACATTCGTCGATTTCTGAAAGTAAATTTGGAAGAAGAACTCTGGAATTATGAACAATAAAACAATTGACAATCAATATGCATATTTCCATTTTATTTCATCTCTCTCACTACCCACACTCTCTCTCACTCTCACACTCACTTCCGCTCTCTCCATCAAATGTCAAATTAAAATAAAAGAGCTAAACTGAAATATAAGAGAAATTATTTTTCTTCAAAAGATACAAAATGGCGCTGATATTACTTCAGGTTACAACTTGTGTCATTTGACAGCAAACTTCTGTGAATAAAGAACGATATATTAGACATATTTATGCCAAAACAGAAAATAGTTATATTTCAGTACAGTGCAACGTTTCAGTGTTGACTTTAACATCAATACCAGATATAGCTGCAAATGGAACATCCATGAATTATGCAATCTTGTAGCATCGTTTGTGGATGTTTGTCAAATTTTCTGGGACACTTGTGCCTCTAGCGCTTTAGTATCATATTCACTGTCAAAAATCGCTTTATCGGCATAGAACAATTTCTCACGTATAATTTATTTTACGAGATCTACGTTATTTTCTCTGATATGGACACTAGTTTCAAGGTTTCGGAAAATGCTTAGAATTTTTGCATGAACATTTGTTTTGTCGATAACTTCGGTTATCTAAATGTTTTCAGAAAAATTAGAAATGTAAAGGTTGGTTTCTAAATAAAAAGTAAATTGTATTCGACTTATTTGCTTTTATTTATCACTCATAGGGCAAAATCTATGTTGGATTTTGAGGAACATTCACGGACGAAATAGTATAAAGTATAAAATAAAAATACCGTATCAGCTATGAATACCTAAGCTAAATCATCAGTGCTCATCGCTATCTAAAGGAAAATTTAGAGTAGTATTTTTAATATAGAATTTTTAAATTGCCTTCTAAAAAAAACTGACAAACATCACATATTGTCTTATCTCTAACTACACCAAATAAGTTATTCGGTAAATGATAAAGTAAAGTCATGTTTCAAAGAAATATAACATGAGTGCATCATTTGATATTAAATCGTAAGCTACTAGTATATGTTACAAACACTTTAATAATATGTTCCATTTGCTTTTTGTGAATATGTATATTTGTGAAGATAATCCCGTTGAATTTCTAAGGTAAATTACCTGTATCACAAGTGGGTCCTACGTAGCCCGGTACACAGGTGCAATTGTACATGTTCAATAAGACATTACAGGTAGCGCCATTTTGACATGGAAGACTGGCACATTCGTCGATTTCTGAAAGTAAAATAGGAGGAAGAACTCTGGAATTATGAACAATAAAACAATTGACAATCAATATGCATATTCCAATTTGGAGATTTCTGAAAGTAAATTAGGAGACGTCGAGATCTTTTAGATTCCTTATAGACAGGCTGCTGTGTTGCTAAATTGTTCCATTTCGTGAACACCAAAAAGGGTGGGCACCAAAATGGCATGAAAATGATGAAATAAATGTATTATGAATACCATTGATTTCCACAAGCTTATTACTTGTTCCTGAATTCGTAAATGAATTTAAAAGGGATAAAAATGATATCTGAATCGTATTTAACATCGTACAATTCGGTACAAATAGAGCCAATCAGTAACGCCGTAATAACTTTACTGGGCAATATGTGATCCATATTGACCAATCACGAACGACCGTAGTAAAGTTACGCGTAGTAAGTCGCGACTATACCGTATTTATGCAGTGTACAACATGGCGTCCTCCACGGATGAGGAATGCACTCCGGTAGACGGAGGGAAAATGTGTTTAATGTGCATTTTCCCTGCAAAGAAATCTACTGTGGTAATTTTTTCGAATAAAATATGGTCACGTTCCTTACAATTTGTAGACAAATGGAAGAATTTAGAAGGGGACCAGACAGAAATTGCAAGACGGTACATCGCTGTACTGCTGCAGTGCTGGTTATGAATGATGTGTGTGACTGTGTCTGTGTGAGCATGGCCATGGCCTGGTGAGATGCCAATTCCTGATCCCGTCGATGCAGGGTATCAATCATCAAATTTGTTACGCCAGATTTACCGACAAGTACAAGCAAAAGATTGAGAGGGTGACAAACAATATAAAAAAAAAGAGAGAGACTTGGGGCTAGTATTATTAGTAGTGGTAAGTAAGAAATAGATTATCTACAGTTATATTTTAAAATATTAATTTAATGTAATTTTGGCCTAAAATTAAAATGTAAAATTAGTAAAAATGTAAATAGATCTAGGTCCAGATCTAGATCTATATATAATCTAGGCCTAGGGCCTATAGTACTAGTAGCCTTAATTTAACCTTATGAATATGATCATGTCTGACTCTGCATCTGAGTCTTTTATGTATTAATTATGCTTTAGTTTTATCAGCACAGTCATGACAGGAAACATGAGCCTAACAAGATACCGGTAATAATTACTACTACTACTACTATTACTGCTACCATGACTACTACTACTACTACTACACTACTACTACTACACTACTACTACTACTACCACTACTATTATTAATAATGATAATAATATAAGTTTTATTAAACAATAATAATTCTTGCAAAAACTGGAGGTAGTTGCGAGTTCAGCTGGAGTGTGTTGGAAATGGGTGTACTGGTTTTAAATGGTATTATATTTTTGACACTGTTCTCCATGCAAGACATACTTGTAAAATGTATGTCCAAAGCCTGAACTCTGTGGACAGTTCTATAGACTACATGTACATGTCAGATGTTAAAATAATGTCCATGGAGTTGCCCTTACTAAGTAAAGATCACCGGCCCTGCTAGCTTCCACAATACGATTTACATTATTGTTCCATTGAGAAGAATTGTTGTCTTTTTTGTCATTAATTAAGAAGAAAATAAATATAGAGATGCTTTCCACTGCCATTTCTCTATAAAATCACAGGCAATTGCATTGAATATATGGATACATTTTCATTAACTGAGGCGATATTTAATGTCAACTGTAATTATTTTTTGTTGTTGCTATTAAGGCTCTTGGCAAATTTTGTTAATCATCTTGATGTTATCAATTCTCAATACAATTTAATTTTGGGATGTTGTCATGATGAAATGTAAATCGTAACATTTTTCCATGCTGCGAGATCTGTTAAAAGTTTGATACAAACTTTGACACATTGTTTTGTTATTTTGGGGTAAAACTGAAGAAAAGTTGCAGATGTCCAACATTTAAATGTCTTTTATGTAAACTTGTGAAAAATTCTAATTTGTTTTCCTGTTGTCTCTTTTCTTTTGTTTAGCATCTACTGGTCAACCAGCCAACACCATAGACATTCTAGATGAGGGCAGTCATCAACCCTTCAAAAAAACGTAGACTACGATCAAGCATGGGTGTGTGTAGGCCAAAGGGGTGACAAGATCAAAGCATGTACTACCAAGCATATGTGTCCTTTGTAAAAAGGAAAAGACTATCACCTGCAGAGTATCCGGAAAGCGAAGAAAAGAAGGGCTGACCAAATGCTCAACCATAGAGGCAGCAAATTTACTGCAGGCAGCCAAAGACAAGAATACGGGACTTCTTCTTCAAATCCAAGACAAGGACTGTGTGGCAATCGAAGTCCAATATCATGCCTCCTGTTCTAAGGATTTTACTCGGTATTTAAGCAAGCCATCAATCGCTCAAGCCATTACCACAGAAGACTCAAAGTATTCTGAAGCATACACCATATTTTGCTCTACTGTCAAAACCAAAATAATCGATAATAAGGAAATATGCAGGCTGACCTGACTCAATCAGATGTTTATTAAGCAGGTGAAGGAAACTCATGATATTGATGCCAGTACATACAAGACAGGCAACTTGAAGTCACGCCTCATAAAAACCTTTCCTCAGCTGTGCTTTCTTCAACCACACATGCGGAGTCAAGGTCATCTTGTGTAACTATGTGAATGACATATCTATAGAAGTGTTGGTGGAGGATAGGAAGTTGCTTCATGAAGTAGTGTATAGCACAACTGACACATCAGAAACAGAAGTGACAACCGACGATGACATACAATTGCCACAGTCCACTACTCATGAATATCAACACACCATTAAAGAACGCAACGATAGTTACATCACCGCATTGAATCTGAGGAACACAATCAATGATGTGAAACCCAGCATTCCATGGCCTCCAATGTCAGATCACCTGACAACCCAAACAGCTGAAGAGATTGTCCCTCCTAGCTTGTACAACTTCATTACTTGGACAGTGGGAGCATCAGATGAGCCTTTCTTAGACCACCGTGTTTCTGTTCCCCTAGACACACACCGCAAGATTCTTGCAATTTCACAAGACATAATCTATCTTCAATCCAAAGGAAGAAAACAACTACCGAAACACATGTCACTTGCCATGACTGTTCGTCATTTAACAGGCTCAGCCCAGCTGGTTGATCTGCTGAATGGATTTGGCTACTGTGTATCCACCTCAGTAGCTCTAAACCATGACACTGCCATAGCACAACGGAAAATGGATTGTGGGGATAGCCCTTCCACCTGTAATACAACTAGGAAAGCACAGGATGTTGGTCTTTGACAATAATGACTTTGGTGAAGAGACTTTGAGGCACATAACACTAATGGAATAGTTGTTCAACGTAGCAGTAGATTGGGTGAGACACAGCAAGTCGAAAGATCATCCGTGAAAAGGACCAGGGAGCGTTCAGTGATGCCTCCTCCTGTGAATCTTGCCAAGTACTATGGTGGAAAAAAAGAAGGTCCGAAACCATTTGGTGCTGCAATACCATTGCAAACTGCCAACTTTTGCCCCATTACTGAAGAGTCCATTGAAGTTAGATCTGGCATATATGTAACATCGCGAAGTTCAACATAAAGGACACCGACCTGCCAGCATGGACCGGTTTTAACCAGCTCATGTCATCTGTTGATGTTCCACCCAAGTCTGTGGTTGGATACTTACCTATAATTGATGCAAGCCCAAATGAAATGGACACTGTGCTGACAATACTTCAGAGGAGTGTGCATATCGCTGACAAGTTGAATTTGGAAGCAATCATCGTTGTTATGGACCAGGCTATCTACTCGAAGGCACAAATAATCAGGGCCATTTGTAGCTGCTTAGAGAACGCTATCCCATGTATAGATTTGTGTTAACGTTTCTTCATATTTTGTCTAGATATCGGCTTTCTCATTTTTGTAATACAAAAGCGGTACACTGTAACAAAATATATAAAGAACATGAGCAGAAAACTTGCTACATGATGACACCCCTCAATCTGTATGTAAATGTCTAGGCACTCAGCTTATTGTCTTATTTCATATGCAGGTGTCCATGTGACCATAATTCCATCAATACAAGTGTGTTGAGAAAAAGAATAGGATAACGTTCAATAGTTATTTGTACATGTTTAAATATATGAATATTCATTATTCTGATGGCGCTTACAGTTTTTTATAAAGTCTTCCCACATTTTGATTGTATCTTTCCTGTAGATAATTTATATATCATCAAGTTAGAGAAAGAACTTGTCTAGCATGATATTCTACATTTTCATTCACCTCTCAAATCACTGTAAGTTTTGTGGATAGCGAGGCGTAATAGTATTGTTATTGCTGATCATTAAGAAAGCCGGACAATTTTAACCGGTCAATTATATTTCTTTGACCTGTTATAGAAAATCAATAGGTAGTCATTACTAGTCATCATGTTTACAATAGCAAGGTCATTGGGACCAGGAAATTTTGCTTGTTATAGCAGGTACATTATTTTATTATATCAGTAGCCAATAAACAATATAAGAGAAATCATATTGTGACCCACAAAAGTAGAACTTTTGTTATCAGTGGCGTAATGAGCAAAAACCTGGGGGCAGTGAGGAAAATTTTAAAAACCTGGAAAATCATGTCATTTCAGCAACATTTGTAAATCGCTGGTATCGAATTAAAAAAACCATGTTTGAATTTCATTTGCCCCTCTCCCCATCAGTATGCCAGTGTTTGTTATTTCTTTATATCAGGTCTATTTATACTGTTTCCACTGTAGTAGAACTCACATACAACTCACCAACTGTAAGAAAATAAATGTTTTGTAAAAGGAATTACCAGAGTATGGCCCTTTTTTATAGATATTATAGTCTGTCCTATCTTTTTTTTCGCTGTTTTATTATTAACATGGTACATTATTGGAATATAATGCAATACTAGTACATGTATGTCCCTATACTTTGAGGACTAGTCAGTTTTATTTAAACTTTGCAGAACTATTTGTTTACATTATATTGGTTTTTTGCATCTTTTTAAAAGAAAGTATAAATATCGATTGATGATACAAGAAAAAAAGATTTCTATTACTCAGTAGATGCTTTTTACCTTTTTGATATTGATTTTTCCAATAACATGCTAAATGGAAATGAAAATACAGAATATCAAGCGAAATGTTCGTGACATACTATCTCATAAATATGATATAATATTAATTTATAAAGCGCAGAAACTATGTTATTCTCCTGCGCTCCAAGAGCTCCTGTTATACTTAAGGTACTATAGTATAAAATTTAAATGAAAAGGTGTGCATTGTAATTGTTAATACATGATTTTAGACGTGTTGGAAAATGATTACTTTGTTCTCCTTTACATCACTAACATCAATTTCATGTCTCACATGATTAAGTTACTCATGTTCTGATGCTGCAGATTGGCGATATTATAGAATTTGAATACAATGTCACTTATGTACATGTGTGGATACTTTAGTAATCCTGTTGAAACTACTGTTAGAGACACTAAGTTTTAAGGAGAGACTGTGAAAGAGAAAGAGAGAGAGAGAGGAGTGTGGGGGCTATGGAGAGATACAATGTACAATGCGAAAGAGGGATGAAAGAGGAAAACCAATTTTAAAAAAGAAAGTTGAGATGAGCGTGTATCGATGTAATAAAGGGGATAATAATAGTTGCTATTAATGATAATAATATCAATAGGAACGATTGCAATAATTATAATAATCATAAGAACATAATAATATATTCTTGATATTATTATCATTATTATATCATTTCCTTTATCATGTTCCATGAGATGTTCGTGAAGTAGAATTTGAGAAGTAATGTTACCCTGTATTATTTAAAGTAGAAACATTTGCAATGAAGCAAGAGGAAAATACATTTTGAGTGTCCTTCGAATAGGAGGTTGAGATGAGCGTTTATCGATGTAATAAAGGGATAATAATAGTTGTTATTAATGATAATAATATCAATAGGAACGATTGCAATAATTATAATAATCATAAGATCATTATAATATATTCTTGATATTATTATAAGTATATCATTTCCTTATCATGTTCCATGAGATGTTCGCGAAGTAGAATTTGAGAAGTAATGTTACCCTGTATTATATAAAGTAGAAACATTTGCAATGAAGCAAGAGGAAAATACATTTTGAGTGTCCCTCGAATAGGATGTAGAGCTAAGTTCACATAATACTTTATTTGAAGTGAGGTTTTGAACATGGATTTTCATCATATTCTCCCTCACATATCAAAAAGAGGAGTTGAAAGACACACCTTTTGTCTAATTTTCCATTTTTGGACTCAAGAGGGCGACAAACATAATTAAAAAAAAAACTTAAAATCATGATAACTCATTAATGTGCAAGAATTGAGCTTGTGAAAAAAAGTAGTTTCGAGTATCATACTACTTCATCGTGTGAAAGGAAACAAAATCCCTAGATGGTGGTCACGAGATAAAAGAAATAGACATATAAAACCTCTATGGCCTGATGTCTATTATTGACCACATTGCGAGACAAACGAATATCACTAGCGATATTATTTTCGATACTACATCCGCAATGAGTAATATATTTAACTCTGGAATTATTAACAATAAAACAATTGACAATCATCATGCATATTCCCAGTCGATCTTATCTCTCTCACTTCCCACACTCTCTCCCCCTCTTTTACTTACATCCGCCCTCTCTATCTAATGTGAAATTAAACTTAAAGAGCTAAACTGAGCTAAACGAGAAAAATATTTTTCTTCAAAAAATACAAAATGGCGTAAATATTACTTCAGGTTACAACTATGCCTCAGACAGCTATTTTCTGTTTAATAAAGAACGATATATTAAACATAATTATTGCAATACACAAAATAATCATATTCTAGTACAGTTCAGCGTTTGGCTGTTGACTTTAAAATTAATACCAGGTATAGCTGCAAATGGAACATCCGTTGATTAAGACAATCTTGTAGCATTGATTGTTGATGCTCGTCAAATTTCCTGGGACACTTGTGCCTCTAACTTCAGTGTCATATTCATTGTCAAAAATCGCTTCATCGGCATAGACCAGTTTTCACGTATAATTTATATTTTGAGATCTACGTTATTTTCTCTGATATGGACACTAGTTTCAAGGTTTCGGAAAATGCTTAGAATTTTTGCATGAACATTTGTTTTGTCGATAACTTCGGTTATCTAACTGTTTTGAGGAAAATCTGATGTGTAAAGGTTGGTTTCTAAATAAAAAGTAAATTTTATCCGACTTATTTGCTTTTATTTATGACTCATATCCGGGGCAAAATCTATATTGGACTTCGAGGAACATTCACGGACGAAATATTATAAAAACAAAATCAAAATCATTGTATCAGTAATGAATACCTAAGCTAAATCATTAATGCTCATCGATATCTGAAGGAAAATTTTGAGTAGTAGTAAAGAATATTAAAATTGCTTGCAAAACAAACAGACAACCGTCACTTATCGTCTTATCTCCAACTACACCAAACAAGTTATTCGGTTAATGATAAAGTAAAGTCATGTTTCAACAGAAATATAACATGAGTGCATCATTTTATTTTAAATCGTAAGCTACTAGTATATGTTACAAACACTTTAATAATATGTTCCATTTGCTTTTTGTGAATATGTATATTTGTGAAGATAATCCCGTTGAATTTCTAAGGTAAATTACCTGTATCACAAGTGGGTCCTACGTAGCCCGGTACACAGGTGCAATTGTACATGTTCAATAAGTCATTGCAGGTAGCGCCATTTTGACATGGAAGACTGGCACATTCGTCGATTTCTGAAAGTAAATTAGGAGGAAAAACTCTGGAATTATTAACAATAAAACAATTGAGAATCTTCATGCATATTCCCATTCTATTTAATCTCTCTCACTACCCACACTCTCTCACCCTCTCATGCTTACTTCCGTTCTCTCCAACTAATGTAAAAATCAAGTAAAAGAGCTAAACTGAATTATAATACAATTTTTTTCCCTCCAAAAGATACAATACGGCGCTATATATATTTGTGAAATGATTCCGTTGAATTTCTAAGGTAAATTACCTGTATCACAAGTGGGTCCTACGTAGCCCGGTACACAGGTGCAGTTGTACATGTTCAATAAGTCATTGCAGGTAGCACCATTTTGACATGGAAGACTGGCACATTCGTCGATTTCTGAAAGTAAATTAGGAGGAAAACTCTGGAATTATTAACAATAAAACAATTGAGAATCTTCATGCATATTCCCATTCTATTTAATCTCTCTCACTACCCACACTCTCTCCCCCTCTTTTACTTACATCCGCTCTCTCTATCTAATGTGAAATTAAACTTAAAGAGCTAAACTGAGCTAAACGAGAAAAATATTTTTCTTCAAAAGATTTAAAATGGCGCTGATATTACTTCAGGTTACAACTATGCCTCAGACAGCTATTTCCTGTTTAATAAGGAACGATATATTAAAAATAATTATTCCAATACAAAAAATAATTATATTCTAGTACAGTACAGCGTTTGGCTGTTGACTTTAAAATTAATACCAGGTATAGCTGCAAATGGAACATCCGTTGATTAAGACAATCTTGTAGCATTGATTGTTAATGCTCGTCAAATTTCCTGGGACACTTGTGCCTCTAGCTTCAGTGTCATATTCATTGTCAAAAATCGCTTCATCGGCATAGACCAGTTTTCACGTATAATTTATATTTTGAGATCTAAGTTATTTTCTCTGATATGGACACTAGTTTCAAGGTTTCGGAAAATGCTTAGAATTTTTTTGCATGAACATTTGTTTTGTCGATAACTTCGGTTATCTAACTGTTTTGAGGAAAATCTGATGTGTAAAGGTTGGTTTCTAAATAAAAAGTAAATTTTATCCGACTTATTTGCTTTTATTTATGACTCATATCCGGGGCAAAATCTATAATGGACTTCGAGGAACATTCACGGACGAAATATTATAAAATCAAAATCAAAATCATTGTATCAGTTATGAATACCTAAGCTAAATCATTAATGCTCATCGATATCTGAAGGAAAATTTTGAGTAGTATTAAAGAATATTAAAATTGCTTGCAAAACAAAACAGACAACCGTCACTTATCGTCTTATCTCCAACTACACCAAACAAGTTATTCGGTTAATGATAAAGTAAAGTCATGTTTCAACAGAAATATAACATGAGTGCATCATTTTATTTTAAATCGTAAGCTACTAGTATATGTTACAAACACTTTAATAATATGTTCCATTTGCTTTTTGTGAATATGTATATTTGTGAAGATAATCCCGTTGAATTTCTAAGGTAAATTACCTGTATCACAAGTGGGTCCTACGTAGCCCGGTACACAGGTGCAATTGTACATGTTCAATAAGTCATTGCAGGTAGCGCCATTTTGACATGGAAGACTGGCACATTCGTCGATTTCTGAAAGTAAATTAGGAGGAAAACTCTGGAATTATTAACAATAAAACAATTGAGAATCTTCATGCATATTCCCATTCTATTTAATCTCTCTCACTACCCACACTCTCTCACCCTCTCATGCTTACTTCCGTTCTCTCCAACTAATGTAAAAATCAAGTAAAAGAGCTAAACTGAATTATAATACAATTTTTTCCCTCCAAAAGATACAATACGGCGCTATATATATTTGTGAAATGATTCCGTTGAATTTCTAAGGTAAATTACCTGTATCACAAGTGGGTCCTACGTAGCCCGGTACACAGGTGCAGTTGTACATGTTCAATAAGTCATTGCAGGTAGCACCATTTTGACATGGAAGACTGGCACATTCGTCGATTTCTGAAAGTAAATTAGGAGGAAAAACTCTGGAATTATTAACAATAAAACAATTGAGAATCTTCATGCATATTCCCATTCTATTTAATCTCTCTCACTACCCACACTCTCTCCCCCTCTTTTACTTACATCCGCTCTCTCTATCTAATGTGAAATTAAACTTAAAGAGCTAAACTGAGCTAAACGAGAAAAATATTTTTCTTCAAAAGATTTAAAATGGCGCTGATATTACTTCAGGTTACAACTATGCCTCAGACAGCTATTTCCTGTTTAATACAGAACGATATATTAAAAATAATTATTCCAATACAAAAAATAATTATATTCTAGTACAGTACAGCGTTTGGCTGTTGACTTTAAAATTAATACCAGGTATAGCTGCAAATGGAACATCCGTTGATTAAGACAATCTTGTAGCATTGATTGTTAATGCTCGTCAAATTTCCTGGGACACTTGTGCCTCTAGCTTCAGTGTCATATTCATTGTCAAAAATCGCTTCATCGGCATAGACCAGTTTTCACGTATAATTTATATTTTGAGATCTAAGTTATTTTCTCTGATATGGACACTAGTTTCAAGGTTTCGGAAAATGCTTAGAATTTTTTTGCATGAACATTTGTTTTGTCGATAACTTCGGTTATCTAACTGTTTTGAGGAAAATCTGATGTGTAAAGGTTGGTTTCTAAATAAAAAGTAAATTTTATCCGACTTATTTGCTTTTATTTATGACTCATATCCGGGGCAAAATCTATAATGGACTTCGAGGAACATTCACGGACGAAATATTATAAAATCAAAATCAAAATCATTGTATCAGTTATGAATACCTAAGCTAAATCATTAATGCTCATCGATATCTGAAGGAAAATTTTGAGTAGTATTAAAGAATATTAAAATTGCTTGCAAAACAAAACAGACAACCGTCACTTATCGTCTTATCTCCAACTACACCAAACAAGTTATTCGGTTAATGATAAAGTAAAGTCATGTTTCAACAGAAATATAACATGAGTGCATCATTTTATTTTAAATCGTAAGCTACTAGTATATGTTACAAACACTTTAATAATATGTTCCATTTGCTTTTTGTGAATATGTATATTTGTGAAGATAATCCCGTTGAATTTCTAAGGTAAATTACCTGTATCACAAGTGGGTCCTACGTAGCCCGGTACACAGGTGCAATTGTACATGTTCAATAAGTCATTGCAGGTAGCGCCATTTTGACATGGAAGACTGGCACATTCGTCGATTTCTGAAAGTAAATTAGGAGGAAAACTCTGGAATTATTAACAATAAAACAATTGAGAATCTTCATGCATATTCCCATTCTATTTAATCTCTCTCACTACCCACACTCTCTCACCCTCTCATGCTTACTTCCGTTCTCTCCAACTAATGTAAAAATCAAGTAAAAGAGCTAAACTGAATTATAATACAATTTTTTCCCTCCAAAAGATACAATACGGCGCTATATATATTTGTGAAATGATTCCGTTGAATTTCTAAGGTAAATTACCTGTATCACAAGTGGGTCCTACGTAGCCCGGTACACAGGTGCAGTTGTACATGTTCAATAAGTCATTGCAGGTAGCACCATTTTGACATGGAAGACTGGCACATTCGTCGATTTCTGAAAGTAAATTAGAGGAAAACTCTGGAATTATTAACAATAAAACAATTGAGAATCTTCATGCATATTCCCATTCTATTTAATCTCTCTCACTACCCACACTCTCTCCCCCTCTTTTACTTACATCCGCTCTCTCTATCTAATGTGAAATTAAACTTAAAGAGCTAAACTGAGCTAAACGAGAAAAATATTTTTCTTCAAAAGATTTAAAATGGCGCTGATATTACTTCAGGTTACAACTATGCCTCAGACAGCTATTTCCTGTTTAATACAGAACGATATATTAAAAATAATTATTCCAATACAAAAAATAATTATATTCTAGTACAGTACAGCGTTTGGCTGTTGACTTTAAAATTAATACCAGGTATAGCTGCAAATGGAACATCCGTTGATTAAGACAATCTTGTAGCATTGATTGTTAATGCTCGTCAAATTTCCTGGGACACTTGTGCCTCTAGCTTCAGTGTCATATTCATTGTCAAAAATCGCTTCATCGGCATAGACCAGTTTTCACGTATAATTTATATTTTGAGATCTAAGTTATTTTCTCTGATATGGACACTAGTTTCAAGGTTTCGGAAAATGCTTAGAATTTTTTTGCATGAACATTTGTTTTGTCGATAACTTCGGTTATCTAACTGTTTTGAGGAAAATCTGATGTGTAAAGGTTGGTTTCTAAATAAAAAGTAAATTTTATCCGACTTATTTGCTTTTATTTATGACTCATATCCGGGGCAAAATCTATAATGGACTTCGAGGAACATTCACGGACGAAATATTATAAAATCAAAATCAAAATCATTGTATCAGTTATGAATACCTAAGCTAAATCATTAATGCTCATCGATATCTGAAGGAAAATTTTGAGTAGTATTAAAGAATATTAAAATTGCTTGCAAAACAAAACAGACAACCGTCACTTATCGTCTTATCTCCAACTACACCAAACAAGTTATTCGGTTAATGATAAAGTAAAGTCATGTTTCAACAGAAATATAACATGAGTGCATCATTTTATTTTAAATCGTAAGCTACTAGTATATGTTACAAACACTTTAATAATATGTTCCATTTGCTTTTTGTGAATATGTATATTTGTGAAGATAATCCCGTTGAATTTCTAAGGTAAATTACCTGTATCACAAGTGGGTCCTACGTAGCCCGGTACACAGGTGCAATTGTACATGTTCAATAAGTCATTGCAGGTAGCGCCATTTTGACATGGAAGACTGGCACATTCGTCGATTTCTGAAAGTAAATTAGGAGGAAAACTCTGGAATTATTAACAATAAAACAATTGAGAATCTTCATGCATATTCCCATTCTATTTAATCTCTCTCACTACCCACACTCTCTCACCCTCTCATGCTTACTTCCGTTCTCTCCAACTAATGTAAAAATCAAGTAAAAGAGCTAAACTGAATTATAATACAATTTTTTCCTCCAAAAGATACAATACGGCGCTATATATATTTGTGAAATGATTCCGTTGAATTTCTAAGGTAAATTACCTGTATCACAAGTGGGTCCTACGTAGCCCGGTACACAGGTGCAGTTGTACATGTTCAATAAGTCATTGCAGGTAGCACCATTTTGACATGGAAGACTGGCACATTCGTCGATTTCTGAAAGTAAATTAGAGGAAAACTCTGGAATTATTAACAATAAAACAATTGAGAATCTTCATGCATATTCCCATTCTATTTAATCTCTCTCACTACCCACACTCTCTCCCCCTCTTTTACTTACATCCGCTCTCTCTATCTAATGTGAAATTAAACTTAAAGAGCTAAACTGAGCTAAACGAGAAAAATATTTTTCTTCAAAAGATTTAAAATGGCGCTGATATTACTTCAGGTTACAACTATGCCTCAGACAGCTATTTCCTGTTTAATACAGAACGATATATTAAAAATAATTATTCCAATACAAAAAATAATTATATTCTAGTACAGTACAGCGTTTGGCTGTTGACTTTAAAATTAATACCAGGTATAGCTGCAAATGGAACATCCGTTGATTAAGACAATCTTGTAGCATTGATTGTTAATGCTCGTCAAATTTCCTGGGACACTTGTGCCTCTAGCTTCAGTGTCATATTCATTGTCAAAAATCGCTTCATCGGCATAGACCAGTTTTCACGTATAATTTATATTTTGAGATCTAAGTTATTTTCTCTGATATGGACACTAGTTTCAAGGTTTCGGAAAATGCTTAGAATTTTTTTGCATGAACATTTGTTTTGTCGATAACTTCGGTTATCTAACTGTTTTGAGGAAAATCTGATGTGTAAAGGTTGGTTTCTAAATAAAAAGTAAATTTTATCCGACTTATTTGCTTTTATTTATGACTCATATCCGGGGCAAAATCTATATTGGACTTCGAGGAACATTCACGGACGAAATATTATAAAATCAAAATCAAAATCATTGTATCAGTTATGAATACCTAAGCTAAATCATTAATGCTCATCGATATCTGAAGGAAAATTTTGAGTAGTATTAAAGAATATTAAAATTGCTTGCAAAACAAAACAGACAACCGTCACTTATCGTCTTATCTCCAACTACACCAAACAAGTTATTCGGTTAATGATAAAGTAAAGTCATGTTTCAACAGAAATATAACATGAGTGCATCATTTTATTTTAAATCGTAAGCTACTAGTATATGTTACAAACACTTTAATAATATGTTCCATTTGCTTTTTGTGAATATGTATATTTGTGAAGATAATCCCGTTGAATTTCTAAGGTAAATTACCTGTATCACAAGTGGGTCCTACGTAGCCCGGTACACAGGTGCAATTGTACATGTTCAATAAGTCATTGCAGGTAGCGCCATTTTGACATGGAAGACTGGCACATTCGTCGATTTCTGAAAGTAAATTAGGAGGAAAAACTCTGGAATTATTAACAATAAAACAATTGAGAATCTTCATGCATATTCCCATTCTATTTAATCTCTCTCACTACCCACACTCTCTCACCCTCTCATGCTTACTTCCGTTCTCTCCAACTAATGTAAAAATCAAGTAAAAGAGCTAAACTGAATTATAATACAATTTTTTCCCTCCAAAAGATACAATACGGCGCTATATATATTTGTGAAATGATTCCGTTGAATTTCTAAGGTAAATTACCTGTATCACAAGTGGGTCCTACGTAGCCCGGTACACAGGTGCAGTTGTACATGTTCAATAAGTCATTGCAGGTAGCACCATTTTGACATGGAAGACTGGCACATTCGTCGATTTCTGAAAGTAAATTAGGAGGAAAACTCTGGAATTATTAACAATAAAACAATTGAGAATCTTCATGCATATTCCCATTCTATTTAATCTCTCTCACTACCCACACTCTCTCCCCCTCTTTTACTTACATCCGCTCTCTCTATCTAATGTGAAATTAAACTTAAAGAGCTAAACTGAGCTAAACGAGAAAAATATTTTTCTTCAAAAGATTTAAAATGGCGCTGATATTACTTCAGGTTACAACTATGCCTCAGACAGCTATTTCCTGTTTAATACAGAACGATATATTAAAAATAATTATTCCAATACAAAAAATAATTATATTCTAGTACAGTACAGCGTTTGGCTGTTGACTTTAAAATTAATACCAGGTATAGCTGCAAATGGAACATCCGTTGATTAAGACAATCTTGTAGCATTGATTGTTAATGCTCGTCAAATTTCCTGGGACACTTGTGCCTCTAGCTTCAGTGTCATATTCATTGTCAAAAATCGCTTCATCGGCATAGACCAGTTTTCACGTATAATTTATATTTTGAGATCTAAGTTATTTTCTCTGATATGGACACTAGTTTCAAGGTTTCGGAAAATGCTTAGAATTTTTTTGCATGAACATTTGTTTTGTCGATAACTTCGGTTATCTAACTGTTTTGAGGAAAATCTGATGTGTAAAGGTTGGTTTCTAAATAAAAAGTAAATTTTATCCGACTTATTTGCTTTTATTTATGACTCATATCCGGGGCAAAATCTATATTGGACTTCGAGGAACATTCACGGACGAAATATTATAAAATCAAAATCAAAATCATTGTATCAGTTATGAATACCTAAGCTAAATCATTAATGCTCATCGATATCTGAAGGAAAATTTTGAGTAGTAGTAAAGAATATTAAAATTGCTTGCAAAACAAACAGACAACCGTCACTTATCGTCTTATCTCCAACTACACCAAACAAGTTATTCGGTTAATGATAAAGTAAAGTCATGTTTCAACAGAAATATAACATGAGTGCATCATTTTATTTTAAATCGTAAGCTACTAGTATATGTTACAAACACTTTAATAATATGTTCCATTTGCTTTTTGTGAATATGTATATTTGTGAAGATAATCCCGTTGAATTTCTAAGGTAAATTACCTGTATCACAAGTGGGTCCTACGTAGCCCGGTACACAGGTGCAATTGTACATGTTCAATAAGTCATTGCAGGTAGCGCCATTTTGACATGGAAGACTGGCACATTCGTCGATTTCTGAAAGTAAATTAGGAGGAAAAACTCTGGAATTATTAACAATAAAACAATTGAGAATCTTCATGCATATTCCCATTCTATTTAATCTCTCTCACTACCCACACTCTCTCACCCTCTCATGCTTACTTCCGTTCTCTCCAACTAATGTAAAAATCAAGTAAAAGAGCTAAACTGAATTATAATACAATTTTTTCCCTCCAAAAGATACAATACGGCGCTATATATATTTGTGAAATGATTCCGTTGAATTTCTAAGGTAAATTACCTGTATCACAAGTGGGTCCTACGTAGCCCGGTACACAGGTGCAGTTGTACATGTTCAATAAGTCATTGCAGGTAGCACCATTTTGACATGGAAGACTGGCACATTCGTCGATTTCTGAAAGTAAATTAGGAGGAAAAACTCTGGAATTATTAACAATAAAACAATTGAGAATCTTCATGCATATTCCCATTCTATTTAATCTCTCTCACTACCCACACTCTCTCCCCCTCTTTTACTTACATCCGCTCTCTCTATCTAATGTGAAATTAAACTTAAAGAGCTAAACTGAGCTAAACGAGAAAAATATTTTTCTTCAAAAGATTTAAAATGGCGCTGATATTACTTCAGGTTACAACTATGCCTCAGACAGCTATTTCCTGTTTAATACAGAACGATATATTAAAAATAATTATTCCAATACAAAAAATAATTATATTCTAGTACAGTACAGCGTTTGGCTGTTGACTTTAAAATTAATACCAGGTATAGCTGCAAATGGAACATCCGTTGATTAAGACAATCTTGTAGCATTGATTGTTAATGCTCGTCAAATTTCCTGGGACACTTGTGCCTCTAGCTTCAGTGTCATATTCATTGTCAAAAATCGCTTCATCGGCATAGACCAGTTTTCACGTATAATTTATATTTTGAGATCTAAGTTATTTTCTCTGATATGGACACTAGTTTCAAGGTTTCGGAAAATGCTTAGAATTTTTTTGCATGAACATTTGTTTTGTCGATAACTTCGGTTATCTAACTGTTTTGAGGAAAATCTGATGTGTAAAGGTTGGTTTCTAAATAAAAAGTAAATTTTATCCGACTTATTTGCTTTTATTTATGACTCATATCCGGGGCAAAATCTATATGGACTTCGAGGAACATTCACGGACGAAATATTATAAAATCAAAATCAAAATCATTGTATCAGTTATGAATACCTAAGCTAAATCATTAATGCTCATCGATATCTGAAGGAAAATTTTGAGTAGTAGTAAAGAATATTAAAATTGCTTGCAAAACAAACAGACAACCGTCACTTATCGTCTTATCTCCAACTACACCAAACAAGTTATTCGGTTAATGATAAAGTAAAGTCATGTTTCAACAGAAATATAACATGAGTGCATCATTTTATTTTAAATCGTAAGCTACTAGTATATGTTACAAACACTTTAATAATATGTTCCATTTGCTTTTTGTGAATATGTATATTTGTGAAGATAATCCCGTTGAATTTCTAAGGTAAATTACCTGTATCACAAGTGGGTCCTACGTAGCCCGGTACACAGGTGCAATTGTACATGTTCAATAAGTCATTGCAGGTAGCGCCATTTTGACATGGAAGACTGGCACATTCGTCGATTTCTGAAAGTAAATTAGGAGGAAAAACTCTGGAATTATTAACAATAAAACAATTGAGAATCTTCATGCATATTCCCATTCTATTTAATCTCTCTCACTACCCACACTCTCTCACCCTCTCATGCTTACTTCCGTTCTCTCCAACTAATGTAAAAATCAAGTAAAAGAGCTAAACTGAATTATAATACAATTTTTTCCCTCCAAAAGATACAATACGGCGCTATATATATTTGTGAAATGATTCCGTTGAATTTCTAAGGTAAATTACCTGTATCACAAGTGGGTCCTACGTAGCCCGGTACACAGGTGCAGTTGTACATGTTCAATAAGTCATTGCAGGTAGCACCATTTTGACATGGAAGACTGGCACATTCGTCGATTTCTGAAAGTAAATTAGGAGGAAAAACTCTGGAATTATTAACAATAAAACAATTGAGAATCTTCATGCATATTCCCATTCTATTTAATCTCTCTCACTACCCACACTCTCTCCCCCTCTTTTACTTACATCCGCTCTCTCTATCTAATGTGAAATTAAACTTAAAGAGCTAAACTGAGCTAAACGAGAAAAATATTTTTCTTCAAAAGATTTAAAATGGCGCTGATATTACTTCAGGTTACAACTATGCCTCAGACAGCTATTTCCTGTTTAATACAGAACGATATATTAAAAATAATTATTCCAATACAAAAAATAATTATATTCTAGTACAGTACAGCGTTTGGCTGTTGACTTTAAAATTAATACCAGGTATAGCTGCAAATGGAACATCCGTTGATTAAGACAATCTTGTAGCATTGATTGTTAATGCTCGTCAAATTTCCTGGGACACTTGTGCCTCTAGCTTCAGTGTCATATTCATTGTCAAAAATCGCTTCATCGGCATAGACCAGTTTTCACGTATAATTTATATTTTGAGATCTAAGTTATTTTCTCTGATATGGACACTAGTTTCAAGGTTTCGGAAAATGCTTAGAATTTTTTTGCATGAACATTTGTTTTGTCGATAACTTCGGTTATCTAACTGTTTTGAGGAAAATCTGATGTGTAAAGGTTGGTTTCTAAATAAAAAGTAAATTTTATCCGACTTATTTGCTTTTATTTATGACTCATATCCGGGGCAAAATCTATAATGGACTTCGAGGAACATTCACGGACGAAATATTATAAAATCAAAATCAAAATCATTGTATCAGTTATGAATACCTAAGCTAAATCATTAATGCTCATCGATATCTGAAGGAAAATTTTGAGTAGTATTAAAGAATATTAAAATTGCTTGCAAAACAAAACAGACAACCGTCACTTATCGTCTTATCTCCAACTACACCAAACAAGTTATTCGGTTAATGATAAAGTAAAGTCATGTTTCAACAGAAATATAACATGAGTGCATCATTTTATTTTAAATCGTAAGCTACTAGTATATGTTACAAACACTTTAATAATATGTTCCATTTGCTTTTTGTGAATATGTATATTTGTGAAGATAATCCCGTTGAATTTCTAAGGTAAATTACCTGTATCACAAGTGGGTCCTACGTAGCCCGGTACACAGGTGCAATTGTACATGTTCAATAAGTCATTGCAGGTAGCGCCATTTTGACATGGAAGACTGGCACATTCGTCGATTTCTGAAAGTAAATTAGGAGGAAAAACTCTGGAATTATTAACAATAAAACAATTGAGAATCTTCATGCATATTCCCATTCTATTTAATCTCTCTCACTACCCACACTCTCTCACCCTCTCATGCTTACTTCCGTTCTCTCCAACTAATGTAAAAATCAAGTAAAAGAGCTAAACTGAATTATAATACAATTTTTCCCTCCAAAAGATACAATACGGCGCTATATATATTTGTGAAATGATTCCGTTGAATTTCTAAGGTAAATTACCTGTATCACAAGTGGGTCCTACGTAGCCCGGTACACAGGTGCAGTTGTACATGTTCAATAAGTCATTGCAGGTAGCACCATTTTGACATGGAAGACTGGCACATTCGTCGATTTCTGAAAGTAAATTAGGAGGAAAAACTCTGGAATTATTAACAATAAAACAATTGAGAATCTTCATGCATATTCCCATTCTATTTAATCTCTCTCACTACCCACACTCTCTCCCCCTCTTTTACTTACATCCGCTCTCTCTATCTAATGTGAAATTAAACTTAAAGAGCTAAACTGAGCTAAACGAGAAAAATATTTTTCTTCAAAAGATTTAAAATGGCGCTGATATTACTTCAGGTTACAACTATGCCTCAGACAGCTATTTCCTGTTTAATACAGAACGATATATTAAAAATAATTATTCCAATACAAAAAATAATTATATTCTAGTACAGTACAGCGTTTGGCTGTTGACTTTAAAATTAATACCAGGTATAGCTGCAAATGGAACATCCGTTGATTAAGACAATCTTGTAGCATTGATTGTTAATGCTCGTCAAATTTCCTGGGACACTTGTGCCTCTAGCTTCAGTGTCATATTCATTGTCAAAAATCGCTTCATCGGCATAGACCAGTTTTCACGTATAATTTATATTTTGAGATCTAAGTTATTTTCTCTGATATGGACACTAGTTTCAAGGTTTCGAAAAATGCTTAGAATTTTTGCATGAACATTTGTTTTGTCGATAACTTCGGTTATCTAACTGTTTTGAGGAAAATCTGATGTGTAAAGGTTGGTTTCTAAATAAAAAGTAAATTTTATCCGACTTATTTGCTTTTATTTATGACTCATATCCGGGGCAAAATCTATAATGGACTTCGAGGAACATTCACGGACGAAATATTATAAAATCAAAATCAAAATCATTGTATCAGTTATGAATACCTAAGCTAAATCATTAATGCTCATCGATATCTGAAGGAAAATTTTGAGTAGTATTAAAGAATATTAAAATTGCTTGCAAAACAAAACAGACAACCGTCACTTATCGTCTTATCTCCAACTACACCAAACAAGTTATTCGGTTAATGATAAAGTAAAGTCATGTTTCAACAGAAATATAACATGAGTGCATCATTTTATTTTAAATCGTAAGCTACTAGTATATGTTACAAACACTTTAATAATATGTTCCATTTGCTTTTTGTGAATATGTATATTTGTGAAGATAATCCCGTTGAATTTCTAAGGTAAATTACCTGTATCACAAGTGGGTCCTACGTAGCCCGGTACACAGGTGCAATTGTACATGTTCAATAAGTCATTGCAGGTAGCGCCATTTTGACATGGAAGACTGGCACATTCGTCGATTTCTGAAAGTAAATTAGGAGGAAAAACTCTGGAATTATTAACAATAAAACAATTGAGAATCTTCATGCATATTCCCATTCTATTTAATCTCTCTCACTACCCACACTCTCTCTCCTCTCATGCTTACTTCCGTTCTCTCCAACTAATGTAAAAATCAAGTAAAAGAGCTAAACTGAATTATAATACAATTTTTTCCCTCCAAAAGATACAATACGGCGCTATATATATTTGTGAAATGATTCCGTTGAATTTCTAAGGTAAATTACCTGTATCACAAGTGGGTCCTACGTAGCCCGGTACACAGGTGCAGTTGTACATGTTCAATAAGTCATTGCAGGTAGCACCATTTTGACATGGAAGACTGGCACATTCGTCGATTTCTGAAAGTAAATTAGGAGGAAAAACTCTGGAATTATTAACAATAAAACAATTGAGAATCTTCATGCATATTCCCATTCTATTTAATCTCTCTCACTACCCACACTCTCTCCCCCTCTTTTACTTACATCCGCTCTCTCTATCTAATGTGAAATTAAACTTAAAGAGCTAAACTGAGCTAAACGAGAAAAATATTTTTCTTCAAAAGATTTAAAATGGCGCTGATATTACTTCAGGTTACAACTATGCCTCAGACAGCTATTTCCTGTTTAATAAAGAACGTAATATTAAAAATAATTATTCCAATACAAAAAATAATTATATTCTAGTACAGTACAGCCTTTGGATGTTGACTTTAAAATTAATACCAGGTATAGCTGCAGATGAAACATCCATAGATTAAGACGATCTTGTAGCATTGATTGTTGATGTTCGTCAAATTTCCTGGGACACTTGTGCCTCTAGCTTCAGTGTCATATTCATTGTCAAAAATTGCTTCATCGGCATAGACCAATTTTCACGTATAATTTATATTTTGAGATCTAAGTTATTTTCTCTGATATGGACACTAGTTTCAAGGTTTCGAAAAATGCTTAGAATTTTTGCATGAACATTTGTTTTGTCGATAACTTCGGTTATCTAACTGTTTTGAGGAAAATCTGATGTGTAAAGGTTGGTTTCTAAATAAAAAGTAAATTTTATCCGACTTATTTGCTTTTATTTATGACTCATATCCGGGGCAAAATCTATAATGGACTTCGAGGAACATTCACGGACGAAATATTATAAAATCAAAATCAAAATCATTGTATCAGTTATGAATACCTAAGCTAAATCATTAATGCTCATCGATATCTGAAGGAAAATTTTGAGTAGTATTAAAGAATATTAAAATTGCTTGCAAAACAAAACAGACAACCGTCACTTATCGTCTTATCTCCAACTACACCAAACAAGTTATTCGGTTAATGATAAAGTAAAGTCATGTTTCAACAGAAATATAACATGAGTGCATCATTTTATTTTAAATCGTAAGCTACTAGTATATGTTACAAACACTTTAATAATATGTTCCATTTGCTTTTTGTGAATATGTATATTTGTGAAGATAATCCCGTTGAATTTCTAAGGTAAATTACCTGTATCACAAGTGGGTCCTACGTAGCCCGGTACACAGGTGCAATTGTACATGTTCAATAAGTCATTGCAGGTAGCGCCATTTTGACATGGAAGACTGGCACATTCGTCGATTTCTGAAAGTAAATTAGGAGGAAAAACTCTGGAATTATTAACAATAAAACAATTGAGAATCTTCATGCATATTCCCATTCTATTTAATCTCTCTCACTACCCACACTCTCTCTCCTCTCATGCTTACTTCCGTTCTCTCCAACTAATGTAAAAATCAAGTAAAAGAGCTAAACTGAATTATAATACAATTTTTTCCCTCCAAAAGATACAATACGGCGCTATATATATTTGTGAAATGATTCCGTTGAATTTCTAAGGTAAATTACCTGTATCACAAGTGGGTCCTACGTAGCCCGGTACACAGGTGCAGTTGTACATGTTCAATAAGTCATTGCAGGTAGCACCATTTTGACATGGAAGACTGGCACATTCGTCGATTTCTGAAAGTAAATTAGGAGGAAAAACTCTGGAATTATTAACAATAAAACAATTGAGAATCTTCATGCATATTCCCATTCTATTTAATCTCTCTCACTACCCACACTCTCTCCCCCTCTTTTACTTACATCCGCTCTCTCTATCTAATGTGAAATTAAACTTAAAGAGCTAAACTGAGCTAAACGAGAAAAATATTTTTCTTCAAAAGATTTAAAATGGCGCTGATATTACTTCAGGTTACAACTATGCCTCAGACAGCTATTTCCTGTTTAATACAGAACGATATATTAAAAATAATTATTCCAATACAAAAAATAATTATATTCTAGTACAGTACAGCGTTTGGCTGTTGACTTTAAAATTAATACCAGGTATAGCTGCAGATGAAACATCCATGGATTAAGACGATCTTGTAGCATTGATTGTTGATGTTCGTCAAATTTCCTGGGACACTTGTGCCTCTAGCTTCAGTGTCATATTCATTGTCAAAAATTGCTTCATCGGCATAGACCAATTTTCACGTATAATTTATATTTTGAGATCTAAGTTATTTTCTCTGATATGGACACTAGTTTCAAGGTTTCGAAAAATGCTTAGAATTTTTGCATGAACATTTGTTTTGTCGATAACTTCGGTTATCTAACTGTTTTGAGGAAAATCTGATGTGTAAAGGTTGGTTTCTAAATAAAAAGTAAATTTTATCCGACTTATTTGCTTTTATTTATGACTCATATCCGGGGCAAAATCTATAATGGACTTCGAGGAACATTCACGGACGAAATATTATAAAATCAAAATCAAAATCATTGTATCAGTTATGAATACCTAAGCTAAATCATTAATGCTCATCGATATCTGAAGGAAAATTTTGAGTAGTATTAAAGAATATTAAAATTGCTTGCAAAACAAAACAGACAACCGTCACTTATCGTCTTATCTCCAACTACACCAAACAAGTTATTCGGTTAATGATAAAGTAAAGTCATGTTTCAACAGAAATATAACATGAGTGCATCATTTTATTTTAAATCGTAAGCTACTAGTATATGTTACAAACACTTTAATAATATGTTCTATTTGCTCTTTGTGAATATGTATATTTGTGAAGATAATCCCGTTGAATTTCTAAGGTAAATTACCTGTATCACAAATAGGTCCTACGTAGCCCGGTACACAGGTGCAATTGTACATGTTCAATAAGTCATTGCAGGTAGCGCCATTTTGACATGGAAGACTGGCACATTCGTCGATTTCTGAAATTAAATTTGGAGGAAAAACTCTGGAATTATTAACAATAAAACAATTGAGAATCTTCATGCATATTCCCATTCTATTTAATCTCTCTCACTACCCACACTCTCTCACCCTCTCATGCTTACTTCCGTTCTCTCCAACTAATGTAAAAATCAAGTAAAAGAGCTAAACTGAATTATAATACAATTTTTCCCTCCAAAAGATACAATACGGCGCTATATATATTTGTGAAATGATTCCGTTGAATTTCTAAGGTAAATTACCTGTATCACAAGTGGGTCCTACGTAGCCCGGTACACAGGTGCAGTTGTACATGTTCAATAAGTCATTGCAGGTAGCACCATTTTGACATGGAAGACTGGCACATTCGTCGATTTCTGAAAGTAAATTAGGAGGAAAAACTCTGGAATTATTAACAATAAAACAATTGAGAATCTTCATGCATATTCCCATTCTATTTAATCTCTCTCACTACCCACACTCTCTCCCCCTCTTTTACTTACATCCGCTCTCTCTATCTAATGTGAAATTAAACTTAAAGAGCTAAACTGAGCTAAACGAGAAAAATATTTTTCTTCAAAAGATTTAAAATGGCGCTGATATTACTTCAGGTTACAACTATGCCTCAGACAGCTATTTCCTGTTTAATAAAGAACGTATATTAAAAATAATTATTCCAATACAAAAATAATTATATTCTAGTACAGTACAGCCTTTGGATGTTGACTTTAAAATTAATACCAGGTATAGCTGCAAATGGAACATCCATGGATTAAGACAATCTTGTAGCATTGTTTGTGGATGTTTGTCAAATTTCCTGGGACACTTGTGCATCTAGCTTCAGTGTCATATTCATTGTCACAAATTGCTTCATCGGCATAGACCAATTTTTAACGTATAATTTATAGTTTGAGATCTACCTTATTTTCTCTGATATGGACACTATTTCAAGGTATCGAAAAAAGCTCAAATTGTTTTTATGACCATTTTTTTGTCGATAACTTCGGTTATCTAAACTTTTGAGGAAAATTTGACATGAAAAATGTTGTTTCTAACTGAAAAGTAAATTTTAATCGACTTATTTGCTTTTATTTATCCCTCATAGGGCAAAATCTATAATGGACTTTGAGGAACATTCACGAATGAAATAGTATAAAATCAAAATCAAAATCACTGTATCAGCTATGAATACCTAAGCTAAATCATCATTACTAATCGATATCTAAAGGAAAATTTAGAGTAGTATTATAGAATATTAAAATTGCATTCAAAACAAAACGGACAAACGTTACTTATCGTCTTATCTCCAACTACACTCAATAATTTATTCGGTTAATGATAAAGTAAAGTTATGTTTAACAGAAATTTAATAACAGTGCATCATTTTATTTTAAATTTTAAGCTACTAGCATATGTTACATACACTTTAAAAATATGTTCATTTGCTCTTTGTGAATATGTATATTTGTGAAGATAATCCCGTTGAATTTCTAAGGTAAATTACCTGTATCACAAATAGGTCCTACGTAGCCCGGTACACAGGTGCACTTGTACATGTTCAATAAGTCATTGCAGGTAGCGCCATTTTGACATGGAAGACTGGAACATTCGTCGATTTCTGAAATTAAATTTGGAGGATGAACTCTGAAATTATTTACAATAAAACAATTAACAATCATCATGCATATTCCCATTCTATTTAATCTCTCTCACTACCCACACTCTCTCACCCTCTCATGCTTACTTCCATTCTCTCCAACTAATGTAAAAATCAAGTAAAAGAGCTAAACTGAATTATAATACAATTTTTTTCCCTCCAAAAGATACAATACGGCGCTAATATAACGTTACAAATGTGCCATCAGAAAGCTATTTTCTGTTGAATAAAGAACGTAATATTAAACATAAGTATACCAATACAGAAATCGATTATATTTTAGTACAGTGCAAACGTTTGACTGTTGACGTTTACATCAATACCAGGTATAGCTGCAAATGGAACATCCATGGATTAAGACAATCTTGTAGCATTGTTTGTGGATGTTTGTCAAATTTCCTGGGACACTTGTGCATCTAGCTTCAGTGTCATATTCATTGTCACAAATTGCTTCATCGGCATAGACCAATTTCTAACGTATAATTTATAGTTTGAGATCTACCTTATTTTCTCTGATATGGACACTATTTCAAGGTATCGAAAAAGCTTAAATTGTTTTTATGACCATTTTTTTAGTCGAAAACTTCGGTTATCTAAACTTTTGAGAAAAATTTGACATGAAAAATGTTGTTGCTAACTGAAAAGTAAATTTTAATCAAAGTATTTGCTTTTATTTATCCCTCATAGGGCAAACTCTATATTGGACTTTGAGGAACATTCACGAATGAAGAAGTATAAAATAAAAATTAAAAATCACTGTATCAGCTATGAATACCTAAGCTAAATCATCATTACTAATCGATATCTAAAGGGAAATTTAGAGTAGTATTATAGAATATTAAAATTGCATTCAAAACAAAACGGACAAACGTTACTTATCGTCTTATCTTCAACTACACTCAATAATTTATTCGGTTAATGATAAAGTAAAGTTATGTTTAACAGAAATTTAATAACAGTACATAATTTTATTTTAAATTTTAAGCTACTAGCATAAGGTACATACACTTTAAAAATATGTCCCAATTGCTCTTTGTGGATATGTATATTTGTGAAGATAATTCCGTTGAATATCTAAGGTAAATTACCTGTATCACAAGTGGGTCCTACGTAGCCCGGTACACAGGTGCAGTTGTACATGTTCAATAAGTCATTGCAAGTAGCGCCATTTTGACATGGAAGACTCGCACATTCGTCCATTTCTGAAATTAAATTTGGAAGAAGAACTTTGAAATTATTAACAATAAAACAATTGATTCATCATGCATATTCCCATTCTATTTCATCTTTCTTACTACCCACACTCTTCCCCCCTCTCATACTTACATCCGCTTTCTCTATCTAATGCGAAATTAAACTAAAAGAGCTAAACTGAGCTAAACGAGAAAATAATTTCTTCAAAAAATACAAAATGGTGCTGATATTACTTCACGTTACAACTATGCCTAAAACAGCAAATTTATGTTGAATAAAGAACGATATATAAAACAGAAGTATGCCAATACAGACAATAATTATATTTTAGTACAGTGCAACGTTTGACTGTTGACGTTTACATCAATACCAGGTATAGCTGCAAATGGAACATCCATGGATTAATACAATCTTGTAGCATTGTTTGTGGATGTTTGTCAAATTTCCTGGGACACTTGTGCATCTAGCTTCAGTGTCATATTCATTGTCACAAATTGCTTCATCGGCATAGACCAATTTCTAACGTATAATTTATAGTTTGAGATCTACCTTATTTTCTCTGATATGGACACTATTTCAAGGTATCGAAAAAGCTTAAATTGTTTTTATGACCATTTCATTAGTCGATAACTTCGGTTATCTAAACTTTTGAGAAAAATTTGACATGAAAAATGTTGTTTCTAACTGAAAAGTAAATTTTAATCGACGTATTTGCTTTTATTTATCCCTCATAGGGCAAGTCTATATTAGAGTTTGAGGAACATTCACGAATGAATAAGTATAAAATGAAAATAAAAAAATCACTGTATCAGCTATAAATACCTAAGCTAAATCATCATTACTAATCGATATCTAAAGGGAAATTTAGAGTAGTATTATAGAATATTAAAATTGCATTCAAAACAAAACGGACAAACGTTACTTAACATCTTATCTCCAACTACACTCAATAATTTATTCGGTTAATGATAAAGTAAAGTTATGTTTAACAGAAATTTGATAACAGTGCATCATTTTTTTGAAATTTTAAGCTACTAGCATATGTTACATACACTTTAAAAATATGTTCCAATTGCTCTTTGTGAATATGTATATTTGTGAAGATAAGTCCGTTCAATTTCTAAGGTAAATTACCTGTATCACAAGTGGGTCCTACGTAGCCCGGTACACAGGTGCAGTTGTACATGTTCAATAAGTCATTGCAGGTAGCACCATTTTGACACGGAAGACTGGAACAGTCGTCGATTTCTGAAAGTAAATTAGGAGGAAAAACTCTGGAATTATTAACAATAAAACAATTGAGAATCTTCATGCATATTCCCATTCTTTTTCATCTCTCTCACTTCCCCCACTCTCTCACCCTCTCATGCTTACTTCCGTTCTCTCCATCAAATGTAAACATGAAAAAAAGAGCTAAACTAAATTATAATACAATTTTTTTTCCCTTCAAAAAATACAAAACGGGGCTAATATAACGTTACAACTGTGCCATCAGAGAGCTATTTTCTGTTGAATAAAGATTTTAATATTAAACAGAAGTATGCCAATACATATATCAATTATATTTTAGTACAGTGCAACGTTTGACTGTTGACTTTAATATCAATACCAGGTATAGCTGCATATGAAAAGTCCAAAGATTAAGACAATCTTGTAGCATTGTTTGTGGATGTTTGTCAAATTTCCTGGGACACTCGTGCCTCTAGCTTCAGTGTCCTAGTCATTGTCAAAAATTGCTTCATCGGCATAGACCAATTTCTCACGTATAATTTATAGTTTGAGATCTACCTTATTTTCTCTGATATGGACACTATTTCAAGGTATCGAAAAATGCTTAAATTGTTTTTTATGACCATTTCTTTAGTCGATAACTTCGGTTATCTAAATTTTTGAGAAAAATTTGACATGAAAAATGTTGTTTCTAACTGAAAAGTAAATTTTAATCGACATATTTGCTTTTATTTATCCCTCATGGGGCAAAATCTATATTGCACTTTGACGAGAATTCACGAATGAATAAGTATAAAATGAAGAAAAAAAAATCACTGTATCAGCTATGAATACCTAAGCTAAATCATCATTACAAATCGATATCTAAAGGGAAATTTAGAGTAGTATTATAGAATATTAAAATTGCCTTCAAAACAAAACGGACAAACGTTACTTATCGTCTTATCTCAAACTACACTCAATAATTTATTCGGTTAATGATAAAGTAAAGTTATGTTTAACAGAAATTTAATAACAGTACATCATTTCATTTTAAATTTTAAGCTACTAGCATAAGGTACATACACTTTAAAAATATGTTCCAATTGCTCTTTGTGTATACGTATATTTGTGAAGATAATTCCGTTGAATTTCTAAGGTAAATTACCTGTATCACAAGTGGGTCCTACGTAGCCCGGTACACAGGTGCAGTTGTACATGTTCAATAAGTCATTGCAAGTAGCGCCATTTTGACATGGAAGACTCGCACATTCGTCGATTTCTGAAATTAAATTTGGAAGAAGAACTTTGGAATTATTAACAATAAAACAATTGACAATCATAATGCATATTCCCATTCTATTTCATCTTTCTTACTACCCACACTATCCCCCCTCTCATACTTACATCCGTTCTCTCTATCTAATGCGAAATTAAACTAAAAGAGCTAAACTGAGCTAAACGAGAAAATAATTTCTTCAAAAAATACAAAATGGTGCTGATATTACTTCACGTTACAACTATGCCTAAAACAGCAAATTTATGTTGAATAAAGAACGATATATAAAACAGGAGTATGCCAATACAGACAATAATTATATTTTAGTACAGTGCAACGTTTGACTGTTGACGTTTACATCAATACCAGGTATAGCTGCAAATGGAACATCCATGGAATAAGACAATCTTGTTGCATTGTTTGTGGATGTTTGTCAAATTTCCTGGGGCACTTGTGCATCTAGCTTCAGTGTCATATTCATTGTCACAAATTGCTTCATCGGCATAGACCAATTTTTAACGTATAATTTATAGTTTGAGATCTACGTTATTTTCTCTGATATGGACACTATTTCAAGGTATCGAAAAAAGCTTAAATTGTTTTTATGACCATTTCTTTAGTCGATAACTTCGGTTATCTAAACTTTTGAGAAAAATTTGACATGAAAAATGTTGTTTCTAACTGAAAAGTAAATTTTAATCGACGTATTTGCTTTTATTTATCCCTCATAGGGCAAACTCTATATTGGACTTTGAGGAACATTCACGAATGAAGAAGTATAAAATGAAAATTAAAAATCACTGTATCAGCTATGAATACCTAAGCTAAATCATCATTACTAATCGATATCTAAAGGGAAATTGAGAGTAGTATTATAGAATATTAAAATTGCATTCAAAACAAAACGGACAAACGTTACTTAACATCTTATCTCCAACTACACTCAATAATTTATTCGGTTAATGATAAAGTAAAGTTATGTTTAACAGAAATTTGATAACAGTGCATCATTTTTTTGAAATTTTAAGCTACTAGCATATGTTACATACACTTTAAAAATATGTTCCAATTGCTCTTTGTGAATATGTATATTTGTGAAGATAAGTCCGTTCAATTTCTAAGGTAAATTACCTGTATCACAAGTGGGTCCTACGTAGCCCGGTACACAGGTGCAGTTGTACATGTTCAATAAGTCATTGCAGGTAGCACCATTTTGACATGGAAGACTGGCACATTCGTCGATTTCTGAAAGTAAATTAGGAGGAAAAACTCTGGAATTATTAACAATAAAACAATTGAGAATCTTCATGCATATTCCCATTCTATTTCATCTCTCTCACTTCCCACACTCTCTCACCCTCTCATGCTTACTTCCGTTCTGTCCATCAAATGTAAACATGAAAAAAAGAGCTAAACTAAAGTATAATACAATTTTTTTTCCCTCCAAAAAATACAAAACGGGGCTAATATAACGTTACAACTGTGCCATCAGAGAGCTATTTTCTGTTGAATAAAGAACTTAATATTAAACAGAAGTATGCCAATACAGAAATCAATTATATTTTAGTACAGTGCAACGTTTGACTGTTGACTTTAATATCAATACCAGGTATAGCTGCATATGGAAAGTCCAAAGATTAAGACAATCTTGTAGCATTGTTTGTGGATGTTTGTCCAATTTCCTGGGACACTTGTGCCTCTAGCTTCAGTGTCCTAGTCATTGTCAAAAATTGCTTCATCGGCATAGACCAATTTCTCACGTATAATTTATATTTTGAGATCTACGTTATTTTCTCTGATATGGACACTATTTCAAGGTATCGAAAAATGCTTAAATTGTTTTTTATGACCATTTCTTTAGTCGATAACTTCGGTTATCTAAACTTTTGAGAAAAATTTGACATGAAAAATGTTGTTTCTAACTGAAAAGTAAATTTTAATCGACGTATTTCCTTTTATTTATCCCTCATAGGGCAAACTCTATATTGGACTTTGAGGAACATTCACGAATGAAGAAGTATAAAATAAAAATTAAAAAATCACTGTATCAGCTATGAATACCTAAGCTAAATTATCATTACTAATCGATATCTAAAGGGAAATTTAGGGTAGTATTATAGAATATTAAAATTGCATTCAAAACAAAACGGACAAACGTTACTTATCGTCTTATCTTTAACTACACTCAATAATTTATTCGGTTAATGATAAAGTAAAGTTATGTTTAACAGAAATTTAATAACAGTACATCATTTTATTTTAAATTTTAAGCTACCAACATAAGGTACATACACTTTAAATATATGTCCCAATTGCTCTTTGTGAATATGTATATTTGTGAAGATAATTCCGTTGAATATCTAAGGTAAATTACCTGTATCACAAGTGGGTCCTACGTAGCCCGGTACACAGGTGCAGTTGTACATGTTCATTAAGTCATTGCAAGTAGCGCCATTTTGACATGGGAGACTCGCACATTCGTCGATTTCTGAAATTAAATTTGGAAGAAGAACTTTGGAATTATTAACAATAAAACAATTGACAATCATCATGCATATTCTCATTCTCTTTCATCTTTCTTACTACCCACACTCTCTTCCTCTATCATACTTACATCCGCTCTCTCTATCTAATGTGAAATTAAACTAAAAGAGCTAAACTGAGCTAAACGAGAAAATATCTTACCTCGGCCGTGCTGTAAGGAGTTTACAGGTCAAAAGCAGGGCCTCGTCGACCGCAAACAGCGGTCATTTAGCAGGCATAGCATATGCAAGGTCCCTAGCTAGGGGGTTGAATAAGAGCACCCGGAGATACCTCTTGCGAGCTTTTTGGAATGGAAGCTCTTATTACTAATCATGGGGAAGAAAATGTTTTGACTAATATGTGATGATACACATTTTGCCGGCCGGTGGTACATTATCATATAGATCCGCGTATATAGTCCCATATACATCTTTTTGTGAAAAGTGCTTGTAACTTTACCAAGACTGGGCCAAATTTCTTATCATTTTTATGATTCCAGAACCTTGCAGTACACACCAATACTTATATGCTACATGATCAACCTTTCTTGATCGATTCCACAACGTTTCTTTCACAATGAAATCGTATGACCAGAACTGGTCTATACATTTAAAATACTGGTCTTATTAAAAAGACAGCTGTTCAAATATTCAATTAAAAAAAGTATTTTGTTTGTAAGGAAAAGATTAGAAAAATCAACGATTATTAAGATCAATAACATATGGTATTGCACTTTGTTTAAAAAAAGAGGTCCTGCATTTATATTGACTAAACTTTTGTTTATTTTGTAATGACGTGCCAACAATTTTTCGTTCATGAATACTGCCTTTGCATTTTGGGTCTTTAATTAGAGATACAGCAAAAACAATGAATAATTTGTATCGCCTTATTTGTAATCGTTCAAGTTGGCAGCGTTTCAAGGCGTCTTCATAATTTATATAACTTTTACCTAAATGATTTTGCATACTCTTTTCTGGATTCATTCTAAATTCTGTATGTGCTCTAAAGTAAGACCTCCATTAAAAACAGGTGCGCAATACTCTAAAACAGGACGAATGTATCCAACATATATTTGAATCAAGTCAGGAATGTGTAATTTATATTGCTTAGCCATTCTAAACATGTAGAGTTTTTCTATAGCACTTTTTTAAAACTTCTTTTATGTGTCAGAGTGTCCCATTTCAAATTTTGTTGGTTGTAGACTTCAAGAATTTTTATAGTTTTTACATTTGACAATGGTGAATTACTAATACTAAAAATCTCAGGAATAGACGGATTTTTTCTCTCTCTGGCTTTATAGCTCCATTACGGTCTCTAAATCACTTTCTCGCTCTTACTTTTACTACTATCTCTTCTCTAACAGCATGGCCAGTTGCCCGAAGTAAGTCTACCAATTGGTATTTTACATGTGATATACCCCCTAATATCACAATGTATTCCAATCGTTAATTATGTATAACAAAAAAAATTATGAACCACTAAAACTCGATCTCCTACAGTTTTTTTCTCCTAAATACATGTATGTTTAGCTGAAAATGGCACATTCGTTGCTTTCTGAAATTAAAGACCTCTTTCCCTACCCGCATTCTCCCCCTCTCATACTTAATCCCGCTCTCTCCATCTATGACATTGAACTAAGAGAGCTTAAATTAATTATATGAACAAATAGTTTTCCTCTATTAGATACAAAGTGGTGTCGGAAAATTTGGAGTAGAAATATAAATCACATATTTCCATTATGACATCAAATATTTTGATAATAGTAGGCCTAATGGAATATCAATGATCGAGCGGAAGGTACTGAAATTCACGTAAAAAGGGTACATTTTATTTCGTTGACTGGGAGAAATGTAAAGAAGTATATTACTATGAAAAAATACTTCATATAAAAAAAGCATCCGTTAATGCCAATGAGGCTTGTTAATGGAATACACTGGGCATATAATAATTTTTGTTTAATAAAAAAAAAATGGTTTGCGATTAAGTATGAATACTGCAAATGGAACGATTAACAATACAAAATCGTATCACCGTAACTCACTCATTCTCTCATCCTTACTTTTCCTTTCTCCCCCTCCATCACCTTCCAGTTTGCTCCTACATTTTCTCTTTAGGTTATCTACCATCAGCTTTTTCATATTACTTTAGGTGCGTAGGCCAACGAGTAATGATCCTGAATCACAGATTTCTATGAATCGTCCCATTTTCGTTCATAAACGGTAATTTAATGTGCTGCCTTCCTTTTCTGCTTGAAATCATATTTGGCTGAGTGAAAAGCAACCCGTTCCAAGAGTGCTTAGATTAATTACCTAAATCACAAGTGGTTCCGCTGTAACCAGGTACACAAGTACAAGTGAACAGGTCGACTTCATCCTCACAGCTTCCACCATTCATGCAGGGGTTGCTGTCACATTCATTGATATCTAAAACCAAATATTAATATTAAAAACGGGATTTTCAGCACGATACAAGCTAAAGTGATTTCCGTATATATAAAAGCTTTCCCCATTTGAAAATAACAAACGAGAGAACTTGCTTACATGTGAACTGTGCAAAACCGTAGGGAATACATTATAAGGAGTGAAGATGGTGCACACGATTAAGTGTTAAATCTCACGCCGTACGCTAAATATACATAACTGTAGAAGACAGATAAAACAATAATTTTATATGATCCTACTCTTACCCTCAAATACATGGAACCCTCCTGGTCGCGGAAAGCCCCCTGGTAGAATATAGGTCTTTTGCCATGCATGCCGAGAACCTTCATTTACCCCTATACCATCGAATTCCCAATCGGTCCACATCAGGGTTCCATGGTGGAAAATAATATCGAATGGATGGAGCGTACCATGGGAACTATCTAGAAGGAGTTTACGGTCACTACCATAAAGGTCTGAGGATTCAATCTTGTCCATGAGAGCGTCGCACCAATAGATCCTTGAATCTAGACAGAAAGTCAAGATCAAGATTAAGATCTGGCCCCAGTAACACAACATTGATTGATTGATTGTGCGATTGATCAATCGTAGAGTCAATTGTATTTGAAATCATGGTCATGATATAATAAAAACAATCAATTGCTAAGTCAACTTTGTGTAACTTGGCTCAGGTCCTGCCATTTCATGACAAGACACTGGAAAGGTAAAACAGAAAATAGTTGGTTTGGGAGAATATAAGAATTTAAATTCATTGCGAGGTTGGGAATGATTCGAGAATGAAAAGAAATTGACTCCATCTTGCTGAAAATCTCATGCACTGCACACAAAAATGGGTATATGGGACTATGCATGATTGTGGTATGAAAGTTTGGTCCAAAAATATCAGCTATTTTGGTCATATCCCAAATATGTAAATACGGTGATAAATTAAACCTTTTAAGATATATTTTTGAAAAGTTAAGTAATTTACTATTCAAGCATTTATTGCAAAAAGGAATTATGTCAGAGTTATTAAAGCTCAAAGACTGTCTGGTAATTTTTAAATAACCTTAAACCGTATAGGTGAGAGACTGTATAATGTATTTTCTGGCATTTTCTTATTCTTCGTTGTTGTTTTTTTAAATCCTAAAAGGACCTGGGGCCGACCCCCCTCGTCGCGCGTCACGATACGTCCGATGAAATATATATATTTTTTGCGCTGCAAGCTTTCATGAGGTTATTGCCTAGACTAGCATCTTACACATCTTTTGATACCAAATTTTAAAAATATCGACCAAGGGAATATCATGGATACTACACAATGCCAACAATAACTTTGCTGCCCGCGGCCATTTTCCCCTTATGAACTGACACAATGCATATGTGAATATTTAATTAGCGACAATATATATACATATTTATTTGGAGATATAGATGTGATATTTCATGGACTTTCAGGCAGCTTATTGCTGGAAAACAGTGCCCCTTTTCCCACTGATACAGGCCTACCCTACATGTATACCTGAACTCCCACTTTTGACTGTCTTACCTATTGATATTTAGGTACGTGTAAAGACACGTATAATGTATAATACCACAAACCTATTCATATGGGAATTATTGAATTTGCCCATTGTTTCAGACCTTTTAGCTTTCATGAAAATCACATCTGGACCGTCAAGGAAAAAGTTTAATATTGTCTGTTCTATGCTGATGACAGAGTTTCAATTCCAGTTTATCTAAAATTTTGTTCAATCCCGTTTTCCATGTTCTTGTACACACATTTTACACCAGAACCATGGGTGAAATAATCAGGACAGCATTTAAAACTCACCTTCTCTAGCATATGTGATACCATTTGGCCAGCCAAGACCTGTGTCGATAATAACCTGCCGATTCTTGCCGTTGAGGTCGCACAATTCTATTTTTGGAGAATCTCCCCATTCCGTCCAATAAATCATTCTGAAAGCAGATAAGGCTCATTTATCATCTTATTATGCAGTTAATTAAATTGAATTTATTTATGTACAGATTATGTTTTAATTTGGAAAGGCTGTAATTCAAACTTCTCCCTGCGTATTTACATATATCTTGAGGAAGAGTTGCAAAATTAACGTTTTTTGAAAGATAATTTTAATTTATGATACGACAAACGTTTACTCTGACTTGTCGAATCAGGCAATAAGGGGTAAGAAAGGTACATTGTGATGCTTGTTTTATGAACTATGCTCAACAATTGATGTATATGCCTTGTTTATAATATGTTAAATTAACAAATGGCCTACACTTTTGATTGATTTGTTCGTAAATTAAGATTTTTCAAAAGCTAAGGCTGCACAGGATAGGAAAATACGATTCATTGCTTCTCTGTTTAGAGCCAGAAGGGTGTTAATTCATATTCTTTAACACAGAGTAACGCCTCTCTGGCTCTGAACAGACACTGTGCTCATATTAATTTCTATCTCAAGGGATGCTCATGGCTCCTTCCTACAAAGTATACTATTATTACCCTGGCTCTAGCCCAGCTGCCCTAAGGCGCTAAAAACATTCAAGGAATAAAATCCTACCAACTACCCATTGACTGCACCCGGATGAAGAATTAGAAATATAGATTAATGTTTCGCAAAAAAAACATTAGTGCCGCAGCGGGACTCGAACAGGGACCATGCGATCCACAGTCCGGCGACCTAACCACTAGACCACAACACCTCTACTTTTCATACAGTCAATCTCAAAACGTAAAGCAATATCAAAATGAAACCTGTTGGTTGATACGATGATTATCGCTCTTGGTTTATCCAGGTCTGAAAGAATGTTGCGTCTGCCTGTGCCATTGGGGTACACTGCTTGTATCGTGTTGTTACGTGCATCAGTCCAATATATGGTCTTTGTTTGAACATCAAAGTACATTCCATCAGGTGCTGATAGGGAAACAATTGAGGCACGATAATGAACGTTTATGAACAGTTCATGAACGTTAATGAACATGTAAAGGTGCTTTCAATGTGTTTAACAATTTTTATCTTTTGCCGAATTTGATTGGATTGTAGAGTCGAGAATAATTTCCTGTCTTTCTCGAATAAGTCCAATGTTTATCGAAGAAAATGCTATTCTATTCCAGTGATGTATTAGGAGAAAGAGAGAGAGAGAGATAGGGGTTGAATAAAAAAAATTGGGAGAAAAATGCACATATTACATGAATATGTTAACACAAAAATACCCATGCAGTTTTCATCTTGTATTTGAGAGGCTGTTATCAACCTGGTCAGCTTTATCGCTACGTTGTGACTGACGTAACTTAACTCAAATTTCACGCATTCATTTTGCCAAAATACCATGTTAATCATGAAAAATCTCTAGGCCAAGTATGAAAGATTTAATGAACAAAGATGAAATTGCAAATCGAAAATGAGTAACAAAAAAATGTTGGCCAACTTACTTCCGAGCCCAGCTATAACTGTCTCCTGGTTAGTCCCATCAATGCGTGCCGAGCTTATTGTACCGGCAGATACATCCGTCCAGTAGACGATGCCGTCCACTGGGTCATAGTCAACGGCCACGGGAGTTTGTAGACCCGCCAGGGGCAGCTGGGTGAAGGTGAGGTTAGTTGCTACTGCCATGAATATCGCACCTTCGTCTAAGTCGGTTACGAAGACGATGGAATCTGTAATGATAAGGATAATAATGATGATGATAATAATAATAATAAGAAGAAGAATAACAATAATAATAATAATAATAATAATAATAATAATAATAATGATGATAAAAAATAATAATAATAATGATACTACTACTACTACTACTAATAATAATAATAATGATAATAAGAATAATAATACGGATTAATGGGATCTTATTTACCCAGGGTAGCTGCATTAGCATTTATACTGCTCTTTCTATAGGTCCAGCAATTATCATTACTCCAACAATTGCCAGGTACCCATTTACAACAGGGGGAAGAGTGACACATTTGGATGAATATCTTGCCAGAAGACGTTCGTTAGTGCCGGGTTGAGATTCGAACCCTCAACTCTTGGATTGAGAGTCAAGTGGATGAACATACATTGAAAGGATTGACAAGTTGAACAGTTTGGGAGGTATTTAACTTAGCTTCTCAGTTTCCTTTCTAAGTTTGGTACACAAAACCAGGCACATTAAAGGTTAGTGTCATTATTATTCTGACCAGGTTCATCAGAATAGCAGCTGACTTCATCCAGCTCGTCGTCACAGTCTACGAGTCCATCACATCTCCATGACATTGGTATGCAGACTGTATTATTGCATGTGAACTCATCTTCAAGACAACCTTCTCCTGCCTGCCTTTCGTAAGCATCGCCTGCAGGTAAAGTAATACAATAAGCAATAATGATGGTAATAATGATAACAATAATAATTATAATAATAATAATGATAATAATAATAATAGTAATAATAATATTGATAACAACTATAACAACAACAACATTACAAATGATATTGATAAATCTAATAATCATGATTATAATAACAATAATAGTAATAATAAAAACAGATCAGTTACGAGTACATCAAATAACAACATATCTTTTATTTTAAAAATGGGAATTCGCACTTTGTGTATTTTAGAAATAATCACAGCCAAACAGACCTTCTTACATACTAATCATGTGTAGTACAGAACAACAGAACATGACGAAACTGAATGCTGAACCTTTTGTTAGTAGATGCCATGTTGAGTCTCAAAATAGTCTTGTATCAAGACTTTCACATAAAATGTATTTACATCTCGTCACAACTAGTACTGTAGTGACGATTTCTCAGTTTATTTATGAAATCAGGAAATTACTGATGTATTAAATTTAATTTCATGTGTTACCGTGTAAACTCGAATCTTACGCAATCTGGTATTTAAGACACGGTTAATTCTAAAGAAGATACAGGTGTATTTCCAAGACACGGACGGTAATTTATTATGTAAATAATGTTATTCTTGGTTACGGAAAATAACCAATTAGAACCCGTCCTTTTAGGGCGGTTCCGTCGGTTCCGTGGGTTAACTCCTGGGTTCTATAACGTTTAGCTCAGAGCAGAGCAGTATCCCGGTTGCTGAAACATCATCAGCTACACTCAGTGTATTATTTGGTTACATCTTTCTCCACGGAGATTCGAACCAATTTCTCCCCGAGATCGTTGGCATAGCTCCCAACAGCTACCATCTTCCCTAGTCTGTCTGGGCAGGTTCACTCTGGTGTAGAGTAGGAGAATCGGATGCCTGTAACCGTGTTTTCTGATAGCTGCTTTGTAACTCATCTCTAAGTTTTTTCCTGGTACTTATCGGGTTCAACTGGCCAACGAGATTTACATCGTCGCCGAGTTCGTTTTAAAAGTATCATCAGTTTCCACCATGGATCTTCGCTCCTAGACTACACCAGTTCGCCGAAGTTCAGAACGCCGAACATTTCAGCTTCTCTGCAGCAGGACATTGACAGTCGTCAAAATCAACGTCGCCACGTGTCTTCAGTCGACAAGTCTCAGCAGCGTTAGTGCAAGACATTGAAGTTTGATATCGTATTATTTATTTCTCATATATTCTCCAATCAAAACTCTATTCTATTTTTATTCAAGCAAAACGGAGTATCTTTGTTTGTTTGAACTAATAAGTTTAAGGAATACACACATTGGTACTTTAGTACTGCGTTCAATTTATTGACCAGTCAGGTTTTTCTTGGCTTATAATTACAGTCATCTTTACTTTGTAAAATACGAAACCAGTTCAATTGCTCAACCATAAATTGAATTCACTGAACTGTAATTATTTTGTTTCAAGTGCTTCCTTATTTTTTTAGAGATCACGTAGTTAAAACGTTTGGGATGTTGAGTCGCCGTGCTTGATTGATTGGTGTGTTGAATCTGTGATTGCCTTAGAAAACATATCAATACACCACACTCCCAAAATTGAGAAACGTCAGTTTCGTCCCAACAGTACCTATAGCATTTACCGTCGGTTCACAAATGAATGGTGTTCATATATGTTTTATGAACCCGTATCCAGCATGCGTCTCGATGGGCTTTTAGAGTTTTGTTTAAATTACCGTTATCTGCCCATGCGCAAATAGTGTCTCCGAACTGGCCCATAGTACCTTGCATGGTTCTTCTACAATTCTACCCTTTCAACATGAACTTCCCGATGCGCACAGTAGGAACATCAATACTAAAACGCCTTTTTATGGGTTAGGTATTCATGGAATTACTAAAGTAATATCTGATTTCATATTTACATGTATTCATTAAAGCAAATAATCATTTGTAGTTTTTCGTTGGGTCTTAGAAACCTCTTCATTATCAAACTGCCTCAAAATTAGGTTGATGCTTTTGTCCTCGGTATAGTATAAAAGAATTTGTATATTTCATTATTTTTGAAGACCAAAACTTCCACTAGACCAAATTGACACTTTCATATTCATATTCAAAACGATATGTTTTGCCTTCTCTGTATTTCATATATTTTATATGGCATATGCAAATGCCGGATTGGGATTTGAACCCTCAACCCTTGGATTGAGAGTCAACTTAATGAACCACTGTACCCCGACTGCTCTACGAGATGATGATACGTGGGTACTCACCGTAGTAAACATGTATTCCTGTTGCTTTCTGAAACTGGTTCAAGCTCGTAATGCCGGTACCCCCTCTCTTCGCCATAAACCCGATGCCTCGGTAGGAGCTGTCGTCCGTCCAGAGGGGAGACCCTCCATACCATTCTACATCTACGGGCTCGGTATTCTGGTAGTAAAGAAGAATCTGGTGGTCTTCACCTAGCGGGCCACACGACTCCACTGTTCCTTTCATGTTATCCAACATGAAGAGACGGGATCCTAGAGCCACCCAAAAAGGTAATGAACAATTATTTCTCAATTATATGAAGGGGAAAAGGGAAAGAAAAGGAGAGGACGAGAAGACAGACAGCGAGGGAAACGGAAAGACAGGCACAGATATATATATATATATATATATATAGACGAGTAGACAGGAGAACATATTAATGAAAATACTTTAAAATACCAAATACTGGAGATTGATTATGTTAATGTGGAAGAAAGAGTGAATGCGAAATGAGTATGTGAAGGATAGTTATTCTATGGTAAGCTCTTTGTCTTGGCGAGTAAAAACTGACACATGATGGATCCTGGTCGGTCTCATGGCCTAAGATAATCAGATATCCCATTGATACACGTATGTACAGACCCGACTACACAATCACCTACCATACCTAAACACACGCTCGCACACGCATCCGCCCACAAACATGCTTTACGCTGCACTATTACTACGATGATTTTTTTATCCAACACTGTAACAGAAAGTGTAGCACAATGATTATTACCACGTCCTGCCCATAGCGAGAAATAGGGAATAGTATAGTGAGTTGTGGAGAATTTGAATTTTGGACACGCATCAATTGCTTTATTTCCAATAATGCTCACCATGCCGATCAAATGCCATACTTAATGGAGACAATAACGATGATTTCTCAATTGTCTCTGTAGTTGAGAAATAGTGGTCTAGTATCATTATTGCGGGAACGGTTCCATTCTGCAATGCATACAGTTTTCTGGAAGACAAAAATGAAATGAACCTCAAATAAAATAACATCGGTGAAAAAACAGTTCAACTATTTTTTTGTTTAGATATTTAGTGCGTATACAAAAAAGTGTTCCCAACTTTGGTAGCTCTTAATTAAAAAGTCATAAACTATATGACTAAAAAATCTTTTTCATGATAAAAAGTATTATAAAATTCTCAATGAAACCCTATTCATAATATTTTTGCCACGGGTGACTGAGCACCTTGGATCTTTAAAACGTTTTGTCAAAATCACCTTGTGGTAAGTTTGGGCTGGTGGAACGAATGTGGGTCAGGCCATATGCATGTGCTTCTTTGATCTGAAATCCTTTTAAAAGTTATATTATGCATCATGCTTCAGTGCTTCATTTTTTAACATGATGAGTTGTATCTAGGCTTTTACAGAACCTTGTTTCAATCCATTGGAGCCTACAAACTTCTTGTCCCATGATATCTAACTTTTCTCTGCTCACTTGACAGCTGCACCATTTCACACGCGTAAGGAGCAAATGGTGTTGATCTCGAGTAGCGAATGAAAAAAGCTACTACAGACATATGCAATAAAGAACAAAATATATGATGGTAAGTATCAAAGAAATTGACAGTAGACTTTCATTTAAAAAAAGATAACATCCCAATTAAACTTTAACCATTTTGTATCACCCAATAAGAAGGGTTACTTTAAACAAGGGATGCAAATATAGTCAAGATATTAATCATCATCACCAAGAGAATGTCATAAATTTTGCTTGTAATAAGCATATCCTTGAGTTTGAGCTTGTATTAACACCTTTTCTTTTCAGCTGTCGAATAATGCGTGTAAATAAATGATCAGTCGTTTTTGGATGACATAACACACACATAATTTCATTTTCATTTTCACCATCATCATTATCACCAACATCATCACCATCATCAACATCATCATCATCACCAGTTTTTGTTTTCACTTTTTTACCATCCCCCCTTTCCTTGATAGCGTGTTTGATATCACGCTATCAAGCAATCGCTTAATGCCATAGCACTTCTTCTTCTATACTTTCTCAATGAATAATTCTTGGTATTGTGTTATCACTTAAATTTTGTTTTAATGTTTTAAATTTATTATTATTGTATTGTATACACATTCACAAAAATTGTTATATTTTATATATATTGTATAGCTGAAATGTAATTGTGTTGTTTGTTGCAGAAAAAAATAAATTCAATTTAAAACAAAAAAATGACTTTTGACCCACCTTCATTGCTTCAGCCAAAACTTTGAACAAGAGGATTTTGACCATACTTTTGGAAAAACCTGCTGTTCAGTCATCTATGGCAGCACAATTATGAATATGGTATCATTAGACAGGGTGTTAGTTACCCTTTACCATGAAATATAATTCAAGGTGACATAAATTATGACTTTTGAATGAGATGCTAACACTTTTTAGTACACTTTTTTAATATATATACGCACTGTTTAATAATCGAGAACTAAAATCTGTACTTTATAAAGCAAAGTCGCAGCTCGAAAAGGAAGGGTTACGCTATCATTTCATATATTTCTAACCCTGTAAAAATATAACCATCTTGATATACAGACAGATTATTAAAATGATCCCCATATGCATAGCAGCAGCATCTTGACATGTACATAGTGTTCAATAATGTCATTGGATGTCAGTGGATGTTGATGTTAGTGGATTCTATCAGATGTGTACTGATTTTGATCATTTAAATTAGTATCCGGGCTGAACACTGCGCAAAAATCGCATAAAGAATAAAGATCTACAACGTGTCGTTTTGAATTTGACTAAATATACAACAACAACAAAACATATTAAATTAATAGTTTTTGGTTTGTTTACAACAATGATCAGACAGAAATCACATATTACGTGTTCGGATGTAGACATACAGACGTCAGATGACCGGTGGTACTAAAGCCGCTCCTACTAATGAACGGTGAGTTGTAGCCTTCCTCGAGTATTAAACTAGACTGCGATCCGAAGTACGCCAGGAGTTTAGATTGGATATGAATTGTTAGATCTAGAAGGGAATTATAAAAATAATCAAAAGGGATCACAATTGACGTAACATTGAGAAAGTGCGTGGAAAAAGCTACAGACGGATATACATGTAATCAGAAAAATGCAGTAATGAATAAATAAATAATCCAAGGGGCCAGGGGGGGGGGGTCGTGGTAGCTTCGACAGTAATACAGTTTTAAAGAATATAAAATAACATCATCTTTGTGCAGGATTGATTGTCATGGTAAACATCCTGTTACCAGATGATTATTCGTGTTGAATCAATAGAAGCAATAATCAAGCAATATTTCACCAGCCTCTTCCTGAAATGTAAATCACAGAATTAGTTTCATTCATTAGAAATTATCTCCAACCACGTCAAAATCTTTACCCGAAATGGTCCTCCCTTGTTCAGTGTGACCAGACCCGTTCCGGAATGCACGATTGAGAGTGCCGTTTTCAGCGTCAATCCAAAAGATGAGGTCCTCCTCCGGGCTATATGCCACAGCTACAGGACGGTGTACACTCGGGATTGGTAGCGGGCGGAAATCTAAGGAATCTGCACTGCTTTCGAAGATAACCCCAGCTTCCTCGTCACAGACAAAAATTAGAGGTGCATATTTCGATCCTGTTTAGTATAGAGAGTGAGAGAGACCTTCAATAATAAACAAGGAAGATATTTCAAACCACTTATTAAAGTCTTTAAAGTTTGATTAATAATTTTCAACGTACTGCCCATAACAAAGAAAAATATAGAAGCTGAAACCCAATAGTCCAATAATATATTTTTCACGAACACTGATTCAGGTATTAAACACTGGAACACTCCGGATCCCTCAATGCCACGATGAATAACTAGCTGAAAATTATGATTTCGGGAAATCCCACAGCTTACCAGACACCACAGTGAGAAACACAGAACGAGAGAGATTCTGCACAGGGGCAGTGTGATTTTTAAATTGAGGTTTCTCAGACAATTCTGGAACCCCCCAAAAAAAAAAAAAAAAAAAAAAAAAGAATGAAAGAAAATAAAATAAATAAAGAGAGAAGAGAGAAATAAACTATATATGTCGTGTCCTAAGTCATGCCCAATGCCCTGACCAACACTATATTTTCAAAACCATTATACAGATTGTATATGACATTACATTATGAAGGAGCCAGAAGTAAATGCAGATTATTGGTTGTAGGCTCCAGAGGGTTCCACAATTTTGTAAATCTAACAGAGTTGTGGAATGAACAATGAACAAGGTATAGAAGGGATAGTAAGCGATTGATCTATACCTGAATCACATTTAGATCCGCTGAACCCCTCAGGACAGATGCATATGGAGCCTCGTTCAGACGGAACACATGTCCCTCCGTTGACGCATCTGTTAGTACATACATCTGCGACAAAAGACAGCAAATGGTAAGACAAATATCTTTTTCTCCGGAGATCCGACATATAATTTTTGCATCGGTGACTCCGGGCTTGATTTTATCAAAACATACAGGTTTAGTTTAACAATTCGGTTTTTAGGTAAGGGTTAGGATTTAGTCCATGATTGAAGTTAGGAGTTCGGTTATTGTAGAAACTTACCACACATGAATTATTGCAGGAGCATGTGTCATACGACCCCTTTCTCCATATTGAAACAGATTAATATTTTGAATATCATCCTGGTATACCATATGACTTCTTTATAACATATCATTCGGGCTCACCATATTCCAACATTATAACGTATAGCATTAAGATATGAAAAACAAACTATTTTGCATATTAAAACTTGTTATGTATACAAAACTATTGGTCTGTCATATCTTTAGTGGCGGATGTTGCAGATAGATATCACAATGTAAAACATAACATTGTCCTTGTAAATGATGTACGCTTACCAATGCTACTTGACGTACCTAATATGAGGTGGTGCATCATTCTTCCTTCCCCCTAAAAATCAAGCCATTGGCATACACCTCACTCTCATATACCTTCTCAGAATTCATCTTTTGTGCTTTTATGTTCACTTTCCGTTATGAATACATGGGGGTATTAGCAAGGATTATGTTTAAATAATAAATAATACACAATGGCAAAGACTTTCGAGAAATCTACTTGAGGGTAATTTCAATACCATAAGGTATATCCCATAGAAATCTTGTCAGACGTTATGTTATCGTTATTGTAATGTTTTCACATATCGATAGGTGATAGACAAAGCTATTGAAATGTACAGAATGATTTTCTGAAAGTCTTTACGATGATCTCATTAAAAAATAATCGTTAATTATAAAATCATGTTGACAGAGTACCACGTCTCTTATAGGCAAACGCGTCGGCCATTCAAGTATTTAATGACTGTGCTGTTACTTTTTAAACTTACCGATTTCACATCTTGACCCAAGGAAACCAAAAGGGCAGGAACATTTTACAGATGTCAAACTTCTCACACAGCTACCGTTATTAAGACATCGATTAGCGCATGCATCTGTATTAGAGAGTTATAAATAATTGACAAATAAAATGTTAAAAAAGAATATGAACAAAACGAACGGCGGGCCGTAATAAATGAGAGTTATATGTAATAAAATATCAAGATCATAACAGATTCCATAAAACTAGGTCACATTCAAAGGAAAGAGAAAGAACTTGCTAACTAAAATATGGGATGAAGGTCCGAATAAAACTACGAAAAATGCTGTCAATAACAGCAATGGGGGAAACGACGACTTAATCATGCTACGAATAAATGCTGCACCTTAAATGAGTCCTTTTCTAACGGGATATAGCACATATTGTTTTCAGGTGCCAAGTTCTTTCTAAAATACCGCGTAACGGTCCAATTGTTGTTGTCTATTGTAATAATTGCATGAAATATCGACATCATAAAGTTTCCTTAGATATCATATATAGTGAGTATCTCTCAATTCCATGGAGTCATATATCATTTCAAAGCTGAGCATCTTTTCTATCAGAATAAAACATTTGATTACAAAAGCGGCTTCGAGAAGAGCCGTTACGGAAATGGACTGATATGAAGACTAACTTGTTAAAATAAAACATGCGAAAAATAAATAATAGTAATAAACTTACCCATATAAATGTGAATTTCGGCCGGCAGACTAAATGAAGCGGGCAAAGTTTTAACCTCCCCTGAAGGAAAATCAGCAAATATAATTAATCCGCTGTTGATATCACTAAAGTATAAGTCCTCAAAATGGAGAGCAAGGCCAAAAGGGTATAAATCAAGTGTTGAACCTGCCGAGACGGAGAGAAGAATTATCCGATCTGTGCTGTTATCAGGATCCATAGACTCTATTATGTCTAAAGAGTCATCTGCCCAATACAGGCGTTGCTCTGTGAATAAGAAATTTAAAAAAGAATAAAAATGAATCAAAGTACACTAGCATACGCCATCAGCTTAGAATCACTTAGAAACATGCGAAAGTTTGCCATTTCTTTTTTTAATTTCCCTCGCGAAAGTTATTATGTAGGGCGACATAAAACAACGGTCTTTCCCCAATGCTAATGCTACGTTTACACTATGTTCCAGGCTGCCACGGCAGCCCCGTTTGCCCAAAACGTAGTGCGCCGTGGGACTTTTGCCATTTTGTCTCTGTATTCAAGTTTTGTAAGGTCTTGCCAAGTTTTCTCACGGTCTATCACGGTTACCATGACTGGCCGTGGGATGGAAAGAGGATGCTGTCCCGAAGGCTCCAAGGCACACTACGGTTCGGCCTGCTGTCTACCACGGATGCCAGTACGTTATCTGCGGGCCCGTCACGTTCTGATGGGGTCCCTCACGTTTCTCCCGTTCTGACCAAGGTCTGACACGTTTTTCACGTTCTGTCAAGGCTTTCTACAGATGAAACATGGACGCCGGGCAGCTTTGAAGCACGTTTGTGCCCACGGTATAAAAAAGGCCTCCCAAGCAATATCAATCATTGTATCCCTGAGACCTGCGCGTCGTGTCATACCGTAGTAGAACGCAACGCGCCTTAGCGCGCCAGGCTCGTAAACCGTCCCACTACGGACCGCCTCAAAGTTCTATTACGGCCTATTTCGTACTGTCACGTTTTGTTGCGTTCACCCCGTTTTACTACGGCCTACTAGGCTACTCATCCGCACCGTGACTGGCGTGGCAAATTTGTTGAAAGTTTAAAAATCTGGCACGGCATCCACGGCAGCACGGCCTGTCACGTTTGCCAATTCCGTCCCCCGCGTTGTCTCCCGTCCATCCCATGGCCTGAAAAAAGATTGCCGTGGCCGCCGGGAATACAGTGTAGTCGTAGCATAAGTTGCAACGTATCAAACGACAAACAGCGCTTTGTGGCAGGATATGGTAACATATTTATACTGCTCTTTAGTCAACGAACCGATAGAAGAAAATATGTTTGTATGGGATTGAATTTTTGGGAGTGATGAACTCGTGGGGATGTCGTAATCCGTACATCGGACACTTGCGAGCACGCACACACAGACACACACACATATGAAGGTTATTTTAACAGAATCTGGCCAATTTTGAAAAGTTAAATCTATTACAGATGGATAAACATTATCATATACCTCATACGTAGATTCTTATTCACTGATTGGTCAAAACGATATCACATGACAAGGAGCATCTCGAACTATCATTGCGTCAGAGGGTTTTGGTGTTTTATCAAGGTCAAATGATAGAACGCCCAAACCCAGTGATAGTACGCCTAACCCCTCCGCGACTTTTGCACACACAAAACCCTGTGATAGAACTTTGTGGAAGTTGAAAATTCAGCGAGCGTACAGAATTTCAAATGCCTCCAGCGGGCAACTCCCACGGTGTCACGGCGCTCACGCATTGCAATTTACGCGGAGCCGCAGTAACTGCAGTACCTGTATAGCGCCAGCTAAACATTATTAACCTCCTTCAATATTTCATTTGGTCTACTTGTTGTACAAATTCTTCACATAGCTATTAAAATGAAACTGTTGTGGGTGAATGAAACATTGAATGATGTAAATATGACCTACAGTTAGACCTATTCATGAATCAATGAAAAGGATAAGGTATAACAAATTAAAAAAAATATGGACTTCTCTGTAATCGGATGGCGGTCAGTGAAATTATCACTCCCTCGGTGGTTTTCATACCGGCCCTTCTATCACCCCCTTGGATTCGCCTCAGGGGTGATAGAAGGGCCGGTATGAACAGCACCTTGGGAGTGATAACTTCCACCATCATCCACATGAGCAGTCAATATGTGTATAGTGTGACATTATAGGTGAAACTATCAAAGTACACATAAAGATATCAACAGCTTTTGATAGCCGTTTATAGAGTGATCTCTGCATTGTTATAATGATACCCTAAAAATAAATAAAAAAAGATAGTAAAGATACATACAACTTTCACCCTGCATGCAAGGTGAATTTGTGTTTGAAAAATTGCTAATGTAATACGTAATAACTTTCTTGAAGTTTGAAGTTTGAAGTTTATTTGTTCCACATTTACATCAAAAAACAATTTAAATTCTTCTTTTTTATACAAGCGTATAAGCGTAGATTACAAACACACACAAAAATTAAAGATTTCAAATCAAGTATAATGTACGCAAAATAGGTACGAAGTTTCGAAATGTATAGTTATGACAGGTAAGGTAAAACAATGTAAAATGTGGGAAGCCTAAATAAAAAGCATAGCTTGTATGTGAATAGGCTCCCGTACTGAGTAACACAATAAAGTAGGTCTGAATGTATAAGGTGTTATAGGAGGCGAAAACGGAATAGTATAGTAAGAGATTCTAGAGACGTACAAGGAGAGTGAATTTGAGAAGAAAAGAAAAATAGAATAAAGAGTAGAGAAAATAATGAAATAATGATAAGTAGGGAAGGAAAAAGAAGAAGATCGAGGGAGACGAAAAAGAAATGGAAGAAGAGGCAAAAGAAGAAGAGAAAGCAAATTGATGAAATCGATGGCATTGTAAAATAACAAAAACAAAGTCTGTATAACCACCTGTACGATCCAGCGCGACATCAACATTAATTTAATACATACTTACTCAAAAGGAAACACCTGAGCTTTCGTTTAAAAGAATTAATGGAGGGGCTTTCAACTAGTTCGTGATTCAGGCTGTTCCACAATTTGGGTCCAGTAAAAATAATTGTTTTGTTTGCAAAAACGGTGCGAGTTCGAGGGAGATGAAAATGGTTTGTCTGTCTAGTAGGGTAAGAATGTATAGTATTATTGCGTTGAAAAAAGGGGACGAAAGCATCTGGTAAATTACCTTTCGATAGTTCATACATAAATATTCCAAGATTATATAGGTGCAAGTCAGATATTTTAAGAATATTACAATTATATCAGATTTTCTTTTCAGACTTCTGCCGATCTGGCTCCCTCTTTTGACGTTTTTATTCAAGCCAACTTGGTGCCAGAGTAGCTCACTAATTATATAAATGAAAGAAAAACATTTACCTTGGAAATCGAAGGCTATGCCGCTTGGTGATACGATATCTGTGTCGATGAGAACAACGTCATTAGTCCCATCAGTGTTCACGCTTCTTATAGCAGGTGAAGATACACGCGTTGTAATATAAAGCTTTCTAGTAAATGTAGAAAGAGATCGATGTGACCATAATAATAATACTTTTGTTTAAGAGAAGCCTCATCTGCTTCAATCATGTTATTCTTGAGGGCCCTGCAATCATTGTTACCCCAGTAATTGCCAGGTTCTTTTACACCTGGGTGGAGGGTGGCAAATGTGGATTAATATCTAGCAAAAGGACGCTAGTACCGGGTTGAGATTCGAACCTTTGAATTAAGAGTCAAGTGAATGAACCCCTATACCATGACACCTCCATTACAAATCGATTATATTTACGACAGATACTTTGGCTACAGGTGCTCAACCGTCAATATCCCACGTTAACTGAATTCCTTTAACCGAACTTTAGGCCTGGAGTGAAATAACCCTACCTCTTACCCTACATCTACGAGTAATACTAGGTGCCTCCTTAACCCTATCCCTACCTCTTTGTAGAAATACAGCCCTGTCGGAGGAGCATATGTCGGATCAAAACTGAATATGATACAGATTGAGGAGAGACTGATAACATTGTTTATTTATTTGTTTTAGTGAACAACGTTCCTGGTAGCATGCTCATAGACATTGGGTATTACAGAGAATGTATAATTCTTAAAATGGTGAGAGAAAAAAATTGTGGATATTCCTATTCGTCAGTTAGGAAGAATATCATAGCATCAATGACCCGCGAAAAGGGGATTGCTTGCTCTTTTTCCTGTGGAGAAATTGTGAAAATATTACAAATTTGGACCAAACATTTATGTTGTATGTCTATGTGTAGTCTTACATACCCATTTCCGTGTGCAATGCATGCGGGTTTCAGCAAGATTGAGTAAGTTAAAATAAAATAAAAAACTTTTCTCAGACATAATTGCTAGTGTTCATCCATTCTTATGTACTTTATTATCAACCTTTCCCAATGTCTTTCACAGTGTAATTACATTTCCAGTCTCAGTCATATTTGTACTAACTGATGTATCAAGTATTATATAGACCGATTCAGTTTCCATGGTTTCTCGGTTCACAGTAGTACTTCGTCAACCGTTGCTGGGGGATTCAAAAGCACACACACAATTAGTTCAATGTCTTATGTAATCAGACGCATGACCGTCCTTGACTTAAAGAAGAATAAAACTCAGCCCTTTAAGTCTCATCATCTTGTACAGAGTAATATTAAAACAAGTTTGATACAAAAACCTGCCCACTGGAGCCTTTAAGAGGTGGTTTTATTTACTATTTAATATGACACGCGTCGTCTGCTCGTGTACCACACAGTGAATCGCCATTTTCACGGCCTAAGCCTGTACACCTGCCGAGTTGTGACGTGTCAGCGGGTAACTGCATTAGGAATGGCCTCCGGTAAAGGACTCGATAAGTCCTTTCACTCGAGTCCTAACAAAGAAAAGCAACCAGTGTTGTTTAGGCAATGGGCTGCGGCGATTAAAGTTAAACAATTCTTTTAAAAAACAGCTACAAACACAGCCGTCATGATTCGTTAGCGTTTTAGATCTATATACAAGTGATGCGTGTACGTATACAATTGTTGTACACTTGCTGCAGGGGTGCTCGATTTGAAGATCTGCAAATTTCAGATTTCTTATTTTCGAATATAACAACTTAAAATAATTTATCAAAAAATAAATAGTTGGTATTTAAAAAAAAGAAATTGATAGTAAAGTTATAAATGCTCTAAAATTGACTAAACATTTCTGACAGAAAATAAATGAAGCGACCACGCCTACTCCACTCATACGTCACACGCCCCCAATCGGCGGCGGCACTTTCGAAACAATGGCTACCTATTCACATGAGCCAATTCAGCTACTCAAGGCCCACAATTTTTAAGAATGTTCTCTCTTTTGGTGAATCTTTCATAATTTATGTGGCTCCTAGGGGAGTAGAGGAAGTTATTAACGCCCATTTAGGGTTCTAAAACACCTACCCCCTGGACAACTACCCCCCGGATAACCAGCCTCGGATAACCACCCTCAAGGACAACTAACCCCTACGACACCTACCCCCTACAACAACTACCCCCGAACAACTACACCCTACGACAACCATTCTCTAGGACAACTATCTCCGGACAACTATCCTATGGGGTAGTTGTCCTAGAGGGTGGTCATCCTAGGGATGGTTATCCGGGGCTGGACGTCCAGGGGGTAGGTGTCCGGGTATGGCCATTTAGACTACCAATCGATGTACTTTGGGATTCCTTCTCCTTAAATACACTATGTCCCTTTTGCAGCCAACATCAAATTATGTAGAACTTTGCAGGATTGATGATATGTCATGTATGTCCTATCTGTGTAATTTAAACATTAGTAGTGTCCTAGTATTCAAAGTATGCAAGGAAACCCGTTTACCTTCTAGAATTCACTGTCAGACACTATTGAGTGACTGACTTCTTTTTTTTCTTTGGTATAAATAACATACATAAAATGAGCTGTAACAGGTACATGCGCATTTGTCTACATCAATAACCCACTAATGGCCAGAATTTAACTGATTGAATCTTTGTGCAGCACAAATCGTATGACCATCCGGTAAAAGGGTCTGAAAATTAGACTATTACTTAGGTGATTGCAATCACTTTAGTCGATTTGACAACTAATGGTCGTTATTTTTCTCACTAAAAGCCATTTTCAAGCCCTTTCGTTTTGAAGGAAGTTCTAAATTAGTGTCTTTTAAATGCCATTGGAATTTAACCTTTTCATTTGTTTGGCCTGCAAAAGGGCCTGCAAAAAGTACCTTTAAAGTGGAAACATTTCAACAAATATTTAGCCTACTTGATAGCAGCCAATTATAATTGCGGCTGACACTTCCATGTGCAGCTCTCCGATTCGGTTAACAGCATTGACCTCCACTCATTTACGAGCGAAAAAAATAATAGAAATAGAAAAAAGGTAGCAGTGTATACTATCGAGATTTATTTCCTGTTTGTCATTTAAGTTTTTACACCCTACTGTTTAAAAACAAAATAAGATGGGGGTTGGGTGTCCGGACAATCAATAAACATAAAAGCCTTCACTTTGGCTTTCAGATTGAACAAATAATATTAATTACATAGTACTAACCACATAAATATTTGTCCTTTATAATATTATCCAACATAAATGTTAGAAAATGTATGAAATATTGCTTTTAAACTTCTTCAAATTGCTGATTTAAACCAACTGTCCGGATACACAACCTGTCCGTACATTCACCTCCTGGGTATACCTTCTATTGTAAGAGATTGTGATACCACGTGGGACCATGAATACAGGATCCAGGATCTCAGGATTAGATCCGTCAAGATTGGCCCGGTAGAGGTTCCCAGAACCGGCTGACAACCAAAACACCTTGTCTTCCTCCAGATCTAGCACGATACCATGTGGAACTGTAGGCCAAAAGAACAGACCAAGGCCCCCGTAAAATTAACACAAAGGTTTGCAATCAATTGCAAATTTGAAACTACGCTTTTGATTGGTTGATAGGCATAATTGGCCATTGGACATGGGGACATACGCATCCAACATTTACGGTGGTTAAACCTTGGATTAAAATAATACTCCTTCGTGAATTCCGGCCTATACAGTGCGTATACAAAAAAGTGTACCCAGCTTTGGTAGCTCTTAGTTAACAAGTTATAACCAATGTGACCTTGAATCATATATTACGGTACAGGTACCCTGTCTAATGATGCCATATTCATAATTATGCTGCTACGTATGACTGAGCAGCAGGCTTTTCAAAAAGTATTGTCAAAATCCTCTTGTACCAAGTTTTGGCTGAATCAAAAGCAATTATGTATGTATTATCTCATTCCAAAAACGATTGTTCCCCTTTTTACATTGACAATTGAAAAGAAAAGGTGCTAATATCAACTCTAACTCAGGGAAATGTTTATTACAAACAAACGTTATGATTTTCTTTTCCTTATGATTATTACAATCTTGACTCCTTTCGCACCCCTTGTTTAGGGTAACCCTTCTTATTGAGTGACACAAAATAGATAAAGTTTATTTGACATGTTCTTTTTTTTTTGAAAGCCTGCTGTCAATTTCTTTGACATTAACCATCATATGTGTTCTTTCTTGCATTTGGGTTTAGTCACATTTGAGTTTTCATACGTTATTTCAGATAAACACATTATGCTTCTTCCACGTGTGAAATGGCGCAAATGACAAGCGAGCATAAAGAACATAGATATCATGAGACAAGAAGTTAGTAGGCTGTTCAAAATTTTTGAAGCTTATCCGTTGGATTGAAACAAGGTTCTGTGAACGCATAGATACATTGTTTAATTATAAACAATGAAGCACTGAAGCACGAGGCATAATTTAACTTTTAAAAGGATTTAAGACCTGAGAAGCACATGCATATGATCTGACCTACATTCGTTCCATCAGCCCAAACTTGGTACAAGGCGATTTTAGTATTAAACAAAATTACATTTTATAACACAAAAAAAACTCATACGTTTGGAATAAAATGACAAATAATGACAGAATGGAAACAATATAACATAAAAAACCCCCTCTCCTTTTAAAACCCCCTCCCCCTAAACAAAAATATTTATTTAAAAAAAATATATATATATTTATGTATACTCTTACACGAACCCACGCACACACGCACATTCGTACGCATGCGCGTACACACATATACATGTATGTAATTGAATTCTTTTAAATAAATGTTTAAAATTAATTTTATTTTCAAATGAGTTAATAAATTCATGTTTTGACTACGGTGATTCAGTACTTCAGTTACCATCTGCACAACTATTCTTAGATTTAAATAAACAACATCAACGGAGGGTATTCTTACCGATTGTACCATTCGCAATAACTTCATGAAATGATCCATTGAGAGTAGATCGGTGGATGGTGTGCGTGTCTTGGTCACTCCAGTATATCATGTCGGAGCGATAGTCGTAATCAAGACCTATCGGTGATTCGTTGATAGTCAGATTCAGGGGAGTAAGCGGTGATGCAAGGAACGAGTCCCCGTCAGTCTCCGCCAAGAAGATCTGACCCAGTGCTCCATCGGCTACGAACAGTTTGTCGGCTAGATAAAAAATAAAAAAATATCGCATTGCATAAACAATTCTAATATTGAAATATCCCTTTAATATATATTTCAATGTTATAGTAATAATGATAATAATAATCATAATAATAATAATGATAATAATAATAATCATAATAATAATAATGATAATAATTACAATAATATTAATAATAATAATACTAATGGTCATTTATACTGGGCTATACACTAAAAAGTATCATAAAAGCTTTTAATGTTGAAAACAAGAAAGAAAGAAAAAAAAAAAAGGATTGTTCGAAATGTGTCTGGGGGGTGTTTCACAAAGATCCTAAGTGGAACTTAACTCTAAGTTGGAATTAAAAATTATGGAGAGCCATTTGTAGCCTTTACAAAAAATATATATTCAAAAGCAAAAATTCAAGTATTTTAGACTTTTCATAAATTCCACATCAAGACATAAAATCTCCTTGATAATAAAAAAAATATAAATGATTTTAATCAACATATTATGCCTTTTGAAATAACTTGAAAATAATATTTTCATAGATGCTAATGGCTTTCCATAATTGTTAAGTCCAACTTAGAGATAAGTTCAAATTAGGATCTTTGTGAAACTGACATCCCCCAGACACATTTCGAACAATCCTATTTTTTTTTCTTTCTTTCTTGTTTTCAACATTAAAAGCTTTTATGATACTTTTTAGTGTATAGCCCAGTATAAATGACCATTAGTATTATTATTATTAATATTATTGTAATTATTATCATTATTATTATTATGATTATTATTATTATCATTATTATTATTATGATTAGTATTATTATCATTATTACTCTAACATTGAAATATATATTAAAGGGATATTTCAATATTAGAGTTGTTTATGCAAATCGTTATGGTTATGTAAATCGTATTCCTTGTGAGGGAGCTGCATGGTTGACTTCTAAAGGGAGTAAATTCACCTTTTGTAGATTCTGTCAAATATTGTGCGTGTTATCTGATGTTATGGTGATTTGACGAAAAACATATGAAATGATTACTTCATGCATGTTTTATGTTGGATTCATGTATGGCTCTAAAATAAATTAAGAATGGGCAGTTTATTTAGTAAATGTATTAATAGAGTGATCCTTGTCACAAATTATCATACAGCAATATTAATATATACTAGCAGGACCCGTGGAAAATCCACGGGATTCTAGGGGGGGGGTTGTAACGCGTCGGTTCAGCTAGCGTGATCGCGCGCGCGCGTTCCCCGCCGCGAATTTAAGGATTGCGCTTCACGCGCCGCTTCCATATTAATTCCTCAGCGCTCCTTCTTGGAGCTCAACTGAATTTGCGCATTTGTATATACTACCCTTTTAACAAAAACGTTTTGATGATTATTTAAAAGTACTTTATACTTTTATAGGCCTATTTCAAGATAATCGAGATTGTAGCATACACGCAAACTTGAGCAAATTTTGTATGTATTTACTGGTATATTGGGTTCCATGTTGGACTTGAAAGTATATGTCAACATATTTTCCATATAATGGAGAGTACAAATGTTTTGATTTTTGTTCAGATGCACTATGGATGAACTCATTGTCTTCTTTATAAACACATTTGCATTTTGTTAAACTATATTTTTATTGACACATGGGTAGTTGTTAAAAGGAACACACAAACAGGTTTTCACACCCCTTTCACTATCCCTCCTCCTCCTCCCCATAAACAACACACATTTTTTACACACGCATATATAGGACTTCTACACATGTACCTTACCACAAATATTCAGTTTAACTCTATATAGCAGAGAGGGGATGAGAGACAGAGGTAGGGGAAATGGAGGCAAGGGAGGGGGAGAAATGGAAGGAAGAGAGAGAAAGAGGATGAAGAAAGAGAGAGGAGGAAAGAAGTATATGTATGAACATGAATAATAAATAGTACAGAAAGTGGAAGAGTGAGAATTAGAGAGCGATACATAGAGAGCGGACATTAGAGAGATAAATAGAAAGAGAAAGAGAGAGGTGAAAAGAACGAGAGGTGAAAAGAAAGAAAGAAAATTTAGTTTTTATTTTGTATTGCTATTTTCTTATTTTATGTGCAAATTATAATTACTTTGCTTCAGCAAAAAAAAATATTTGATGGACACAAATTCACTCAGACACTCATAAGCAAGTACCATCAATCATCACATACACATCATCTTGTTATTGATAGCTGAGTTATGTATGAAGGGTATATACAATAAATTTAGGTGTATAATGAAAATTTAACGACACAGTCATAGAAGTATATTTTTTAGTTTATTAAATAATGTTTGTATACTGTTATTATCAAACAGTATGATACATCATACATGTATATGAAATCATTAAACAATACTTTGGAAAAGCAAGAAATAGGCTGAGTATTATAATAATTGTTAAAAGTAGACATAAATAACAATTATCATTATCATGATGGTTTTTACTATGTTTAATTACATTTTTAATAAGTCATCAGTAAAGATAGTTATATGCAGCTGCATAATGCACATTTAATTCTGGTCGTAAGATTGAATTGTCATCTCAATCGCATTTGTCCAATGAAGAACTTGAACTATATCTCCTTGCAGAGTAAGGTGATTCTTGACTTGTAGTTGGTGTTGACTGAAGGTCAGTTTGGAGCATTGGCATTGCAGGTTCTGGGTCTTTTGTGTAATTATATGGTCATGCGAAAAATTTGAAGTACTTGGCATAGCCCTTGATGTTGGGTTGCTAGTTGTCGGTGTTGAAGTCTTGGAGGACTGTAAATGAAATGAATGAAAAGTAACAATACACAAATTATTGAACTATATGAACAGCACATACAATTTTTTTTTTCTTCAGTTTACATGATATAATTATATAATGACCCTACCCAATTCAAAATCAGAGGCTAATGAACGAAAGAGACAGAAATTTTCGGTCTGGGGTCGGCCAAGCATTTCAGCAGCCGTCAGAAATCAGAACTACAGAGTACAGAGTACAGTACATAATTGAATCATAACTTCATAAGGCATTAAAGGCATCGTTTAGATGCACAGGCCAGCCCTACGTGTTATCAGTGTCTGTGATATATGGTGTAATATAGAAGCCCTAAAAAAAAATCACGCTTCAAAATGATCAAGAAGTGCCTCAAAAAAGTAAAAATCTTTGAGTGACCGGTTTTACCATACTCGTTTTCCCAATACTAAAATAGACTGTAGTGTTATGAAAACCGTAGGAAAGCGCAAAATTTGGTTTTGATTTCCAATCATAAATATCTTGATAATCAGACAGGCGATCGGCTTGTAAAAGTCATGGGATGGGGTTCCTGGCCTGACTGACCTAAGGCTAAAGCCTAAAGGTTTATAATTATCATTGCAGCATGAGCTAAAGCCTAAATCCAGGATTTTGTTTCAGAATCTGAGACAAAGTTACCGGATATCGCGGTCCCTATAACTATAATATAAGGGATAAAAGTAAATTAAAGATGTGAGGGCCACTAACAACACACAAAAACCTCATGCATGCATGTTTCAACTTTAGAAATAGACCCTGCTACCACCAACAACAAACACGCCAAGCCCAAGGCCAGTGAGCTGAGCTAGAACGTGCATGCATGTTTACTATTCAGAGTCTACTAACCTGCTAACACGACCAACCACCACACACAGCACAGTGCAGCAGCGTCAACGCGTCGTGCATATTATAGCGCATGCATCTAAATGTCTAAGAAATGTTGAGAACGTCAACGATACTTATTAATTTGTATAGAATGCAATTGATTTTGGAGTGTGTGAACTTACTGTTTACGAATTCTGCATCAACACTCAGGGCCCGTAATAGATGAAGTAGAGTTTAAAATGTGCGTCGATGTGATGAATCTCCGAAGTCCCGACGGAACGGTATGGATATGGCGATAGGGAAAAGCCCCAGCTAGCTAGCTAGCTATATTGGTTGCCAATTACACTATTGAAACTTTTTTGTTACTTTTTGCGTATATTCAATATAATCATGATTATAAAAAATATATTACTAAATATTTTATTAAAATATCATGTATTTGCTAAACATTTCAAATAAAAAACAAAAACAAAAATTTGTATTGCTGATTTTGGCAGACAATATTATAGGATCGAGGTCGGACGGTGCTGCTCAAAAGTATAAGCTAGGTCGTTGCTTTTGCGTGATTATATATCTCCATTTTATCAAATTGTTATTGACTGTATAAACATAACAAAAACATAATCGTAATTCTTTGAATATTTTTTGTTAGAATGATATCAAATTAGAATAAAAACAATTTTTTAGTGGCGATGGATTGAAACAGTTCGAGGCTCATGCATGCATACAACAGGTCATGCATAATATTCATGAGCGTGTCACATCGTTTTTTTACGATTTCCTGGTCGATGGCGGGACAGCATGGGTAAAAACCCGGCCGTTGCCATATAAAAAGGAATTCCTCGTCCCCCGGGTCGGGTCCCGTCCCCCCTCGACCCGTCGTCCGGGAGGAGATAGCTCTACCGACGTCGAGCCCGGACCCTCGTTAAGTGACGCAGATCGACGCGTTTCGACGCGAAATACGTCATCGGACCGCCCACAATCGGACCCATGGAGCTTGTCGTATTATTATTATAGATATGTATCATCTTTATTCAGCGTAATAAACAAAGAAGTATAAACATTTGAACCCAGCTCCATGACACAATGTAGTATACAATACACAACTGTGTCACTGACAGGGTACACAAGACAAATACAACATGTACAATAAAGGAAACATATAAAGCACATACAGAAAATAGCTAACCAAATAATGGAAAGAAAAATACGAAGTTGAGATTCCTCAACGGTAATAAGCAATCCGATTATAATATATATTATATCTTTGGCGATCTTAAATACCAGTATAAATGGTAAAAATGTAACCAGGAATAAGTGCATTATGCTTGATTTTGCGACACTATAATAGTTTCTCTGGCATATATTTTATTACCATGATTGTGATACTAACAATTTGTTTTAAGAATGTGAGTCACGATTATTACATCACAATTTTGTGGCTAAATTGTCTTTCTACTCGGATAAATATTACTTACAACAAACGTGGAATGATATACGTGTAGTATTTAAAAACATTAATGGTTTCTTAAATATACACATTTTAGATTTTGTCATAGTGATATTGCATAATATATAAAGTTTATAAGAAGTATTGCATCGTTGTATACATCATTTGAGCATTGTCGTAGTTTTACATTTGAAAACAAAATGAAAGTACGTCTCCTTCGTACATGCGCTGTTATTCCCCCCTGTAAGATTAATTGTCTACAATGACCCTCTTAAATAGGATGGGTTCTTTAACCCTTTGAGAGCGAGCCCGCGCACGGCGATTGTTTCCCCTGTGACGGAGCGATTTCGGTTAATACATCGCCAGTAATGGAAAATTTGGCGCTGCTTTCTACTTTCATTGCTCATTGCGCCTCATTCAGTCATTTTCGTGATTTTTAGTAAATGTAAAAATGAAAGATCAGACTTTTTTCTTTCTAAAAATATAAGTTTTGTTCATCAATACGAAAAATAAGGTCTGTTATTTTTGGGGGAAATTGCCGTCTTATTTTGCTGAGGCTTTACGTCTTTCCTTTTCAATACACTCACAATACAAATTGCGTAAGCACCGCCGCACGCGCAGATCGGTCGATACCTCTTTAGAGATATGTATGTGTGGGAAATTGTGAATGAAAGATTGTAAAGGCGTGTTCACTAATCGCACAACATACAAAACTCTATTTTTATTTTAGATACGAGGAAGCAAGGTTGCACGGACAATAAAATACAGTAACAAAAGTATTCCCTTTTCGTTAATTTATTGGGTACTGAATACTGCAGACTGAACACTTGCAAAGTGTAAGTCATGCACGCAAATATAAATGACTCGGAATGAGAATGCATAAATAGTAAATGTGAATATTGCACGGAGTTACATTGGCCAATAATAAATGAGATGGACATGATGAATAAATGCAATGAAATAAATATAGCTTACGACTGAATGGAAATGAAGTCGAAAGTCCAATGAAGATGACGGATGAAACGAAGGAAGGGGCTCACGCGATGATGGTGCGGAGGCTTGATGGCGGAAATTAACGCGTCTTCGATGTCGTGGCTGAAGAGCCGTGAAGAAAACGATGTCGACGCCGACGCTCGTGATGATGATGATAATGACGAAAGTTTTCAGGCGAGAAGAGAAGAGAAGAAATGTGGCGCTCGAAGACGAAGCAGTGAGTCGCTCGATGTCGGAGGCCAAGGTTGAAATGCGGACATCAAAGCCGGTGGTGATGAAGAGCAGTGGGTCGCTCGATGAATCGATGAGCCGGACTTTGAAGTTAAAATCATCAGAGTTGCAGTGAGTCGAACTCGTTGATGAAATGATAGACGAACTACGGTGAGTCGAGCTCGTGTGTGGAAAGAGCTACCGGAACGAAGAAACTGGCAGCTCCCAGCGGAGAATCAAGCGCCATGTCGGTCCTGATATAAACGTTCCACTGGAAGACTGCCAGCCCGTTGAAGACGGCAGAGAAAGAGTTGACGTGCCGTAAAAGAATCGAAAGGCACGGGAGAGAATCAGCCCGGAGAGAAAATCATGCAGAGACGTGTGACTCAACTGAAGATGGATGCAGGAGTTGTTGACTCGACCGAGGTGTAAGAGGGAGTGAAGAAAACCTCGTGGCGTTGAAAATACGCGGGGTGAGCGGTGCGCGGAACCACGATGCGCGATTGGAGGGATAAACACACGTGGTTCGAATAATGAATATAAATAAGTAACATGATGGAAAATTACTGAGAACATGAATGTATAATAAAAGTAGAGCGAATGTATGAGTCGCTACACCTCTATTCATTTCTCCATTGTCAAGGATTGTCGTCTGCTAAAGCTCGGCCGATTATCAACCGAGCCATAAATCATAGGCCTAAGCCATCGTTTTACATGGGTTTTCGACACATTTTGGAACTATATTCTGACCAACATTATGCCATGATCTACACTAAATACCCTTTCTTTTAAATGTTGAAATCAAATAAAGGACTATTTGGGAAATGAATTTTGATATGAACATTGTTTTATTCTCGAAAACAAAAATAAAATTTACTTTGAATGCTTTCGACTTCGTTTCTCATAATTTGAAATATTCATTTTGTTTTAGTTTTTGACTCCCGCTTAATTTTGTTTATTTTTTTTATTTGTTTAGATCTCTTAGAACGCTATTTTGATATGAGGTTGCTGTATCAATAAAATATTTATTGAATTTTTGTACGCATATTTGATTTGTTTTGTTTGTAATGGAAAAAGCTAAATGAATGACAGAGATTAGAACAAAATCATAATTCATCACAATCATCTATCTCTCTCTTTCTATCTATTTATCTATCTCTGTCTGTCTCTGTCTGTCTCTCTCTCTCTGTCTCCCTCCTCCTCCCTCCCTCTCTGAATACCCTTGGCCACGTTCATTGTTCCTCTTACGTAACCTCCGTTCCGTTCTTCTATTGTTGGAGTTTACAACCATGACAACGAACTTTACCCTTGACCACGTTCATTGTTCCTCTTACGTAACTTAGCTGTAGGGGGCCTAAGACATAACTCTTTTCGTATATTCTATATAGGTCTAAAATACTTTCAAATATTTCTGTGTCATTTTTGGTCGTATATAATTTGTCAATACTTACAAACTATAATTGTCAAAATTTGCCAATACTTACAAACTTTCACGTTTCCCCTATCATCTTTCGCTCTAGAATCCTATCTTTTTGGGGGGTAATTTGTTGTGTCCTTTTTATACTTATCTTAATTGTATCCCTCTTCAAGATTTCTTCGGTTTTGGTAGGGTATTTATGCTATTTATTTGTTTATAAATAAAAGAAAAAGTTTTATTCTTTCTCCTATAATGTTGTCCACTTTCTTCTAGATAACCCTTTTGTGCTACAGTATAATGTCCGATGTACATGTATATTATTTCTGTCAATAACATAAATGAACGTATCATTTTATTTTGACGCAACAAAGATTTAAATTCAAAATCAAAAATTGTACTTTCTATAATTTTTGTACAGTAGTGTTCTTCTCATTTCGACATTATCAGTCGCTCCTTCTCTATTTTCGTTCCCTATAATAAATATAAGGTATAATTGTGTGTACATTATCAGGGATATGTTATAATAATTTGTCTCAAGGTAGGAATTATGCCGGCATACTAGCAAATGTTGGAATAGAAAAAAACATGAAAGATGAGATGGAAAACGACATTGACAGAAAGACAGAGAGAGAAAGAAAGACATACGTACAGACAATGGGGGAGAGAGAGAGAGGGGGGCGGGAGGGATAGACAGTTGGACGTAGTCTGTACTGTATTTATTATAATGATATTTGTCTCTCCGAATCTCCGATCACCCCCCCCCCTCCCAGCTCTGATTTTTGGTTGTTAGTTACTTTCTTTTTTGTTTGTTTATATCTTTTCGCTAAAGTATAATGTCCGACGTGTATAAGTAACGTCAATATCATAGCACAATAAACATTAGTTTTTCATATCATTTTGATGCAACACATATTTACATTTAAAAGTTTTACTTTTTATAATTATTGTACAGTAATATTCTTCTCATATCAAAATCATCAGGCGCTCGTTCTGTGTTTTCCTTCTCCATATCGAGGTTATGGTATAATAATTTATCTCAAGATCGAAAGGAATACTTTTGGACGGAAAACAGTACCAAAGATGAAGATGGAAAATGGCGCTGAGAAAGCGAGCAAGAGATATAGAGAAAGACATACAGAGAGAGAGAAACAATCATTTCTCGTGTCATGTTTTCGTCTGTGACATTTTACTAAGTCACATTTTTATTATTCCTTTATCTTTCCATGATTGTTATTATAATTATGATCATCTAATTTTATTTAGGAGTAAGTCGAAACGCGATCTCATCAAAGATCGCGGAACAGAACACACTATGAAAGATGAAGATAGAAAATGACATTAAGAAAACGAGAGAGAGAGAGAGAAAGTTCGACGTATTGTTATTTATTATTATGCTATTTGTCTCTCCGATCAACACCAACCGCCCCCGATGTGGATTCCTCTTCAGTTTTTTTTAAATCATGATTTTACACTCAACAATTTTACTTTTTATAATTATTGTACAGTAATAATCTTTTTATTTCGATATCATCAGGCGCTCGTACCGTGTTTTCCTTCTTCATATCGAAGTTATGGTATAATAGTTTATCTCAAGATCGAAAGGAATACTTTCGGAATAAAAGCAAATAGCGGAACGGAAAACAGTACCAGAGATGAAGATGGCAAATGGAGCTGAAAAGCGAGCGAGAGAGAGAGAGAGAGAAAGAAAGAGAAATACAGAGAGAGAAAAAAAAAAGAGAGAAAAGGAGGAAGGAAAACAAAAAAAAAGCTATAAAGAGTGAGAGACAAAGAAAGAGACAAACAGAGAGAGAAAAAATCTTTTCTCATGTCATCTTTTCGTCTGTGACATTTTACTAAATCACATTTGTATTATTCCTTTATCTTTCCATGGTTGTTATATATTTGAATGAATATTATAGATAGGGTCAAATTTGGTTCTACGTTATAATTATGATCAGCTATTTTTATTTAGGAGTACGTCGAAACGCGATCTCATCAAAAATCGCGGATCAGAAAACACTACGAGAGATGAAGATGGAAAACGACATTGAGAAAACGAGAGAGGGAGAAAGTAGGCGTATTGTTATTTATTATTACGCTATTTGTCTCTCCGACCAACCCCACCCGCTCTGGATTCCTCCTTAGTTTCCATTTTTTATCATGATTTACATTCAAAAGTTTTACTTTTTATAATTATTGTACAGTAATATTCTTCTTATTTCGATATCATAAGGCGCTCGTTCCGTGTTTTTCTTCTCCATATCGAGGTTACGGTATAATAATTTATCTCAAGATCGAAAGGAATACTTTCGGAATAAAAGCAAATAGCGGAACGGAAAACAGTACTAGAGATGAAGATGGAAAATGGAGCTGAGAAAGCGAGCGAGAGTGAGAGAGAGAAAGAGAGGGAGACATACAGAGAGAGGAAAAGAGAGAGAAACAATAATTTCTCATAATCATATGTTTGTTTGTGACATTTTGCATCATCACATCTTTTTGCTCATTCTTTTATCTTGCATGATTGTTATATCTTTGAATTATTATGTTCAGGGGAGGGAGGGGGTGACTATTTAAGCACCTGGGAGTCAGGGGCGGACGTGTACCGCGTATCAATCCACTGTGGTTCATTTCTGAGCTTGTAAATTCCATAATATGTTACTAAGGCTAGTCGGCTCAGCGTCTGACAGACATGTTTAATTTGTTTTGATACCATTATCAATTTTAAAATCCTTTTAATGCTGCTCTATTTTCTTCAGAAATATATCCCCTTGATCCAATTTCTACGCACCATCTGTGTACATTTATAACCAGAGTGTCTCAGTTTATTAACCAGGGGTGTGTACTTATTAACATTGTACCTATGTCATGTTATTCTCGAATGGGACTGTCAATTCAGAGATGAACATTTCTTTTTCATGAGGGTGGAAAACGACTATGTCAGGGCGGTCTGATGTTGGTAATTTTTTTACGGGAATAGTACTTCTATTACTTGTTATGCTACCTGGTAAATCGACGTGTACACGTATGCTCCCGTTTGATACCAGTTCAGATAATTGCACTACTTGCCATATGTAGCTCAATATACTATCATGCCGCCATGTGTAGCGGCCTTGAGTCAAAATCGTTTGACAATGGTTTAATACATGATGTAGGGTTTGCGTATTGTTGCAAAGATCACATTTGCCTGTTAAGCGCTTTCCCCATCTTTGTAGATGTCAGAATGTACGGAGGGCGCCGATTGAAGCCCTAACAGCAAAACTCTTCTGGGAAGATTATAGATTAAGCTTTGCCATGATATATCGGTATCTTGTTCGCTTAACAGGTTTAGGTATTGTACTTAAACCACCAGCGTTTGGGTTTTACTGACCCACTTCTTATCCCTTTCTTCTCTGACGTCGGATTTCACTGCCTTTCTCAATATTTTCCAATTGCTATCTGACATTGAACTAACGACCTTTTCTACAACAATTACTGCTTCTACATTTCTATAGGATTTGGTACTATAACTTAACTTACGATCCAGTTTTTGTTCAACAGCGGCCTGGACCCTTGTGTCAGCTCTTGTAAGACCATGTGCTATGCTCATGCAGTGGCATTCCAAATATACCTGTGACAATTGGGGAATATCTAATCCACTTGGACTGTGGATTATCGCAGACGTGGCTCCACGTGGGGAAAATTCTAACCACTTGTTTACGTACTTGCTACTGAGAGCATCTGGTTTAAACAATTGTGTTTTGGTGAGGTCGTGTACCGTCAAGAGAAATTTAACAGATGACAAAATGTATTTATCATATATCTTGAGCTTAAGCTCTGATCTCACAAGAGTTGACTGTACATTTTCAAGCATTGTTCGAACCTTGTCATGGATTAGCTCGTATGACCCCTGAGATGTACCTTTGAAGGTAATGTATGAACCTAGAAAATTTTTCAGGCGAGTCTTTAACATTGACGAGAACATTTCCATTGATTGTAAAATTCACATCCTTTGGTTTTCCACCCGAGATAGACATCGATTTACATTTTCTAATTATAAGCTAAAAAATCATGCTCTCTGTAATTTGGGCAATTTCATTCAGGAGCTTTTGATGCTTTCTTTTATCTGTGGTTACCAGAATGAAGTCGTCTGCAAAGGGTAGCGTAATATATTTGGGACCATTAAGCATATAACCATGTGTATTCTCGTATTGCTTTAATCGTTCTAGAATCGAGTTAAACACCAACAAATGTATTGAATTATAATAGTAAATATAAATACACTTATACAACTTTTTGACTTGGTTGAACGAAGCTTTGGCTTTATAGCGATGTATAATATATGGTTCTAGCACAATTGTTGGGACGAAACTGACTTTTCTAAATTATTGGAATGAAAGTATTGATATGTTTTTGTAAAGCAATAACAAAATGCAAGCACACCAATCAATCACGGCGACTCAGCATCCCAACTTTTTAACTACGTGATCTCTCAAAATAAATAAGCACTGGAAACAAAATAATTACAGTTCAGTGAGTTCAATTTATCATTCAGCGATTGAACTGGTTTCACCTTTTACAAAGTGAAGATGTCTGTAATTATAAGCGAAGAAAAACCTGACTGGTCAATAAATTGAACGCATTACCAAAGTACCAATGTATATATTCCTTAACTCATTAGTTCGAACAAACAACGATATTCCGTTTTGCCTCAATAAAAATAGAATAAACTTTTGATATGAGATATAAATAATAGGATATCAAACTTCAATGTCTTTCAAAAACGCTGCGGAGACTTGTCGACGGAAGACACGTGGCGACGTTGATTTTGATGACAGTCAATGTTCTGCTTCAGAGAAGCTGAAATGTTCGGCGTCCTGAACTTCGATGAACTACATGTAGTCTAAGAGCGAAGACCCATGGTAGCAATTGACAATACCGGTTTGAAGGAATTCGGCGACGATGTAAATCTCAGTCAGTTGAACCCGATAAGTACCAGGAAAAAACTTAGAGATGAGTTACAAAGCAGCTATCAGAAAACAAGGTTACAGGCATCCATTTCTCCTACTCTAACAAGAGTGAACCTGCCCAGACAGACTAGGGAAGATGGTAGGCTGCTGTTGGGAGCTATGCCGAAGATCTCGGGGAGAAATGGGTTCGAATCCCCGTGGAGAAAGATGTAACCAAATAACACATTAAGTGTAGCTGACAATGTATCAACAACCGGGCTACTGCTCTGCTCTGAACTAAACGTAATAGAACCTTGGAGTTAACCCACGGAACCGACGGAGCCACCGTAAAAGGGTGAGTTCTAATTGGTTAATTTCCATAACCAAAAATAACATTATTTACATAATAAATTACCGTCCGTGTCTTGGAAATACATCTGTACCTTTTTTAGAATTAGCCGTGTCTTAAATACCAGATTGTGTTAGAGTCGAGTTTACACGGTAACACATGAAATCAAAATTAGTACATCAGTAATTTCCTGATTTCAGGAATCGTAACTATACAATTACCCCCTGGACAATCATCCCCACCCCGGCCATTTACCAACGGGAAAATTAACCCCTATTAGGACAGTTACCCACCGGAAAATTACCCCCGAGGACAACAACAACCCCCTCGAGGATAATTACCCCCAGGAAAGTTACCCCCCGGAAAATACCCCCCGGAAATTTACACCCCCTTGAAATTTACCCCCTTGGACACTCACATCCCTCCCCTTGGACAACAACCTCCCCTGTAAATTACCCCCTTGGACAACCCCCTGAGGACAATTACCCCGACAATACTAAAAACAACTTATTATCAGGGTGGATTTCCCCTTTAATGAAAAGGGCTTAATTTTGTGGGGGTTATTGTCCTCGGTGGGGGGTTGCCCTTGGGGCTTAATTTTCCTGGGAGTACTTTTCCGGGGGGATTAATGTCCGGGGTTTCTGGAGGGTAATTTTACGGGGGTGATTGTCCAGGGAGTAATTGTCCTGGTACGATAATATATGTAATACAACTTTTATGGCAAAAACAAAAATTGATGCAATATATATTTTTCTAATAAATATCCAGCCTTTGCAAAAAATATACACCTCAAAATCTTGGAGATAAACTACCGACAGAGTGAGGAAAAAAATGTATCTATTCAGAGGCCTTTCGACATATTATAGTCGTAGAAGGCAGCAGCTGGATAGGTTTGCTCCTCCCCCCTCCCCTCCTCTCTCCCAACATGTCTGAAATAATCAGCCGTAGCTGGACGAAATCATTAGCACTGGCGTGCAAACTTTAGAAACTGAATTGCAAATAAAAAACATTGACAAAATAAACCTTTGAATATCTATTGTCAAGTTGTCATGAGGAACGCACTGCCGTTCGCGTCAGGGAATTCTAAAAATGGGATTGATGGCATTGAGAGTCTCCTCGACAATACATGCTTAGAGAAAAAAACACAAAGCACTATATAATTTGCCTCCGGCCAGAAAAGGCATTGAATGAAAACATATTTTTTAGTATATTACGGAAAAAACATGCTTAGAGAAAAAAAAACATTTATGTACTTTGCTTCGGGCCAGAAAAGGCATGGAATGAAAAAAATATTTGCAAAATTCGTTCTTTCATTTTTGCTATTCAAACAGAAATGCAATTCAAGCTTTTATAATGGCTTAATATGAAAGGTAAACATAATAACCAAAGCGCAAACAAAACTCGAAGGTTACAGCGTCACATAATTTTCTGTGTCTAATTTTCGAAACTCAAGCGGCTCCTTCCAAAATGTAATTGTTAGAATTGATTTCCTCTTTTTTTTTGTATACTGTTCTTAGGTTAGGAAAGGATTTAAACGGTTTACAAAAAGCTTAGTGAATAACTGTTATTTCATTCTGATTTTTAGTTTCATGTATTGGTTTGTGCATCATCTTTTCAGGATATATATTTTCAGGAACATGAATTTAATGAATGAAATATATCATAATATAAATTAAATACAAGAAGTATTGTAATGTATTGCATGTGGCATGGACGGTGACGCTTTCCTCCTGTTTGGGACATGGGGGGGAGGGTCATTGTTCAAACAAGATTTGTATAATGTATTTACTTGCAAAACTATCATTGTTATGTTTGCTTCTCTCCTTAAAGGTATTGCATCTCTGCAATATAACTGAACTCTGTTTGTATGAATGTTTTATATTGTGTTTATATCATGTTAACTTCATTTCTCTAACCTTGATTTTTTTTAATATGTGCTTTTGAATTTTAAGCGAATAAAGAACACGAAAGGAAATGAAATAAAATGATATGCTGTATTTTTACCCCCCAAAAATAGCACAGAATAGCGAGAGACATCAAATAATGCATTGCAGGTATAAGAGAAGAAAAAAACATTTAATGTTCACAATTAATTAACATAAAATAAGATAACATAACAAAAACCTGTCGAGGTCGCTGTGCAACTTAATACAATTTAAACTAGACATTGAATTCGTCACGGATAAAAAAAAATAGATGATCGCTGCTTTGATCGAGACATAACACATGTAGAAACTCAATGGGATCCTCATTTAACACGCCTATGTACAAGCTAATTTAGTAATCAAGGATGTAGAAACAGTAGAAATGATTATGCTGACTTTTGTTCGGTTCGAACCTGTTACCATTAAATTAATGACATGGGTAGGCGAACAAACAACAAAATAACACGTCGTTCATAAAGAGGAGAAAATGCGCAGATGACAATTGTATCGATGGAAAATAGTAAGAACCAAGAGGTATTCACCGAATCTGACCATGAAACCAAAAGGCTATACTGCATGTTTAGATTTACGACCCAGCAACGTCATGTATCATATGTTTTGACGGCGGCTTGGGTGGGTCGGTGATAAGGATAACGAGTAGAAGGAGCGTTAACCAAAGGACTTGACGTGGTCCGACGTTTATATGTCGGCAAAAGCAAAGATAAGAGGAAGAAAGTTGCATGGTAGTCAGATCGACAGATCGAGAGAAAGAGAGAGAGAGAATGTTGAAATACTACACTCATAAGGAGATTTGCTACACTACGCGGCCGATCGCCTAATAACACAGAGTCAATAATAATTTCGGACTTTGATTTAAAATAGAAATCCCATCTTTAATTCATATAACACGTACAAGTAGAAACCATAATTTCATATTTTGCAGTCTTCACCTTAAATCGAAATTTTGACCATGACCCCGTCTTCTGATCAAAAAATGAATCAATTACATTTGTAGACTAAAGTCTCAGCTACAACATAATCAAATATGGGAGACATCAGGGTAGGAATAGACGATATATATTCAAAACAACAACGGCAAATATTACCTAATCGAATCAAATTAAATTGTTTTCCTATAAGTGGCACTATGTTGACGTCAAAGCATTCTCACAGCAAACGTGATACATGAAAGCGCATCTACAATTCATACCCTATCAGAACATAAAAGGAAAATTGGGTGTCACCAGCCATTCTGAAGAGTTATAGCGGATTCAAAATAGGTAATTTTTTGACCACTTATTGCACTTTTCGCATATGCGCGCATGCATCAATTTTGAGGTTTAACGAACGTCTATGAGCTAAATTTAGGTCAATAATGGCTAAAAGTGATTTGGAATTGCTAAGAATAGTATCAGCAACACAATACAAGTGAAAATGTTTGAATTAAGACATTAAGTACGGACGGCACACGCAAAAACACGCACGCATGCGTCCGCCCGCAAAAACTGTGAAATGTTACAATATTTATCATTTTTTGCTAATTTTGTATATATTTTTACGTCATGGGATGTCCAAAGATATGATCCAAAGATAGGATAAAAATTCCTCATGACCCATTTAAAATAAACAATCTGAACTGGAAGTCTCAGACAACTTAATAATCCAAAAAAATAAGTGAAATGCTGTCACATTTAGTTCCTTTGGGATTTTAAAAGACCGAAATTGATCTGGAATTCGTTATCATTAGATATACATCTTAGATTACACAAGAACATTCCCATGTTCCTTATTTAATTCAATTCAATTTTATTTCACATCTCTATAAAAACACAATAGAAGATATTCAAACAAATCAATTTTAAACAATATAAATATAACAACATTTTTTTACATGGCACTATCAAAGAAGGATGAAGGGTGGTGGATGCGAAGGATCAACAAAGGCCATTGGCCTGTCAAGGCTAATCCCCTATATTACCACACTTCAAGAGAAATACATTAACAAAAAACTACAATCAAACAAACAGATAATATAACGTAGCATAATTACATAAAACACACATACCTAATTACATGAATCACATAAAAGGCAATTAGATCGAATAAAACTACCCATTATTAAGAAGATAAGATTTATATTTTTTTCTGAATGCAAGAACAGTTGAGATTTCTTTGAGTTCATCTGGCAAGCCATTCCAAAACTGTGGGCCTTTAAAACTTACTCTGGTTTTTGAAAAGTTGAAATGATAAAAAGGTATATACATTTTATTGGAATTTCTTGTTTTATACTTATTGATGTTGGTATTATATTCAAAATAGTCATAAAAGTTATTGGGTAATAATTGTGTAGAATAAGAAAACATAAAAGATGCTAGTTGTAATTTATTTATATCAAAAATATTCAATATTTTAAACTTTGTAAATAATTCTTGGGTATGTGCTAAATAATTTGATTTGGTAATTGCTCGTATAGTTCGTTTATGTAGTAAAAACAATGTTTGAGATGAATAAGATGAACAACCGCCCCATACGATATTAGAATACATAAGATGTGGAAGAATTATACAGTTATACAAATTAGTTAAAATCTTATGTTTGATTGATGTAGTTTTTAGTTTTATTATTGAATTTAGTCTATTGGATTTCATGATGCGCTCTCTGGCAGCAAGTTACGTAATTTGATGCGTTCCTGAATGATAATGATTTTGCACGCTATACATGTACTACCTTTTCAATATTTAATGAGTGGGCTAAACATGATTAAGCTCTTACGTTTCAGCTTTAGAGATTTAGTCATGATAGTGATCATCAATATATGTCTTAACAGATCAATATTAATGATCGATTTTTCCTGAAATGTATATAGCTACAGACTCATAAGTTTGTGTCAAAGAGAAATTTTTGAAATAATACCTTGTTCAATTAGTTTCTTTTATTGTTTCGCATTCCACATAAAATGGTTGTCTCGTACGGTTCTAGGACAAATATCCCCTGGGCAATCACCCCCGGAAAATTACCAGCGGCACAATTACCCCCGAAGGACAATCATGAACCGGAAAATTACCCCCCGGAAAATTTTCCCCCGAGGACAACCAACTCCCCCAAGACAGTTACCTCCCGGAAAACTACCCCTTGGACAATTACCCCCCGTGGACAATTACCCCCGAGGACAGTTACCACCAGAAAAAGTCTGCTTTTATTAAAACCAACTAGTTATCAGGGTGGACTTCCCTTTCAATGAAGGGGTAATTTTCGGGGTAATTGTCATCGAGAGTGGTTGTCCTTGGTTGTCTTGAAGTTAGTAGAGAGTGGCAAATGTGGATTAAGTTCTTCACAAAGGACATAAGTGCCGGACTTGGATTCGGATCCTCAACCCTTGTATTGAGAGTCAACTGAATGGACCACCAAACCATGACACCGCCATTAACAAACGTTATTTAGTTACTTTTCCATAATACTTACTGCTTATAACAGCATTCAACTGGAAAAGGAGGACCAGAAGTCCAAAGTAAATGGCAGTTCCCACAGATGAGGTTTCCATTGTCACTCCTCAAGTGAAGTCCTATAAAGAAGACATATATTAGCAATTTGGCATCAACTTGTCGCCTTCAGTTATGTTCAATGACCTCTTTTTATGAGTCATTTTGATAGCTAAATTATATTTCATCGACAAGAATTGATACCTACATGCCTATAAACATGTCAAAAGTTTGACAAACGAGTTTCATTTCTGACATTAGAATGATTTGTTCCTTAAGTAGTAAGGGCACATTGAGGACATTGAGAACACATGCGACCTATTTAAGACAATCAAAAATGGGAAAATGTGGTGTTTAACACTGTAGGACATGCTGAAGCTTGTACATCCCATCTCCAAGACTTTCTATCTTAAATTTGATTGTTTATACTCGTTAAAATGATATAATTAATGCCAATTAATTGATAACAAATAATAACACACTGGCAACAGTAATTTATTATTTGATAAACAATAATATGACTAATGCTAAATATATTACTCATTGCGGATGTAGTATCGAAAATAATATCGCTAGTGATATTCGTTTGTCTCGCAATGTGGTCAAAAAGGAATCTAAAGGATCTCGACGTTTCGTGCGCCGCTGCAACACTTCGTCAGGTGATAAAAACTAATGTAAGCAAGGGTGCTTTATACTCTACGGGAGGACCGGCGCGACGGTCTATAATTCGATCGATAATCGGAAACAATAATGCACAAGGCCTATTGGCCTACCGGCTGATTATGCAAATAGCCTAATGGTCGACGCACACGGTGCTCAACCAATCAGTAGGCCGCTGGTTCGGCTAATTATGCAAATAGCCTAATGGTCGACGCACACGGTGCTCGACCAATCAGCAGGCCGCTGGTTCGGCTCGCCTGCTGGGCGGAAGCAATAGCGAGCTCAACCAATCAACGGGCCGCTGGCTCGGCCCCTCTGCTGAAAGGAATCGACCGGTGCTGGCCGGCCGGCTGGACGGGGAGTGTCATGGCGGCGTATCGTACGCATCCAAAATTCGGGGATATCGATCCCGTTGTCTCTGTTGAAATTATTGGGATTGAGACGGATATTGATAGCTTCTTTTACCCTCCGTGTGTACCAATGCCGTTCCTGGGAAAGGCACTGAACCCCGTCCCAGTCTGGTTGATGCTGGTTATCCCAAGCATGTTCGGCTACGGCTGAGTTGTCAGTTCGGCGGAGCCTGACGTCCCTCTTGTGCTCAGTGATTCTTTCTTTTATTGGACGGGCAGTTTCACCGATATAGGATCTATCACATCCTTTGCAAGGGATGTTGTTCACAATGCCGTCTCGTCTATGTGGAGGAATTGGATCCTTGGGGCGTGTAAGTTGTTGACGTAGGGTGGTATCTGATCTGAAAACCGTTCGAATGCCATGGCTCTCTAGGCGGCGCTTGAGTTGTTGGGAGACACCATCAATGTACGGCAAGACTGTAAATGTCTTGTATACCTTCTGATCCCTGGGTTCCGACGATCTCTTCTTGGTATTGTGTACAAAACGGCGTGGGTAACCGTTGAGACTCAGGGCACTGTGAACACGGGTTCGTTCTTTGCATGGCTGTTGAGGACTTGTCACTATGCGTGAAGCTCTGTCAAATAGACATTTCACTAGACCTCTCTTCACCGATATGGGATGGTGAGAGTCAAACGCTATATACTGGTCTGTGTGGGTAGGCTTCCTATAGACTGAGGTGGAGAGCCTATGGTTGTCGTGTCTATGAACTAAAGTGTCTAAGAATGCTATCTTCCCTTCACATTCTATCTCTGATGTGAACTGGATGGTTGGTTCGAGGCTGTTCATGTGTTTAAGCAGATTATCTGTTTCAGAGATGGGAACTATGATGAAGACAGCAATTTGTCCACCCGTACCGCACTCTCACCGGAACAACTCACTCAACTCCTCGAGTTTGTCCTTCGATCCACATATTTTCTGTATAAAGGTTCATATTATGAACATACAGAAGGGGCAGCCATGGGCAGTCCGGTCTCGGCTGTCGTGGCCAACCTATACATGGAGAGTTTCGAAGAAGAAGCGTTGGACACATGTCCCCTCTCTTGCATGCCTCGTGTTTGGAAGAGATACGTAGATGACACCTTCATCATAGTTCCCATCTCTGAAACAGATAATCTGCTTAAACACATGAACAGCCTCGAACCAACCATCCAGTTCACATCAGAGATAGAATGTGAAGGGAAGATAGCATTCTTAGACACTTTAGTTCATAGACACGACAACCATAGGCTCTCCACCTCAGTCTATAGGAAGCCTACCCACACAGACCAGTATATAGCGTTTGACTCTCACCATCCCATATCGGTGAAGAGAGGTCTAGTGAAATGTCTATTTGACAGAGCTTCACGCATAGTGACAAGTCCTCAACAGCCATGCAAAGAACGAACCCGTGTTCACAGTGCCCTGAGTCTCAACGGTTACCCACGCCGTTTTGTACACAATACCAAGAAGAGATCGTCGGAACCCAGGGATCAGAAGGTATACAAGACATTTACAGTCTTGCCGTACATTGATGGTGTCTCCCAACAACTCAAGCGCCGCCTAGAGAGCCATGGCATTCGAACGGTTTTCAGATCAGATACCACCCTACGTCAACAACTTACACGCCCCAAGGATCCAATTCCTCCACATAGACGAGACGGCATTGTGTACAACATCCCTTGCAAAGGATGTGATAGATCCTATATCGGTGAAACTGCCCGTCCAATAAAAGAAAGAATCACTGAGCACAAGAGGGACGTCAGGCTCCGCCGAACTGACAACTCAGCCGTAGCCGAACATGCTTGGGATAACCAGCATCAACCAGACTGGGACGGGGCTCAGTGCCTTTCCCAGGAACGGCATTGGTACACACGGAGGGTAAAAGAAGCTATCAATATCCGTCTCAATCCCAATAATTTCAACAGAGACAACGGGATCGATATCCCCGAATTTTGGATGCGTACGATACGCCCCATGACACTCCCGTCCAGCCGGCCGGCCAGCACCGGTCGATTCCTTTCAGCAGAGGGGCCGAGCCAGCGGCCCGTTGATTGGTTGAGCTCGCTATTGCTTCCGCCCAGCAGGCGAGCCGAACCAGCGGCCTGCTGATTGGTCGAGCACCGTGTGCGTCGACCATTAGGCTATTTGCATAATTAGCCGAACCAGCGGCCTACTGATTGGTTGAGCACCGTGTGCGTCGACCATTAGGCTATTTGCATAATCAGCCGATAGGCCAATAGGCCTTGTGCATTATTGTTTCCGATTATCGATCGAATTATAGACCGTCGCGCCGGTCCTCCCGTAGAGTATAAAGCACCCTTGCTTACATTAGTTTTTATCACCTGACGAAGTGTTGCAGCGGCGCACGAAACGTCGAGATCCTTTAGATTCCTTTTTGACCACATTGCGAGACAAACGAATATCACTAGCGATATTATTTTCAATAATATGACTGTTTTCAGTTATAAAACCTGATTTCCTGAATGTTTTTTTGTTTGAGATCTATACTCTATACACAGAATGCAATTTCATGATGTAAGAATGTAATTTAATTATAACAATTATTCTACAACAGTCCTAACGGGTTATTTATGATTCTTTCGACGTGATAATAATAATAATAATGATGATAATGATAATGAAAATAATAACATTTATAATTATAGGTCTACTAATGTTATAGTAATAATAATAATAATGATATTGATAATAATGATATTAATAACAATAAAGCCGAGTTAATAATATGATTGCATGGGGCTCACGGAGAATATGATATATACTCATGAGACTACTGTGGGTAAACAAGACACATTATTATTATCATCAGCACCATCATTATTATTATTATTATTATTATTATTATTATTATTATTATTATAGAAATATGGCATTAGGAAAGTTATCATCATCATGTTGTTCTTTGTTTCCTGGTGTTTTATATACTTATGTTTCGCACTCCCTTAAATAACAAAAAAAAATATATCATTCTAAACCTCAAATCCCACCTACAGCTCATTTACCACACACCGCTTAATTGCTCAGGTAATATACCACCAACAGTATTTAGGTTTCAAAGCACTTGAATCCAGTATAGGTTAAATGCATACAAAGCATTACTATGCAGGTATTTGTTCTAAGATGTTTGTTATAAGATACTTTTCTAAGAAGTCAAAGGAACAGTTAAAGTAGAAAATTTACGGGATACACGCCTGTAAGTCATTCGAAACAGTAGTCATCCACTTAAAATTTATTTTACTCAACTTCAAAATCGGCCTAAACAAAAGCATACGCCTACATTTCAAAAGACATTCCAGATGTTTATTTACGCGGCATGGCTGCTTCCTAAGACTGTTTGGAACATATGAAGATTTGATATCTCTAATAGCAGTAATGCTATAACGAAAAAGAGAATGTAGCCAAACAAAAGGAACTTATCTACCAAAAACCCGCAACTCGTCGAAACAAAGACCAATGAAAATTCGGAGGTCCTTGATCGGCTAAAATCCTTACACTACCGTTTTTGATAATTCGAGGTGAATGCAATCTTTATATCACTTTAAAGAGAATGCTTGTAAAACAGACAATAGATATCTCTCCCCTAGATATATTATTACTCACTTTCTTGTGGTCCTTATACGGAAAGGTAAAGCTATCACCGAAGCACCACAACAAGAGTGCAATTGCCTCCTGGTCCTTACAACGTGTAGTACGAGTACACACAAGACTATTTATGATTTAAAACCATAACAAGCAGCAAAATACATTCAATAGATCGACTGCTTTCGCAGCGTGACGATTGTTTGTATTTTGTCCTATTTTAGAAATATAACTTCCGCTTTTGTACACGGGAATTTTTTCTGTAGACACCGGGAGCCCTGGAATAAGCCCTTCTATGTGTTTTGTATACCATGCATGAAAAGCTGGCTTCAAGTCGTACATTAATACGACATGAACTTGCAGTGTATGTGGTTTCTGTGTAGGGATGGCAATAATATTCTGCCGTTTATGTTAGTGCATGTGTTGAAGAGGGTTGCACACGGAAAAAAGTCTTACCCTTTCAAAGAAAAAAAGCAATTCGCTACCTCTTTCAAACTCAAACTTTACATTTTCTTCCTACACACTGTGCGATATATGGAAGTTTGAAGTCACCTCTCTGAATCAGGGTAACACAAAGTTTGATTTGATTTTTTGTGACCAGTAACTTTCTTGGTTTGTTACCTTTTCATTAATATATGGTTTTGTAGGGCTTTTTATAAAACTTAAATGGGAAAGATGACAACACTCTATTAAACTTAAAGTTTGATCAAACTTTGCCAAGTAACACAAATCCACACCAGCAGTAAATGTAGACTCTACATGAAGATCCACTTGGTATATTGTACATAAAGATAATAGAGGAAAGTGTGTGTGATCTAGTAGGCACGTGCTAACTAGTGTGCAAACACGAATCCGACCGACTGCCTACGAAAGGCCGCCCTCTTACATCGTCGCCATAGCTGTTGGCTTCCAGGCCATGAAGCTTAGACATTACCCTTCATATACTATAGCGTGCGTTTCCACATCTCAATGATTCTCTCTACGTGCCATATCCTGAGACGTTGGCGACCATGGAGTGCCACAACTCTCTGTCCCATATTCTATGAAGTAATTCATTCTCCCCGAGATCAATTCCACTTTCAGAAATCCCACTCCAATAAGCTACTCATTTACAAAATCCACCTTCTACTCCTACTCCTCCTGCCCTCGACTCTTCCAGTCAGTGCAATATTTTCCAAACCATTCTTCCGTAACATGACCCAAGAAGCTCAGCTGTCGACCTCTTACATTATTCAGAAGCTTTCGTCTTGTTCCTGCCATGGCAAATACCTCATTATTAGAAACTCTTTCTGTTCATGAAATTCTTAGCATCCTTCTCAGGAACCAAACTTCTAAATTTTCCAGTCGCTTTCTTAGGTCTGATGTCAGGGTCTACGCTTCACATCCATACATCAGAACTGGATAAACATAGCAATTGAGTACGCGGAGTCTCGTTTTCATCTTCAGCTTCTTATTCTTTAAGATGTTTTTTAACCTGGAGAAAGTTGATTTTGCAAGTGCAATCCTTCTCTTTATTTCTTGCTCGCCTCTTGCATCGTCTGTAATTGTAGTCCCGAGGTAATTAACAGAGGTGGCTTGCTTTATTTGATTGTTGTTGGTCTTAGGAGAGCATGGTATTCCTTCCTTCTTTGAAATTACCATGCATTCCGTTTTTTTGTAATTTAATGATAATCCTCTCTTGTCACTTTCTCTGACGACAACATCCAAAAGTCTCTGCAGGTCCTTTTCTGATTCTGCGATTAATATAGTATCATCTGCATACCGTATGTTTGTGTTATTATGTCCTCCTACCGTCAACCCTCTTTCCTGTTCTAGGTTTCTAAGTATCAACTCACTGTAATAATTGAAGAGATCTGGAGACATGACACATCCTTGCCGAACCCCCCTTTTAATGTTGATGTAGTCACTTAATTCTGTTTCCACTCTCCATGATTAAAAAGTTTAAAAAGTGATTCCGAACAGGTGGTTTTAAGAATGACAACAAAAGAGTTATTTCACCAACTGATTTGCTATTGAACTTTATTCAAGTCAATCATTACCAATATTGTTTATTGGAATAGCGAATGGCTTTGGACCCCTGTGAAGCACAACTTGTAAATTGTGGGCCCATGATGGTTGCCTTTTACTTTCGTAGTGTACAGGTGCTGGAAGTGGGATTGCAGTTGCCAGCTAGTATGACCATCGATATGGGTCAAAATGGCCAGTCAATAGCTAAATGAGGATTTTAAAAAAAAGGAAGTAAGGGATTAACAAAAAAAATCCTAGGCCTAAGAATATGCAGACTCCGCTGAGCTGAGCAACGCAGGGGCAGCGATGGAGTTCGGACAATCATATTTTCGGTAAAAATGCTCCTATTCCCCCCCTTTACTGAGTGAGTCTGCGATGGTCGACGGGATTCCCGAAATGATATGCCCTGAAAAATGCTCTCGCATCAGTCAGAATATTAGAATAGGAGATTAATGAGTTCACCCTCTAAATCCAGTGAACTTGACCCCATACCAACATCGCTTTTGAAACAATGTCTCCCTGCTATTGTACCATCAATTGTAACTATAATAAACACAAGTTTTGGCTCGGGGATAGTTCCTGACAGTATGAAGATTGCAGCAGTGCGCCCCACCTTGAAAATAAATCTAATTTGGACAGTGAATGTCTCCAGAACTATAGACCTATCTCAAATTTGTCATATCTGTCCAAACTCGCAGAACAAGTGGCTTTCTCACGTCTTCGCACATATCTTATTGAAAATAATTTAATTTATAATTTTCAATCTGACTACCACCCGCACCATAGTGTGGAAACGCTGCTAACTAATCTTGTGGACAGTATCCTCTCTTAAATGGACAAAGGTAATATTACTTTTCTTGTGCTACTTGATATGTCAAGTGCTTTCGACACTATTAACCACACAATACTTGTTAAGAGACTACACTCTTTTGGGGTAACAGGCACTGTGTTGCAGTGGTTTTCATCATACATTTACAAAAGAACCCAGTATGTCTTTGTAAATGATTCTCAATCCGACAAAACTTACCTTTCATATGGTATACCACAAGGGTCTGTTGGTGGCCCGTTATTGTTTTCTGTCTACCTTGAGCCAATCAGTACAATAATTAGAAAGCATAATATAAAGTATAATTTTTACGCTGATGACATTCAGCTGTTCGTGTCTGTACATCCTTCCTCAGATGCAATTGCCGATGCTAGGATAACTTTAGAAGCCTGTTTTCATGACATGAAAGGCTGGATGGATTCCAACGGTCTTAAAATCAATGAAAATAAAACTGAGTTTATAATTTTGGGCTCTAAGAATTCTTTACTGAGAGCTAATCATTATCATTTAGGTTTGCATGTAGGTGGTAACGTTATAAAGCCAGCCTCAAAGGTTCGTAACCTTGGTGTGATATTTGACAATACTATGTCATTTATTGGACATGTATCTAGCATATGAAAGTATGTGAGATATCAACTGCGGAACCTTGGGTTCATACGTAAATCTTTGACTAGACAAGCATGTGAACAATTAATCCATGCATTAATCTCATCTCGCTTAGATTTTTGTAATTCTATTCTATTTGGACTCACCAAACAGCAGCAAGATAAATTGCAATCTCTCCCAAATTCAAGTGCAAGACTCCTTAATTTCACACCAAGAATGTCCTCTATTAACGCCTATATTACAACCTCACTTCACTGGCTACCTGTCTAGAAAAGGGTCCACTTCAAAATAATGTTACTTGTTTATCGGGCCCTCCATGGAATTTCGCCACAATATATTAAAGACTCACTACACCCTTACAATCCAACTTGTACCTTAAGATTTGGAAGTGATAATTTGCTGAAAATTTCCCGTACCCATCATTCATGGGGAGACAATGCTTTTTCGCATGCAGCAGCCAAATTATGGAATAAGCTTCCCCATCACTTCGCTGTATTGCAGCATACTCCACCTTTAAAGATCGTCTTAAGACTTACCTATTCCATCTGTAACCCAGTATTTCCTTAAGTTGTATAAGTTTATTTTACTAAATCCATAATTAATATTTTATTTGTATATACATCTGAACTTAATTAGTTATCACCCTTCATTTTCATTGGCTGCCCGTGTGGGGCCTGGTGGCCTTGTATGCTAGAGCTCCTGTGAATCATGTGCCGACTGGGCTAGTCCCTCTAGTTGTCAGTTAACGGAGCAGCTGGAGGGCACCGGGCCCTCCCGGCGGGTGGAGCTGAGGATTAAAATGGGTGTTGCGAAATTGTTTTTGAGTTTCTGATGGTATATCTCTTTTATCAAATAAACAATTACTTTACTTGTACTTGAGATAACTGTTGCTGAGCTAGCGCCATGAGCGTCCCTGGACGGTGTGTGCGCTCTATAAGTTTACACTATTATTATTATGATTGTTATTATTATTTATTATTAATTACACCTGACATAATTTTTGAAAGACATTGGACTGTGAAAACTGTGGAATCTGGAATTTTCTTTTCATTTCATTTCATTTATAAAGAGATCGAAAGAAAAATGTATTCCATTGAAAAACATTTCATAAGTAATTCGTCGAATGATGTTTATTTTCATTGGTCAATATTTTGTTTATCTCGATCTTGGCCTTTACCCCAAAAAAAAAAAAAACATATTACATTGGAAATATGTTCTGATGTTTATGAATCGAATCAATCAATATATCTATCGTCAGACCAGCGAGCGAGTGTACTTTTTTCTTCTGTTCAGTTGGAAAGGATGTTTGTGAGAAAAAGGGTGTGGGCGGGTGCGTTTGTGGATGGAGGGGGGACGAATAGTGGTGAATGGGTAAAAGTGAGAAACATGTGAAAGTAAGAAACATTTTCACCATTAATTTCCTGCTTTTGTTAGGAAAGCAATATATCTTTAGGTGTAGGATTGCAGAAAACATGCCCAACGTTCATCATTTTGTACATTACGTTAAATATTTTCAGACGGTAGAAAGGTTTATTGCTGAAAGACGCAACAATATAGATAAGTACAGTGAAAAATCGCGCTTAATTTCCGGAATTTTAGAAAGTAATCCTATTTAAGCAGTTTAGCAGATGATAGAACGCTGACGGAAATCTAGAGAGGGGGAATTTTGACGATCGCTGATGTTTTCTATTCTATATATACTATAGATCCATTTGATTCCTTCTATGGTTTATTGTTGTTACATGGATATAAATGTCTGTATATTTTGTATTATGTTTATGTTGAATGTAAAGATGTTATTGGATCAATACAAAAACTAATTAAAAAAAAACAATAACAAGACTATATATTTTATTATTTTAATACATAAACTGTAAGTATTTGTATGCCTATATGGCTATTTAAGCCTCCTTCATGTGACAGTGGGGATTGATTTATGACGAATGGGACAGCTTTAACAAAGGGAGACAAAGAAATTGTATCTTAGTTTTTAACATCAATGGGGTGATTTTCATTAGATGGAAATAGTGGCCTCAATATCGGCCTAATTCAACCAAAATATTGTGTCATTTCTTTAGGTCCCTTCAATTTAGGAGCACATGCATTTATACTCTGACTATATACCTCTTAGAATTAACTTTTTTTATTTTTATAGATTTGATTCTAGAAATTCCCTCTTTAACTCCAATTGAATTGGGCATTGGCCATTACGTTATATTCTCATTTAGAAGGGAGCAATATGGCACACTATAGTATGTCATCATATATCAAAATACATTAAAAGGAAATGAATGCATGCATTCGTACATAACTGAGATACGTATGGGGTGTATGAGAGAGAAATGGAGGATGGGAGATATAGGGAGGAAGGGAGGGAGAAAGAGAGAGAGACACACAGAGAGTGAGAGAGGGATAGAGAGAGGGAGAAAGGGGGGGGGGTGACCCCCATCAGCAAGAAATCCTTTCAAATGACGATATCCTTCAGTACCCAAGCGCTCTATTGTATGGCCTAAATTTGTAGGGGCCGTTAGACACCCGCTCCCGACGGAAATTTCTGTCAGTTTCTTGCGTTTTGCAATGTCCAGTGATACTACTTCCTACTGATAAAGTTTGTAGCATGGGCTAGATGGGGTGAAATCAACCGGACTTTGGGTTCTGTTTCAGAGGCTCTGGGGGCTGGCCTAACGGTCAGGACTGAAACCGGGAGACTGACAACCATTTTGTCATTGATGGTGTAATTAACTATGAAGGGTTACATTTTGTGAGTGAGATCAGTAAGAGTGTGTTTGTGTGTATGTGTGTAACAAAATTATTTCCATTTTTTCCCTTCCTATTAAAATTAGTGAATAATTTGAATAATGAAAATAGTTATTGTGATACGATCACTGGAGACAGACTTTAACATAAGGCCCGGACTTCCTGTCTTGTCTACAAATACTTTCATTAATGTACATGTTTAGATTTGTTCCCCTTGTTCTTCTTGTCTTACTCGGCTTATGTTATTTTTATGTTATATATTGATAATATTTTAAATGTTTGTTCACCTTTGTATATTTCAAATGAAAGTATTGAATAAAGTGAACTTGAACTTGAAATGGGTGCCTATTCCAGGGAAGGCTCCTGGCTTATAATAAAATCTTATTCCAACAATGAGACTAGTCGTATTCCCCTGTCCCCCAAATCTTGTACTATTCATGGAGCTGTGCTTTATGAATATCACATAACTAATTCTTTTTAAATTGAATGAAATAAATACATTAATGTTAGCTTGAAAAGAAACACATAATTGTGATATATGGAGTAAAATTATTAAAAATGTAAAAATTTGTACTTTTTTTCATTACACCCACTGGGTGGAGTAAAATGAAGACTCATTATGATCACAAAAACCAAGATGAATGATTGGAAAAATCAGACAAAAATGCAATGAACACAAATATCCAAGGTTTGAAGCCAGGAGCTTAAGTTTATTAAGGTTGGTAATATCTGTGTAAACATGAAGCGCATAATTATTATGACAAAGGAAACCGGCACTGATAAGTACTGTGCTTGTTGAAAAACCTTTCACTTTTGTACAGTAGATGAACGATTCGGAGAGTCAGTTATTTAAAATAAAAATAAATCTTAGACGCATTCATTAAAAAGTCTCAACCCACTCCTCAAGACTCTACTCCAATGATTTGGCAACATATTGAATTCATCTGTTTTGAAAGATGAAAAAACACAGTTGCGGATAGATGACTTGTCTTTGCAAGTGGTGGTTACGGAGATCATAACCGGAGTATAACGTGAATAATCGTGATAAAAGCATTAAGATGAGATATAATATCATTCTCATACATTGAATACGTGAATACAAGAATCCATATGTTATAATTGGTAAAATACTTTATTTAATGACAATACAACATTTCTGCTGCAGTAGCTGCCATTGGTGACCAAAATAAATTTGTTATTTTTTTTTGGTCAGCAAGACATTCTGTGTACTTATGAATAAGTCCATTTATATAGCGCAGCTACTTTATGAATATATTCTACTGCGCTTAATACAATGTATCATATTATTGCCGTGCAAGAAATTCTGTGTACTTATAGTTAAGTCCATTTATATAGCGCAGGTACACCTACGTAATATAAGGAGCCTATCGTAATCCCCTACCTGTCTGTGGATATTAGGACACATTCACATGATTGATTGGTTTCAAGTACATTAATAAACAGAGCAAATCTAATACATAACACTAAAATGACAATGCGATATACCTTGTACATAGAGTATTGAAACGACTAAGAGGGTACAGTGATTAAAAAATCAAGGTAATATACAAATAAAGAATCTATAAAACAACAAACAAAATAACAAAAGAACCCAGAAGAAGGTAACCAATGTGTATGAAATAGACTTGACTATCATTCATCTATAGCATGCTTATAAAATAAAAGTAGATCATACAAATTTCTCCTCATCTATGTATAACATCCTTGCACACAGTAATCGAACAAACAGATTAGAAAGAGAATAACCCTCGAATAGCTGAAACGTATTAACCCCCAACATTATCTTATGACCTTAGGTAAAATTCATGTGATTACACTGTGAAATTGATTGGTTATAATTTGCAAAGGCTGAATACGAAATAAGAAATGACATAAACAGTCAGGTTCTGGAATAATCACAATGGAAACAAAAAAACTTAATCGTGCTGAAAATCACATGTACTCCAAACAAAAATGGGACTACACACACCTGTGTCATGAAAGTTTTGGTCTTAAAGTTTTAGAGAGGGACAAATTTCAAACTTGATATTCTTCCGACAGACTTTAAAAGGGTGAGAAAGGTCGCAAATTATATCTCATTCAGCTTTACCGGAACCTAACATGCTTTTTCATGATATATCATGTGGCTGAACTCAATGTTGTTTCATAAGGCAAAAAAAGGCATATAATATTGGGTTGAGTTTGTATCTACAACGCTCAATTGACCATTCAAAGTCAACTGTATGCAAGTTTACTTTTAAAATTTACCATACAAGTTACTACAAAAATAATATTGAATGACCAGCATTCCGTAGTACTTATAATACAACAATATATTTATTAAAAAAACTCTGCTCAAATTTATATTCCAAAGTCGATGTTAACGAAGGGTTCGTCATACATTATATAGTAACTCATTCGTTTTTATAAGTATTTACAGTGGTAAAATTAGTACGACCGCGTGCTTTCGTTAACTAGTTTTAAAGGCAGATATTAAAGATATACAATAGTTCTAAATAAGCAATACTTAATAAAAACTAAAAAGTCTCGAGTATTTACCAGTGTGCTATAAAGTTATCACATCTGTATCTTTTTTTTAATTGCTCTATTTACATCTAAAGAAGACTTTACGTTGTAATTTACTTGATGTATATACATTTACAATCATTAGTTCATATAAGATGTCTTGAATGAGTACTAATTATGCTGACAGAAAAAAACAAGAAAAAAGGAAGGACACACTAAGCGACCTGTATAATTCAAAATAAAGTACAACTTAAGGTATTTCATTAGGCTTAGGGCTAGAGTGCTTTAATTACCGACAACAATATTACAAAAAGACCGTCCAAGAGACCTGAAATGCCTATATTACCAACTAAAAGTAGCAGGTAAGGAATTCCGTTAGGGACAATAGTGCTTTAATTGCCGACAACAATTAAAACAGAAGACAGACCAACAGCCCTATTGGAACGTAACTACAAACTAAAAGTAGAAGTGATACAGAAAACTTGCATTGGTTGGGGGTAATTATAACATGTAGTTTAAGCTTCTACCAACCTTGACAATTAGTAGGCAAGTTTTTATTCACTTCTTTGGACTAAAAGTAGAAGTTAATATAACGAATTTCGTTGGGATAATAGTGCTTTAATTGCAGACAGTAATTAAAAAAAGAAGACGTACCAAGAGACCTGGGGGATGGGGCCTATATTTCAAACCAAAATTAAAGTTTAAGGGTGGTATTCTCGAACGCCGCCTAAGTTAAACCTGGCCTAACTTAGTCCGTGGATTAGTTAGGCCAGGCTTAACTTTAGTCCATGGACTAAGTCAATTTCAATTCTCGAAAGGTGGCCTAACTGATCCATGGACTAACTTTAGTCCATGGATCAATTACCATGGTTACAGTTTCTGCACATGCTCAGTATACAGTATACCGAAGCTGTGACGTCACAATGCGCTAAGACAATGGGCTAAGACAATGGATGCGCACAGTGTGGAAAGGATGCAGCACCTTGACAACTTGAGCAGTATGACGTTCAGGGCGGCGGAGCGACTTCCAAAGTGGGGGCAACACCAACAAAAAGGGCACTTGCTGGAATTGCATCATTGTTAAAAGGGAAATTATCAGAGGTGAAAAGGGTCACTTATCGCACCTGAAAAAGGGGCATTGAACATATTTTAAAAGGGGCACTTATGAGAATGAAAAAAGGCACTTATAATAAAGGAAAATGTGCATTTGTTGAAAGAAAAGAGACACCGATGATTTTGTTACTAGGGGCACCTCTCAGATTTGAATAGGGCAATTATCAGAGGTGAAGGGCACTTATCAAAAGTGAAAGGGGCACTTCTCGTACCTGAAAAGGGGCACTTACTAGAGATTTAAAGGGCACTTATAAGAATGAAAAATTGACACTTATTGCAAAGAAAATGGAAAATTGTCAAAGGAAAAGGGCGTGTGTCAAAATTAAAGGGTACTTATCAGAGGTGAAAAGGGAAGGGCACTTTTCCTATGAAAAAAGGGGCACTACTTACAAAGTTAAAAGGACACTTTCCAATGTAAAAAGGGTTATTTTGGGGAACTTTGAAAAAGTGGGGGGGGGGCACTGTACCCCCTGACTCTTTCTCCCTATCTTCATTTCTCTCTCTCTCTCTCTCACACTCTATCTCGCATCATTGTTTATTTCTCATTTTCATGATATCTCTCACCATTAAATTGTTCTTTCTCTTTTTTTTCCCTTTCTCTTTTACTCTCTGTTCTCTCACTGTTCTATTTCCAGACTTTTTCCATGTATGATTCAATGAATCCAACCCTATACACACTTTAAATCAAAAGATATGAAAGGAATATTGTATATAAGATATCAAAAATTATGTTTAATTTCTTTATTTTTCTTAAAACAGAAAAAAATGTAATTCACCATGAATACGTATTATAAAATTGAAGGTCAAATATTAAGCTCCAATAGCCTCATAATCTGCTACTTGAAATTATTAGAATTCAATGTTATGTATTTGTTACATTACTTTTTCCCATTTTTTTAAAACAAAGCATATGCTACTTTTGAGCCCTATTTCTTTCGCAGGGAATCTGTTATATCATGACTTGCACCATATTATAAAACACATTATAAAACATGATTTCTTAAATGACTCAAAATCACATTTTTTCCAGTGAAACAATGAACATCTGATGTACTAAAAAACATACTTATGAGTGATGGTTGCTTTGTGGTTCACACACACACCAAGGACATATCAGGATTTTTATTAACGGTTGCTTGTCTGTTACCATAGCTTCATGTTATGAGGATTAATAAAGGGGTTTTGATCCCCAGTCACAGCTACAGCAGATGGGGTCTGGTTCATTGAAGAGGCTAAGTAGAACTTCATAGTCCTTGCATGTATGTCTGTTGAATCAAAAGAGAAAAGAATGAAAGTAAGCACATTGAAACCTATTTCTGTTGTAACATAAAAAAGGTCTTGCATGTACATTGTGATTAAAGTGGACTTGCATGCACATTGTGGTAAAAGTAGAGTGAATAATCATTACATGAAAGTATTGTTGGAAAAATGTGAATGAACAAATGCCATCCTCGAAGTACCTTAGCTGTATGGGCATACAAACAACAACTTATTTGTACAGCCTACCTGTCAGAAATTCAGCAGCTCAGTAGTTCTCCTTCCTCTCTGAATTTGTCTCAATTCTCAGGAATTTGCCTTCATTTATTTTACTGAAGAAGAAATCATCATCCTGAAACAAAAATAAAAAGGTTTAGACCTCATTAAAAATCAAAGATCTACTCCATTGATAATTGGTCTTAGTTATACTGTCAATCATATTCTAACTTTAAAAAAAAAATAACCTGAGGCTCCTTTCATGTAGGCACCCCCTCCCCACTCAGTTACTAGTAATCATTGATTTACAGAATGCTTACCAGTATCTCTTTAAAGTCTAGAACAAACATACACATTCTTGCAGTACTATCTGATAAATGTGCTTGCACCAAGTTGAACTTGCCATGTCATGGCCTAAGAAAGGCCATAAGTAGTTAAAGTTTATAGCCAAGTTAGTCCCCTTCCTAAATTCAAGTCTAGAGGTCTACATCTTACTTAGATAACAAGCTGACAGTTGGCCTAACCTAGATGTAAACGCAGCCTGGAATGTAGATTTTACAAGGCCCTAATCGTTAGAGCCTAACTTTTCATCTTACTAGTTCAATCAAACATTAGACCAAAGATTGTCTTTTTTATGTTATCTCCCTAAATGAGCTTCATGAAAGGGAAAAAGTGAAATGAAAATTTACTGCACTGTACTGTACTACAGTCTGTAGGTCTCTAAGTCTTATATGGTCCAGAATTGTTAGTAGTAGGTTTGAATTTTCTTCTGACCCAAATTTGAAAGTACTTAATCAACTGTTGATTATTTGTGTCTTATTTTCAGAGATAGTCCACCCAAAAGTCTAGGCCAAGCTGTCACTGTCAGGAGTGACTGGTAGCCATGGCAATCGAGCTGAAAATTTTGTAAAATGAATAAAAGTTTGAGTGTAGATTGCACCTACATTCATCAGACAAAACAATTTTAAATCACTTCATAGTGTATCTGTAGACACATCTGCAGGTTCATAAAATCAGCAGATCTTTAATAAAAATGTTATAAACATAATTTAGTTTACAAAATTTAGGCGTAATTACAGCTTTACTCACCAGCAGACTTTCCAAGAAAAATGGATTATCTTTTTTCCTGTTCAGGAAATAACCGGTGTTGGGCCAACTGGCTTGGAGATGCCTATGTGGGTGCAATCAATCAGGAAATGGCAGTAATTATAAAATTCATGTTGGGTCTGCACTTTGCAGGACTGCCTCTCTTGTTGAAGGAAATTAGATGTATTGCTCCCATCTCCTGGCAATGGCTATTGAGATGGACTTCACAAGGTGGGACACCGTAGCTTGGGAGAGGCCTTCTTTCTTCATCCCCTTACATCAATTAAAAGAACCTGAAATAGCAGAAAATCAAGATGAAAAATATGTTGATAAGAAATTACAATTTCTCTTTCTCTGTACTAGTTTACTAACTATTACTGTAACATTATCAGCAAATGTATGTCAACAAGAAAGGGAAGCTTATGTCCATTTCCTTTCAATTATTTTTCGGGGGGATGGGTGGTCATGAAAATCATCATCATCCTGTAGAAAATTATCGCCCCAACAGCCACAGCTAGCAGCTCAGCCTCAGGCAGAGGTGATACTAGTCCGAAATTTATGTCTCTTTCGTTCGTTAGCCTCTGATTTGGTTAGGGTCGGCTCCTGAAATAGGAGCCGACCTACCCAAATCAGAGGCTAACGAACGAAAGAGACAGAAATTTCGGTCTAGACCCAGACTAGTCTAGACCTAGATCTAGGGCCTAGATCTAGGCCTAAAATAAAAAGGCGATTATTACTAAAGCTAGTCCACTTTTAGGCAACAGCGTCTCGAAAATCCACTATAAAAGTAGTTTCTACGTCTAGCAATGATAGTTTTAAGGTGGTTTTAAGGTGGTATATGCGTACGAAAGTACAATAGTGCCAAGAAAAATTTACCCGGTAAGAAATTGCTCAACCTCAGGAAACGAAAATGTTAACAGACAATTATTTGCACGTATGGGACTGGTCCGCGAACACCGTGAAAATTTATCAAGTTTCCCCCAAATTTATTCAGTTAAAAGCATTTTAGATTATCACCAGTACAGCAACATGAAAGTAACAAAAATACTTTATTAGCTGGTGTATCTTTCATGAGCGCTTATCTATACAAACGAGTGTAAATTGTTTTCAAATAAAGAAATTCAAATGCAAAACTTACCGTTCACTCTCCGCAGACAGTCGATTTAACTAAAACGTGACGTCACGCGAAGTTAGTCCGAATTATGACGTATTTAAACCACCCCTCTGAGCGGACTAAATTTAGGCCGAACTATGACGTATTTAAACCTGGCTTATCTTTAGTCCACCTTCGAGAATAGCAAAAAAGATAGTCCATGGTTTAAACCAGGTTTAATCCATGGACTAAAGTTAGGCGGCTTTCGAGAATACCACCCTAAGGAATTTCATTAGAGATAAAGGAGCTAAGCAGGGATTTGTATTCATCCAATGAGATTAGATTTTGCTTTCCTCAGAGGGTTCGATGTGAGTGCCAATGCCGAGGTCACCGTATGCGGGATTGGAGACCGACGCTGACACTGCAGAGTCTGTGCCATTTGACACTCCGGTAAGACTCTCCTCGCCAATGCTGTACTTCTGCTTACGTTTGCTGCTGAAGAACTTAGAGATGGTAGTCAGGCTGGCAGATGCTGATGAGACCCGTCTTCCATCACTCTTCGTACCTTCTCCATCGCACCAGGAGCAGGTCAAACCCCATTGCTGACGGACTAGAGGCTTCCGCACACAATAGAGGATGAATATGAAGAGACCTTGGAAGGAGTTGAACAGGATGAATAAGGCCTGGACAACCTGGACAAGAGACAATGGATCAAATCGAATTTTCTTTTGATTTTGGAGCCTTTACAGTTTCTGCCCATTCTTTTACATAGTCCTTGACTATCGGAATTAATGGAGGAAGCAAAAACAAATAATCAGAAGAAAATGATGAGAAGAAGAAGTAAATGATTCACCCCTGCGTTTGTAGCATTAGACAGAGGAAGGATGTGTATTTTATGTCGGCATATTTTTGGTTCTTCCCCTCCCCCCATGTTTTAACGTTTATTGTATAAATACATTTGCAGTCTGTAAAAATTCGAGTTTATTTTTCAAGCGGCTCAAGGACTTTCTCAGGGGAGGAGGGGGAATCATATTGTGCATACAAATCACAAAAAATACTTTTCTTTGTGCTTCCTTAATGGAATAACACACTAATGCAAATAAGCGATTGTATCTATCTATTAGCGTATTCTTTCAAGTCATTCTCTCAACTGTTATTACATATATATATAGGAACAAATGTAGATATAGAGGTTGGAAAGGTTCAACTTTATTACTAATAAAGTTGAACCTTTTCAACCTCTATATCTATTTATATATATATACAGGCCTGTGTTTATTTGTGTGTGGGTTTTTGTGTGTGAATGTGTGTCAATGAGGACGGGTTTACCACAGTAAAGGCTTCGATTAGTAGGAGATATCCAGTAGTCCAAGTCAGCCCCATCAATACCAGGATTGTCACTGCATTCTTGACGCGTTCAATCATCTCTTCGCGCTTCCCTTCCTTGTCCTTCTGTATTTTCCCGGCTATCTGAGCCGATTTCGATAGCTGTCGGATAACCAGAATAAAGATGACCATGTTGGCGATCAGGACGACGGCCACCGGTATCAGAAGGCCACCGATTTGAGACCAGAGGCGAAGGAAGCAGCTATATTTGGAGGCAGGTACATTAACAGTAATATTATATAGTTCGTAAATGAACAACAGTAATAACATATAGGTTGCACGCACGTCAAGCAATCTTATGCTGTAGTCATAAATGATTCTCTGTCTTATATACATTCAATATACATTCAATAGATTCGTTTGTGTACATTTTCTTTACTTTTATTAGGTTTGGAGTAAATGTAGACTGCATATGTTACAATGATATATAGATTCAGGGAGAGAAAAAGAATACTACAATGAAATAAGTTAACAGAAAGTTATTCTTGAATAAGACCATTTATTTCCTGTAGCATGATCGCAAAAAACATAAATAAACATGATAAAAAACACAAACAAACATAACATAAACATTACGACAATGTAAGACTTTCCCGATAGTCGTGTGCGTCACTTATCAAAATATGCAAAACATGCAACTTTAATTCATAATCCGAACCTGATTTATGAAGGCAATGAAATAATGTACTAAAATTGCTCTTTAGATAATTTCTTAAAAGTCGTTGCGATCTTGCTCTGTGTAAAGATCATTACTTACACATCTTCCCTGGCATAGTTCGTATTTGCAATACCACCAGTCAGGATAACGGTGATTGCAGGGATACCTACAGTAGTAGAGAAAAGACAAAACATCAGGGTAAGTTTAGTGTTTAGTTTTTAAAATAAAGCCGGAAGGAGATCCACTCAGACGTTAAGTTAGATAATTAATATGTAACAAGTTTTTTAATCGGTATGTGACCAATCAAAGAGCAAGAAATCAGCTTCGATCGAACCACGTAGCCCGAAGATCTTGAACTAGTATTCGCTAGAATATTTGTATTCCATGATGGGCGAGAGATAGGTAGATCATGCTTCTTTTTTGGGGGGGAGGGGGTGGCAGGGGCTGGTTAAAGATATTGAGTTTTCTTTACACTGATGTTTAAAGCATCTTATTTGCCATATAAGCGTACCCCAGGCTGCAAGACCGGCCTTGACCATGAAGTTTGGTATGTATGTATTGAAGATTTGGACAATGACCAGGTAGGTATTGAAGCCTTCCACTCCCATCCACGCGATGGAGGAAAGTACGAAGAATTGGATGAGACCGGCCAGAAACCCGCACGCTACTGCGTTCACCTCAGTCTCTCCTCGCGCAGTGTCCAGGACAAGCAGGGCGAGGAACGAGGTGTACAGGCCCAGCATGGTGGCGCACAGGCAGATGAAAATCTTGTGTGTCTGGCGGCTCCGTAGCTTTCTGTTGAGGAGAAGGTTGAAATAAGCAAACGAATATAGAACAAGAAATGATGCAATCTGTAGGCGCATACCTCCGACAACAGCTAAATGAGTAACTACAATATGAGCCAAGACAGTATCGCACACCTCCGACAATAGCTAAATGAGTTACTACAACTTTCCCAAAATAAATTGATGTTTTAGTTGTAACCAATAAACATGGCCTCCATGATGAAGGTCCTCTGCCAATTATAAGTCAGAGAGAAACGGTCATGGTTATATTTTAAAGCCTCTTTCTGAATCAGGGTGCAGACATTGACAAATTAAGACCACTTCTAGCGTAAATCAAGGAAACATATGTCATCAGTTTCTTAAAATATCTCACCTGTGACAAGTTAGGATACGTTATTATGTGGACCAATCACAAACAGTGCCAATTTTTTTTGTAGTTAGACCAACAAAAAATTACCCCCCCCCAACAACAAAAATATATAAATAAATAAATAATAATAATAATAATAATAATAATAATAATAATAATAATAATAATAATAATAAATAAATAAAACAATTGTGATTGTCTAATCCGGAAAAAAATAAAACCCAAAATCGACCACCAATTTTCTCAGAGAAATTTTGGAGCCAGACTTACTTATTCCAGAGATATGTCCCAAGTGCGATCAGTAGACATACAGTAGAGATGGCACACCCTATGTAGCTCAGGATATTGTAGGTATACTCGGTAGTTACATCATGGATATCCTGCACGAAACAGTGTAGTAGAAGAATGAAATAGTCAAAGTGGAGGGGACAGAAAGGAGGAGAAAAGAGAAAATATGAAATGAAGGATTGAAAATTACCGGATAAAACGGAAGTCGTTGGCGCAAGAGAGGGTCGAAAAGTGTACATAGCGACAGAACAGCAGATAATAATATGATTACAGGGCCCTCAGGGAGATAGTATAAATACTGCTGGTATTGTGTTTATTGATACTGGGTAAACAAGATATATTATTACTATTATTAGTATCATTACTATCATTATTATTATTATTACTATTAGTAGTAGTAGTAGTATTAAGAGCCTGACTACATTGATAAGGAACACAAGATACATCAACTTGTAACTGATTTACATGAGACAATGTCAAAGCATTATCACATTAAAATAAAGTGAATTTGACTATTCTTCTTTTTAGACCTTCATTTTGAATTACATATTTTGTCTAAGATACATAGAGTCATAGATAACAGTACATTGATAGTTCATGTATTACATGCTACACATCCTCCGAACGATACCGAATCTATATATATACGCGGTGTCAGCCAGATGGATCTGGGAAATTGTGTCTGACACCGCCTTATATTACCATTAAAATAACTCGCTGACATTTGTCGACGATCAAAAACTGAATCCTACCGCAAGATATACTGTCTGACTGCCATCCGATTTTAAAGAATTCGCAATAGCAATTGACAAGAATATTCAAACCTGTTTAGTTCTAAAAGATCACGGGTCTAGTCATTTGAAAAATGAAATCAACAATTTCCAGATTATTTGCTAGCCTCTTAGAAAACGATTCGGCCCTGATTGGTAGTGATATCAACCACGTGCACGAATGTCTGCAGTTTGTAGGCGATCTGACTTTACTACCCCTAGAACTCATGTCATCAATATGAACATCAAATAGGAAGTTTGCAGTTGTTTTAATGTCCATAATAATAATAATAACAACGTTTCTTATATCCAATAAAATTCTAATAAATCAGACTTCAGTATGATGGCAGATAGTTATTTGGCTTTAAAGGCTACTTAAAGGCAACATACTCTAAAATGCATTACCATTAAAATCGCAAAGTTGGTGAGGTGATCGCACGCACATGTGTACATCTCCGTGGTCGAGTCTTCTGGAACAAGACGACATCCCTTAGAGGACCATTCTAAATTATCCTCATCCCAGAAAACACACGTCTGATTCTCGTAATCAGGCTGTCGGAAAAATCACACGCATTTCTTTTTATGAGTTGCCTACGGCTTTAAGTGAAAGTTGATGTATAAATCTTACATGTACTGTGTTTTATTTCGAATTTGACATCATATTATAGATTAATGGGCAAGTCCATGGATACTCTTCTAATACTTTAAACACTATTGACTAGTGTTCGGTTTAATATTAGGGATGGGTCCGTGGTTAAAGTCTCGAATTTCATTTTAGGGAATACATAAATCCGGTCTCCAATGCTCATTCTTTGGTGCAGAATTGATATTGCTTCGAGCACAACTGGATGGACATGTTTGACACTAAATGGTAGTTAAATCTTATCTACGGCTAATACACACGTTTATTTTTTCAAATAATCAAGAGTTCCTCACCACCAAAGCAGTAAAAGTCAGGTAAATCATTTGGTCTAGGTCTGCAACGACTACCCCACCGACACTTAATAGAATGACAGGTGTGTTGGCGGTCCGATTGACACCGGGTTCTCACTGCTGAAGTTAAGAAGGAGGGTGAGAAGAACAGTACTGGTGTGGAGAAGACACTCATGATGATGTTGATATTCGTGTTGTTAACATTGTCCGTGGAAGCTCCTAAAGCGATGGCAGCGATTTCAGGAGGAAAGCTTACCTGTTTTCATATATTTCATATGGATAGAGTACAACATCTGTTTCAGTTCTATTCTCACAATATACATGTACATGTAGTTTTAGCAAAGGTGATCATTGCAGATAAACAATAATGAGGAAATAATAGTGGGGTTGGGGCAGAACATTTATGCTGATAAAGGTATTATGAATCTTTTAAAAGTCCCGTCTCCCACATTTAAAAAGCGTTGTACGCGTTCCAGATATTAAATAATCCGGTCCCTCCCAACTCAAAAGAGAATTTTTTTTTAAATCTCGTTGAAAGATTAATTTCCAAAATCATTAGGAGGATATAACATTATATACAACATAATTAGTTATTGTCGATGCATCGAATTCTGCAACAAACCCAATATAGTCAAACCACTATATTGAGGCACTCCACGGGAAACAGAGAAATTGGCTACTATAGACAAGTGGCCTTTATAGAGAGATAACCACTAAGATAGGTTTGACTGTTTTGAAAACAAAATACAGTTGTAATCCATAATAACACCTTAAGGTTAATACAAAGGACAAGTGTACAAAGGACTAGTGATAACTATTACCTCAGCTATAAGACCGACACTTGTTCCTTCCGAATGGGTATCCCCTCCTGCTCTGACGTTAATGTTGGAACCAGAGAGGTCCGTAGAACTATTCCCGGAGAGGGATAGGACCAACCCCTGATTGAGCTCTTCTGATGGTACAGTCCGAACCTTCAAAAAAAGAGTTTCTACACTTTGGATGTTCATATGATGTTAAGGCAGTATGCAAGCTCCATTTACGAACTAAATTTCTTTTGTAAATCATGTCGAGTTTAATGTCTATAAGGTTTTATATTATCTCATAAAATCCTTGTTCCAATATTTACTTCCGAAACATAGCTTCCTTCTGTTCTGAAAAAGGTAGAATTCATTTTGCCCTAGTGCTCTGCAGTATGCCGGGTATAGTAAATTCCACGTTATGATTTCGTTGAAATTTTCATATAAAGGGATAGTTGGATTTTGGTAAAGAAGGCGCTACAACAAATTTGTTTTGAGATAATGACAAACTGAGTGTCAAATTTGAAAGAGCATACAATTAAAATGGCAAAATCATCTTTGTTTGATCAAAATCGGTTCAGAGACGGCTGAAATATCCATAAATATAACCATTTCAAATATTTGTGGGGCGTCACAAATATTCGATAATTTTGAACCAGAAAAATAAATGCTTACACTTTTCAAACAGATGTTTGTAAATAGCTGTTGATGATCTCTCTATTTAATCATTATTTTAACAAAACATAACATGACCAATTTATTTATTTAAAATTGTTGAAACCAATGACTTTTTAGAGAATGCCCTTATGTGGGTTAACGGCACTGTTTAAATGTTAACAGGCTAATTACTAAGTCGTTTGTAATTTGTGTTTACCTTTCAAGTATGGTGTAGTTATAAGTAATAGTTTATAATGTAATGGTGCAGGTTTTGGTTACTAAAATTCAGTTTGACCAAAACTATACTCTCTATACCAAAACTCAAATATCCCTTAAAATCAGATACGTTTACCTGCTTGATCAATCCCTAAATAATTTTTGGAATCAGAATTCTAAGACCTGATGAAATTCAGGAGATATTAATATATAGAGAGGTAGAAGAAAATTTATTGTAATAAGTCTATTTGGAGTTCGGTCCCTTCGTGTTTCTCGTTCTTCCTTACAATTGTGTTCAAGCTGCAATGAAGTAAAGGTACAAATATTTGTACAGAAAGACATTTGCTTAACCCTTTACCTACAGTAAACGGGTGAATCCTGTTATAAACCTTGGACATGACAGGATTTGGTGATCAATGACTTAATACCTGAACTGCAATGTTTTCTTCGGCTACATTGAACGGTTCTCCTTCTGCGACCTCGACGTTGTTAAGCTGCGTCTCGTAGGCCATGAGGATGTTTGAGATCGCATTGGTGGTTTCTTCTGCCTCCTGGAGCTCAGTCATGTCAACCGAGGCAATGTTGCTGACAATATTCGTCACCTTAGCAGTAAACTTGATAAACACAATAAAATGTAAAAAACAAGAGTGACTCATGACTCACGATAATACACTCAGCAAAAGAAAAGAAAAGAAGAGTGCACTATTTACAATTTATATGTTCAAATGATTATTCAATATAAACTCATCTTTCATCTATCAACGTAAATATATATCAATCCTCTTTGAAATGATCTTGGGTCGTGCTTTTCAAAATCATGAAGTCCTGAGACTACAGTTGACACACAGAGCTCTATCCTCTTCATTATTTCTCATTCTTTGTTTTCATTGTTGAAAATCTTACAAATGCATAATTATGTTCATTGATTTTTGTGATTGAAATTTGCTCTATTTTGCAATTTTCTTAATAATAATAATATTAAGTTCTTCTAACAGTTAACTGAATTTGCCAATGCAAGTATCAGAGTTTAAAATTTGATCTTAATTGATGTTCGTAGAGTTTTCATATATATATATATATATATCGAAGTATATAAAATTTAATTGTTCATGTCCCCTCTCCCTGCACTTTGGCGCATTTTATGGAGATTGGATGCGCATATTTTGATGCATAACAATAATATTTTAAAGTCAAATGAAATCATTACTTGACAACGTCTTAAGGGCGAAAATTTGTATAACAATTTCTTTGTTAACGGAGCATCATTATTTCTTGTGTTTTTATCTGTCTCTATCTATTTAAAGATATATGTATATATATAGATACGTATATGTATATATATAGATACATATATATATATATATATGAATATATGGAAATATGTTTCCACGTTAGTACATCCACGTCCTGGACACTTCAGGACGTGAATGTATACAAAAAATGGCAAAGAAGAAAAAACATTGACGGCAAGATAACATCTTACAGATCCTCTTGCTACGATCATTATTCCAAAGGAGTTTCCCTTCATACATGTAGAACCTTCAAAAACGTCATTCATAGCTCCAGAATCAATTCCAATGACATCTGCGAATAAAATATGAATACAGACCAGAAAAATCTGATTACTTGGAAGAAACTACCTATCAAAGGATGAGGCAGTGCTCACCTCTCTTCCACTGTTGTTCTGAGCTACTACTTCTGTGGCAATGTTTGAAACTAGAGTGACATCCGAGGCGGTGATTTCTCCAGCGTGTTTTGTAATGATCGCAACT